>JAYESA010000009.1:175397567-175722567 GCA_036927795.1 Iris macrosiphon
CAATGGTGCGGACCAGATTGGTGGTCGTTGAAGGGAACGAGTGTGTGTCTTCTTCCCTGCTCGTTATTGCATATTTTACTCATTTTGGACATTTAGCAACCGACACTTGTTAGCCATAAATCTGGACATTTAGTTTTCTTACATGATTGTAATTAATCAGACTGCAGCTGATCATGGTCATTTACTTTTGATACTCTGCCAGCTTTCTTATTTTTGTACGGCTGATTTCCAGGATATTGTGGCGGGGCGTTTGAGACTCCTTACTTCCTTATCATATATGTTCTATGTTATTGTTCTTACTTGATTGATTAAGACAATATATGTGTTATGTGACCCTAAGTGAATTGCTTGTAGAATGCACCCCTTGTCTAGTTACAGTCGTGACCGTCGTACGACGTTCTATACCTTGTATGTGGGAGCTGGCCATGTCCGTCTCCGTATTCCGGTACTGGGACGTGACACTGTGCGACTATGTGGCTTAGTTATTTCTCCGCATGTTTGGATCATGGTCTTGCGTGAGCGCATCTTGTGCTCGCACGACATTACGTCATGATGAGAATGATCGTTCTGCGGGAGCGTTGGCACGGTGATTCGCGGCTAGTGGGGACGGCCGATCCTGCGGGAGATTGGGACGTGACAACTGATAACCCTAGTGGAGGAGTACTTGGTTTGTCTAGTAATTAAAAAAAATGTCTGTTAACTAATATAATAGGGAGTGGAAAGTAGACCCGTCAATTGGGCGCTGTCCGACCCAGCCCGACACGAGTCCGGCCCTAAAAATATTGCTAACTATTGTTGTTGTTTGTATTCAATAATGGACATGTGGCTTGTAGTCCGGACATTGTTGCTAAGTTAGCCCGGCCAGAAGCCAGCTTGTAGTCTTTCGAGTCCCAGGCCAAGGAAAAGTATTGGATAATGGATCTTAAATGTTGCTTGTAAGTATTCTTCTTAGCTTGTAGTTTTCCCAGTACATGTCAACATGGACAACATAGACTCCCAGCCAACTGGTGGTCGGTGATTCTCTTTTTGCTTTACGGGGTGCTGTAGTTAGTCTGGAATTTGTAAATACTGTAAGTGTCCGGTCCGAAGTCCAAACGTGTCGTGGGTCATGTGTCGGACGGGTTCAGATTTTTACCCTTAGATCCGGGCTTGTCCGATACGGCCCACTTAACAGCTCTAGTGGAAAGTGAGAGATATTATACTTAGAAAAAATATTTAGTTAATTTATTTTACAAATTAATATTATTATTAATACTAATGATTTGTATCAATAAAATTATTTAATTAATTAATAATAATGGTTACTTTGTCTTGTCTGTAAAGAAATAAATTTAGGATATTTTTCAACAGAGAAACAAACCGTCAATATGGCTAACGAAAATTGATTGCCAATCGGACTGACGAAATTTATGTTGACTACAACCCCAATATTAGGAGATGCTGCCAGAACCAAAGAATTTATGGGATCAGATGAAGCATCTGACATTAGAGACCACAAACTGAGTGAACCATGCTTCTTTGTCAAAATACCAATGTGATTTCATGTCTCATTAGGAAGTCATCTTTTTTTTTGTTGCCAAGGCAAATGAGTCTAGAAAACAAATGGTCTTGACCTTTGATTTTTCATGTTAATATATAATTGTAGGGTCAATTGATATTAGCTTCCTCTTATATGTTGGATATTGAGATTATCTTTCTGTTAGATCAAAAGTCGAAAAGATCCCTCTGAAAGTGTCATTAAAAACTCATTAGCAACACTTTCAGGGAGGTCTTTTCGACTTTTGATCTAACAAGGAGGTAATCACAATATCCTACATCTAACAGGAGGATAATATCAATTGACGCATTTACAAGTCTTGTGCATGTCCAAAATTTTAGGCTCAACATGAGTTCCGTCGGTCACTGTTTCTTTATTGGAAAATATTACAAGTTTCTTTCTTTACAGACAATAAGTCAAATTCATAATCACCTAAATTTTTTTTTCTGAATTATTAATTAAGAATGAATCAATTTCCTTGTGTATTAATTTAATTATGTTATTTACTATCTAATTACTTTTAAAATAATTAACTATTTATTAACATGAAATAATTACCCTAATTAAATATTAAGAACTTAATAGTAGCAAAATAAAGTTTTGAACTAAATATTCCTCTTTATTTATTTAATAAGTTAACAATTAATATTTAATTATAATTATTCATCCTATTCATGTAAACACAAAAAGTCATCTAAATTTATCGATACAAATTAAGTATTATCGAGAAGTAATATAATTACAAACTTATTAACATAACACTAATCCATTTAGTTATAAATATATAATTAATTATTATTATTATTATTTATAATATATAAATATTAAAATCCAGCTTCTATCATGAATTCTCTCCTAATACATGTGTGGTAATTTAAACTTGGAGTAGGATTTACACTTTCAGTTGAAAGTGCCATGTCCAAGTACCGAAATACAGAGAACGAGAGCAAATATATACAAGTTACATGATATGAAGTAGACCGATACCCCGAACTCAGCGTCACAACTGGGGTCAGAACCCCAAACAACAAGTACTACAAAGAAGCTCGAGGTGATAGACCAAACACATCACATCATAAGCAGAAAGAGACATATAAGAAATAAATGTTGATCGAGACTTGTACGGTACCAATGTACTTGTCTCAAGAATAATACTGGAAGAACTGATAACAAGTGCAAAAATAAAAGTCAAAAATGAAAGTAAGGCGACAAGGGCAAGAGAGCATAGGAACCACTCTGGATCGGGACCACAACCCTTAAACCAAACAAGGACCGGTGTTACAAACCTTCACCCAGCAGAACTTAGCACCCTAACCACGCGTTGGGAGAAAATAAAACTGGAAAAGCGAGCTATAATAAAAGTAACATCATTTATCGTACGACCAAACAACTTTACGGCTTGCTACGATTAACTAGCTAGGGTTATCACAAACATTAATTTCTACATACATGTTTTAAGAATATTGCTACCACCGACACTGCAGTTAATCCGGATGGCTAAGGGTACGCTTGTCTAGTAAAATTAAATGAATATTCAACCATGCAATAACATAACTAGTTACTTGTCATAAACAGAAATTGAACTTATAAGCATAAACTTAAACTTGTAATCATAAACTTGCTTTATAAACATAAACTTGTCTTGCAACATAAACTTGTATATAAACTTCTCTTGTAAGTGCCGCAACATGCGTAAACTTGATCAATCATGGAGCCCTTGCCTAGCAGGGTTGTTCCATGATGCATGGGGCCCTTAGAGATCGGGGTAGCCGGTAGCGCAATATTCTTCCCTCCCAATGATCTAGATATATCTTATCTTGTTTAATTATTACTAAATTATTTTAAGTTCATGAGTCGTGGACACTTGAGAACTCCCTCGAATAATGAGTCACGAGTACGAGCTTTTCACGAGTTATCGTATTTGTGATACGCGATACATTGGACAATGCTCACACTCGATTGTCCGATGCCAAATGCAATAGATTTTTATACACAAATATTTTTACGGTGTCGTGAGGATTGTGAACTTGTACATAAACATGTCTCGTGAACTTATATGCAAAACTTGTCTGGTAGCATAAACTTGTATCGACATAAGGATGCACACAACAATAATCACTAAAAAAAATTACTAAATGAACATAATTAAAGGGAACATAAAATGGACACAAGAATTCCGGGCCGCATGCGCCCACTTACCGCATGGACTCACTTGCCGCATGCACCCACTGGCTGCATGCTCTCACTGGCCGCATACACCTACTGGCCGCATGCTCAGGGTTAAAGTCTACTCTTCGGGACAAGTGCTAAGTGATGCATCATAAAGACGTATCAGAGAAGTGGCTAAAAGTGATTGATGTGACATGCCATAGATGCGTCTCAGAGAAAAGACAAAAGCATAAAATGTGTGCATAAAAAGGATGTGTAGGGAAAAGACACATATGTCTCTTCGAAGTCAAATGACAAACGGGCCGCATGGACAACTGGCCGCATGAGCTCCTGGCTGCATGAGTTTCTAGCCGCATAGACACTCGCTCTTTGGAAAATCTTACGCGTTCTGTGTTCTATGCATTTAGCTTAGGGGCGCATATGCAGAGACATGCGCCTAACAAGCTAGGCGTCATGTTGAAGAGGGTGCATGAAGCTGGGTGCATGTAACTCCTTCGTCCCAAAGCAGCACAACTCTATGGAAAAAGCTCCAAAAATCCAAACATTTATTTTCTTCATAAAACTTCATTTTTACTCAAAATCAAGTAAAACAAAAGCCAAATTGCACGAAATAAAATGCTCTAACATAAGGAACAACTAGTTTTCAAAAATACTAAGTTTTAATAGATCAAAACCAAGAAAAACTCATGGAACCCATAAAAACTCTAAACTCAAAACTCAGATCTACAAAAAATTATACATCAAAATCCAAAACTCCAAGAACTAAATATGATCGACAACTCAAGGAGAACATTTTTCGCCAAATATTTTTTTTAAAACAACATATATATAAAAAAATCCAAAAAATTATGACTTCACCATTGAGCAAGATGTACTTGTCTTGGGTGGCTCCTGACCTCTACCTCTCACGGTCCTAGTCACAGCAACTTCTCCCTAGGGCTAGGGTTTGGCTATAGGGATCTTGAGGGAGAGGAGGAAGAAGGAAGCAAGTGGAATGAGAAAATAAGTGAGGAGAGAGAAAATACTCATATATAATAAGAGGATAGGGGGATGGTTTAGTCATGGATTCAATCAAACGAACCGAACCAAGTGTCAATTCTACATGCGGGTCCTAAACCGGGTCTATGGCAATGCCAATAGGTATTCTACTGGTCTCGGGTAGTCTCTCTCAATAACAGAAAAAATAATAAATAAAATGACAGGAACCAACATGAGAAATACAACAAGAATACATCATCAAAAAAATTAAATTCTACAAATTCAAGAAATACCAAATCTGGAATCGGGTGTGACCGTAGTACTTGCTATTTGGGGTCTAACCAACTGGTTTTGCATGGCCAGGTTTTGAGCCAGCACCCGAGGATCCAACGTACCTTCCCCCTACTCATGGTGCGTACCAGGAACATGGTCGTAGGGGATAGAGAGTGATTTTCTTCTTCCCTGCTCATCAATGAACATTTACTTCTTTTGGCATTTAGCCACCGGCACCTATTAGCCGGCTCGTCTGGGCATTAGTTTTCTTACATGATTGTATTAAATCAGACTGCAGATAATCACTGTCATGTACTTTTGTTACTCTTCAAGCTCCTTATTTTGCATAGCTGATCTCTAGAACATTTTAAGAAAGCGTTTGGGATGCCTTATTACTTTATCATATATGCTCTATGCTTACTGTTTCTTGTTTGAATGAATGAGACATAGAAGTTCTTGACCATAGAAGATTTGATTGTAGCATGCACCCCCTTGTCTTATACAGCCGTAATCGTCGTACGACGTATAGCACCTTGTATGGGGTAGCTGGCCAGATCCGTCTCCGTATTTCAGTACTGGGACGTGACACATGACAAAGCCAGCTACATATATCAGAGTACAAAGGTACCCGAGATACGGTCACGACTGTCTATAAGACAATTTGGAGGACTCTAGCATGCCACTGACGACTCTTATGGTCGGATAAATCATATCTCAATCCAAACAACACAAGAAACAATAAAGACTAAATTATATATACGATGGGTAAGGCATCCCAAACACATATGCATACATAATCATAATAGTTGACATAATATAAAGTTACATCAATTTTTTTACATAAGTACGTAAATGTACAACTAGTGGCGATCCAGAAAATACACATACATCGTCTAAAGATGGAGGGAAACAAAGTCCTAAAAGCAAGGACTAACACATGTCCTTGGATAATACACCACAAAATGAAAATACAAAAGAAGTAGGAGAATAAGGTACCCCACTCGTTAATCCGAGTCGCAATCCTCCGAGTTCTAACCATCTGGAGAAAGTGAAGGTAGATCCTCTAAGTCTGCTACGAGATTTGGACATGAAAAACCAGTGAGGTCAGACCCACAATAGCAAGTACCACAAAGGAAGCCATTGCTATGAAGTAAAACCCACAACAACAGATAGAGATAGAAATAAATAAATGCGCTCGATAAAAGGAAAGACAATAAGCTAAGTAATATGTGACGATAAGTAAACAACTGGTGACATAAAGTAAACAAAAACCAGTAACATAAACATGGACATGTGAACATGAAATGTGCTGGAACAATAACTAAGAATCATGTAGGGTATTCCGGGACATATGAACGTGTGCAGTGGAAGGGTCAAATATAGCATGTGAGTACCTGATCTAGAATGTGGCATAAGTAGTAGACGTATATAGGAGCAATAGCTGAACATAATGGCTATAGAAAATATAAGTCGGTAAGCGATAAGAGAGCTGAAAAACTTCTCGAGATCGAAGCCATAATCCTTAAACCAAATAAGGACGGAGGTTATGGATCTTTTCCCGAGCCGAACTTAGCCTCTGGCCACCCACCGATAAATATGACAATACAAGGAAAGAAAAGATAAGACTCTGGGCAATCAATAGTAACAATCAATAAGGTACGACCAAGCAATATCTACGGCTTGCTACATTAGCTAATTAGGGTTATCACAATCCTAACCACTAACAAATATAATTTAGAATTTCCGTACGGTTGCATGCCCTACAGACTGTCCAAGCTACCCAAACGTCGGATGACAGAAAAGTAAGTAATAGTGGATACACCACCCCAGGAGAGATGTGCACCTAATCCAAGTCACACAAGGGTGAACCTGAGTAAGTAAGTATATATAATGCTCCATACGACGATGGGATGGAAGTGTGCCCTACACGATAGCAGACTACAAATCCATGCGGCAGTAAAATATTGTTTGGACACGGGACTTTGCATGCAACCTGGAGATCCTTCCCTGTCACGCCCCAGTCCCAAAATACGTAGGACTAGAAATACGTAACACGCCAGCCGTATGTATACGAACTCCAATATATGGAAACCATATACACACGTACGCTATATATGAATATTCAATCCACCAGTGGTAATATACTGTCAATAAGTCACACGCAATCTATATCTCATCCATAACATAAATAAATAAATAAATGGGAATAAATAACTGAATATCAAATAGGAAGTCTCAAAGTATGATAGTCGGATGGAAACAAATCCACTGTAAATCGACTATACTAAAACTACTAAAAGAGAGAAGAGAATCGAACTCTAACATAAGATAAATGTCTAAAAAGAAATAGCAACTAGAATCTCTAACAGCTGCAATGAATCACAGATACTCCGAAGATAAGACCTCCTCAGTCTGATAAGAAGCGTCAGGTCCGGGTCCGTACTCCTGTGGATACTCCTGCCCGTCTATATCTGGAAAGGTACCAGGTCCTCAGAGGGACATAACAAGATACATAATAATATGCCAATAAAGTACTGAAAAGTAACATCCAATGGGTCGCCTAACCGTCTATGTGAATGCACGTTAAGAACAACTTTTCAATAAGTGGTCTATTTGGCTAAAATGGGATTGGCATAATTCTTTTGGAGATTCAGGGGCCTAAAAAGTATGTTGTCTTTTGAACGCCAGAGGCCGCCTAATAATATATAATATATAGTGGTCATCACCGCCCGTATCTCCGGCGGAGCGTCCAGGTTACAAAAAGGAAAGTGCAAAGGAGCCCAAATGTCTTACTTGTTGTTCTCTCTACCCCATGCTCTAAGAATGTCACATCCATGATACGATAATACCTCTAAATAACTGCCAGGTCTACTAGCATGCAAAGTTTCTATCGACAGTTATCCCTATCCGTTGCATGACCTATACATACCAGTAGCCAGCCGAGTACGCAAGTCTGTGTCCTACATATGACTCACACTCGTGTAAGAACAGTATCATGGCCAATGAAATATAATAATGCCTCATGATAATGGGGTGGTCTCGTAAAGTAGGTCTAATGCATATACATAAAAAAAATAGAATACGACGACACTGTCGTTGCACCCAAGTTTCCTTGGACGTGCAGTTTATATAGCAGTTTAAAATATATGAATTAAATAAACATAAATAAAACATTCATGCATCATAAGGAATGTAATTATAGTACAATGGCAAGGTATACTTGCCTGGCAAGAAATCTGTATAGTGTAAGCGTCCAAATATCAAGGACACGGGATCAAAAACTACGGCATCCGAATAAACGTCTTCGGATGCTGAAATAAATATTACCAATATTTTTGGAATCAGCGAGATAGCTAAAAAATACTACCATTTCGTCCAATTTGGACACAGGGGCAAAACGATAATTTTGGATCAAAGAGGGGTCCACAGATGGGCCACCTTGCACCGAAAAATATGCCAAGGATAAAGATATCTAAATGGTACAAATTATAGGTCAAACAAACTCTAAATGTCAGTATAAACTCAACGGTATGTCCAATTTTGGATTTCGGTGAACCGAACATAATTTCGCCCAAAAAAGTCAACCGTAGGGCTCGCAAATAGGGGATTTGGTCAACTATCTCAGAATTACGTAAAAATTGGGTCACAGGACCAGCGCGATACCACGAGTCCAGTAGCGCAAGTTTTGTCTCATTCTGACGAGTGTACACTAAATGGCGCAGGGTTTTGCAAAAGTTATAATACGGGGAATTTTTGCGGATACGGGTTGATTTCGACGCGCACACGCGTCCGAATCAGTTTCCGTGAAAGCCCACACATATGGACATATCATACGCGCCTTTCGGTGCAATTGGTACGAGACGGGACGGTCCCGTTTGGCGGGGCACGCTCCGTATCGCAAATTCTGGAAGTTGAAAAGTTAGATTTTTAGGATTTTCAATCTGATTTAATTCAACATATAGCAACAAATAAAATATTATGATTGATAGAAATTAATCTCGGTTAGGTGGTCTTCGTATACCAAAAAAAAAACTAAATTTGGATCTCTGTGGTGGGAGATACGAGTCCTTAAACATGGGTGGTTACCGCAGTTTTCTGTGATCTAAAAGTTATTATTTTTTGCCAACTTTGCCTCAATTTTGCCTAGGGTTACGCGTTGTTCGAAGTAAACTAATATACAGTATTGGAAGAGGGATAGGTCATGAATATACTGGTGAAGACGGGATCAAATTTGGTCGAGCAATGGTGCGGGAAACGAAGCGTGAACAGGGGTAAGTTGCTGTTCGGTTGCTGTGTATTCCGGTCGCGGCACAGGCTCGAACGGCGGACGTGGTGGTCGCGGCGGCAGTCTGAGGTGAACAGCAGCGTGGCGGTGGCTCTGGGTCGGCGGATAAAGATTAGAGTTTAGGGTTAGGGTTTAGGATAACAGTTATAACTATATATAGGGGGCGGGGTTCGGCACTCAGCGCGCGCGGGGTCTAGGCGGCTGCTGCTGCTGCTGATTGCGGGTGCAGGTAGGGCTTAGTGGGTAGGTAACTAGCGGGTAGGGTTTATTAGTGGGTTAGGGTTTTATAATTTTTAATTTTTTTTCTTTCTTCCTTTTTCTTTCTTTTCTATTTTCTATTCTATTTCTATTTCTTTTAATAACCTTATATATATATATATATATATATATATATATATATATATATATATATATATATATATATATACATATATATATATATATATATATATATATAGAAAATTCTAAAAATTTATATTAGTGTATACAATAAACTATCAACTGTCCACAGGGTCTCCTACATGAAAATAATTAAGGTAAAATTATGGTTGCTCCATAAAATCTCTAAATGCACAATCACCTAGAAATAAAAATCCAATAAATTTTATTTCTTATAACTAGCTACTAAATACTATAATTCAATTAAATAATTAATTAAATAATTAATACGGTTTATTAAAATTTGGTGTTTTACATTCCCCTAATGCTATAATCATTAAAGCTAGTTGTTAACTTTAGCAATTTATTTCAGGATTTCGGGTATGGCATTTCGTAGAATCCATCCTAGGTATGATGCAAGGCAAGATAATGATTTAACTGTTACAAAGCACAAGTAAAGACGACAAGCCACAACAGGGAAATATATGAACAATAAAACAGGAGTGTGCCACTACGAGCCACTATCTAATATGTACCGGGCATGTGTATAATAGGTAAGTATCCCCTAACTATACACGACAATTGTATAAAGGGTAAGGGTCCCCAAACTATACCAGGTAGCGGGCCTGGTCTGATGTATAAAGGGTAAGAGTACCCAAACTATACACGACAGGTGTATAATGGGTAAGAGTCCCCTAACTATACAAGCTAGCGGGTCTAGTCTGATGTATAAAGGGTAAGAGTCTCCAAACTATACACGGCATGCATATAATTAGTAAGAGTCCCCTAACTATACAAAGTAGCGGGTCTGGTATGATGTACAAAGGGTAAGAGTCCCCAAAATATACACGACAGGTGTATAATGGGTAAGAGTCCCCTAACTATACAAGGTAGCAGGTCTAGTCTGATGTATAAAGGGTAAGAGTCTCCAAACTATACACGACATACGTATAATGGATAAGAGTCCCCTAACTATACAAAGTAGTGGGTCTGGTATGATGTACAAAGGGTAACAGTCCCCAAACTATACACGACAGGTGTATAATGGGTAAGAATCCCCTAACTATACAAGGTAGCAGGTCTGATCTGATGTATAAAGGGTAAGTGTAATACCCCGTTCCGTTCAAGCGGACTGCCGATTCAAACGGCAAAAGTGCAATGTCCCGACCCGCTTTGCTCAGGCAAAAATACTCGTTTGAGGCAAAGGATATCCAGACTTGTCCCTACAGGTTTTCGGCTTAGGCTTTCATAGGCTCGCTCGGAGTATCACTCGACCGAGACAAAACATCGCTAAGGTGGGTGGCTACGGTGAACTTGTCTTTGCTTAGCCAGCACACATAAAATTTAGAATGATACATGCTAGTCGCTAGGTGAATCACCCCCTGCATGCTAATAAGAATCCAATGCACCTAGCTAAGGGAATAATCCCAACTTGCATTGCTTATTCTAGAACATGGAAATGAAATATTGCTTGTACTTAGACCCTCGCGTGCTACCCTAGATCATGTCGCTCGGGAAGTCCCTTACGGTTTCACCCATCGGCTTACCTTCGGGCCCGAGCCAACGTGATTGCTTATGTTTATATAAATACATGCTTGCCTGTTTAAACATTGCCTGAACATCGCCTGTACAATCATTCCACTATTGTAGCCACTTGGCACGCTTTTATTGTTTCAGAGAGAGAAAGAGGCTTGAGCGACTTGTAATCTCGGCTATATGCCGCCTGTAACACTTGTTTATATCAATAAAGAGTTGCCTTACTTCAACTTGTATTATTCAATACTTTCGCTATTGTCGACTCAGTGAACTTGTTACCAAATCGCCTGTGCGTTTATGATTCCACTGTACTTGGACAATCTGTGCGACTCTGTGGCTTAGAACTCTTACCGCCAGCCAATAAACCACGGCCTTGTACGGGTGTGGCTCACGCTCGTGCGGCATCACGCCTAGATGGTTCAAAAAGATTTATTCCATGGGAGCGCTGGCACGGTGATTCTCGCTTAGCGGGAACGACCGATTTAGCCTGCAAAAGATCGGGACGTGACATATTGGTATCAGAGCCTGGCTTCTATGTCTTTGGACTTCAATTCGATTATCTCAGTTTTGAAAGCTCGTTCGTGGGTTATGTGTACGCTCTCTCTCAATGTCCCAAACAAAATATTCTAATAGTAAGTCTAAATACTTTCAAAATGCATTTTGAATGATGTGATTGCTTGTGTGATATTGTGCTGCGAGTGGCCTTTGTGCCAACCTGAGTGAGAACCCTTGAGATTATCGCAAGTAGCTTGTCCGATTTCACTACCTCTAAGTTTGGTTGAATGCATATTCTTGAGGAATGCCTTAAACTTGTGCACGATCCAAGACTTAGAAAATATAAAACTCGAGTGCTAAGACTTCGCTATTGCTACATTGGTTGGCGTGCTCATGCTAGAAGTGCACTTCGAATATGTGTACGATCCAGACTAGCGATATGTTGATCTCGAATGCTTGTGCAAGTGAATATCCAAATGAACAAGTACAACGACTTGTATAGGTTTGCCTCAGCCTTGTATCATTAAATCAAAATTGATTGAAACGTACTGCTTGCCCTCAGTAAGTCTCGAGGACGAAACTTTTTATGAGTTGGGTAGGATGTAACACCCCGTTCTGTTCAAGCGGACTGCCGATTCAAACGGCAAAAGTGTAATATCCCGACCCGTTTTGCTCAAGCGAGAATACTCATTTGAGGCAAAGTATATCCATACTTGTCCCTACAGGTTTTTGGCTTAGGCTTTCAGAGGCTCGCTCGGAGTATCACTCGACCGAGGCAAAATATCGCTAAGGTGTGTGGCTACGGTAAACTTGTCTTTGCTTAGCCAGCACATATAAAATCTGGAATGATGCATGCTAGTTGCTAGGTGAATCACCCCCTGTATGCTAATAAGAATCCAATGCACCTAGCTAAGGGAATAATCCCAACTTGTATTGCTTATTCTATAACATGGAAATGAAACATTGCTTGTACTTAGACCCTCGCGTGCTACCCCAGATCGTGTCGCTCGGGAAGTCCCTTACGGTTTTACCCCTCGGCTTACCTTCAGGCCCGAGCCAACGTGATTGCTTATGTTTATATAAATGCATGCTTGCCTGTTCAAACGTTGTCTGAACATCGCCTGTACAATCATTCCACTATTGTAGCCACTTGGCATGCTTTTATTATTTTAGAGAGAGAGAGAGAGGCTTGAGCGACTTGTAATCTTGGCTATATGCTGCCTGTAAAACTTGTTTATATCAATAAAGAGTTGCTTTACTTCAACTTGTGTTATTCAATGCTTCCGCTATTGTCGACTCAGTGAACTTATTACCAAATCGTATGTGCGTTTATGATTCCTCTGCACTCGGACAATCTGTGCGACTCTGTGGCTTAGAACTCATACCGCCAGCCAATGAACCACGGCCTTGCACGGGTGTGGCTCACGCTCGTGCGATATCACACCTGGATGGTTCAAAAAGATTTGTTCCGCGGAAGCGCTGGCGCGATGATTCTCGCCTAGCGGAAACGACCGATTTAGCCTACGGGAGATCGGGGCATGACAGTAAGAGCCCCCAAACTATACACGACAGGTGTATAATGGGTAAGAGTCCCCTAACTATACAAGGTAGCAGGTCTGGTCTGATGTATAAAGGGTAAGAGTCCCCAAACTATACACGACAGGTGTATAATGGATAAGAGTCTCCTAACTATACAAGGTAGCGGGTCTGGTCTGATGTATAAAGGGTAAGAGTCCCCAAACTATACATGGCAGGTGTATAATGGGTAAGAGTCCCCTAACTATACAAGGTAGCGAGTCTGGACAGTAAAGCATATGTAAAGACAAGGTGTCAGCAAAGGACCTATAATTATGTCGTGTACATAGGGTGTACAAACTCATATAAAATGTATATAGAGTGTATAATCAGTTTCTACCTATACAGGGTCATCTAATCATGTTAAAGAGTCAATATATATCCAAAGAAAAATCGAAAACAAGCAAAAATTGATGAAAATAGTCAATTTCAGCAAAAATAGCCTAATTCGGATTACCGACGGATTACCTCGGATTATCGACGGATTATCTGATACGAAACAAAATATTTTTGGGCAAAAATTTGGATCTTCCATCGGTGAACCGTGGATTACCTTCGGATAATCTGAAACTGTACAGCAGCCTGGACTTGAAATTTTTTTAAAAACTTGTTTCGGCCATAAAATCTTTGTTTTAACTCGGAATTCGGACTTTCAGAAGTCAAAATTGAATTAAATTAAAATTTCCACAACATGGGAGCATTATATTTCACAAAAGTTTAAGATTTGATAAATTAATTCCTTAAAATATTCCAAAAATAGATTTTTGGGAAACTGAAACGTGTCCCAATTTCCACCAAACTCCAAACCAAAAATATACAAGGCTATGTGAGGGTATCACATATAAAATAGGACAAAAATACATAATAAAACAAGGGAACCACTCATGATACCAAGATCACATCCCGTGTCTCACGGTTAGATCTAAAAATGGGCATTAGCATAAACACGTATTAAATCTATGAAAATGAATCAAGCCAAGAACTAAAGTAGTAGAAAATCATGTAGGAAACATTTATATCTAATAATATTCAAGAAATAATGACAATAATAAAATCTCAAATCTAAGGTTCACAGAGTTGGCAAGATGTACTTGCCTATAGTCGAGCTCCCAGCCTAAACCTTCTACTCTACCACCAAGAGGGGTTCAGAAATCACACTCCTAGTCCTCAAGACCAAGCTCCTAGATCCTTCGAAAAATGGATAGGTAATGAAGAAGGAGAGAGAAAGGAAAGAGAAAATAAAAAGTTAGAGGAGAGAGAAAGTGGATGAGTATATATAAAAGTCGAGAATTTATCGTGTCCGTCGGATCTGCTACGTCAGAAATCCAAGTCACTATTCAAATTGATCTCATCCATCCAAAAGAAAACCATATACCCATTGGATAATAGGATGCTCCAGAATCAAGAAACCATTGGATAATAGAGTGAATCGAACAATATTCACAAAATATCCAAATACTATTCATGGAAAAATATCCGGTCGAATTTTTTATCGGAATTCTGCGAATTGCTGGCGGATCTTCCGAGTGAAGAAAAAAATTCCACTTCAAAAAAATTCCAGGGTTATTTGTTCTACTCGTGGGTCCTAACACGGGTCTATGACAATGCCAAAAGTCTCTAGTGGTCAAGAGTAGTCTCCAATATCAAAAATAGGAATCCAATCTCGAGAAGTACAACAAGTATGATACACAAAAATGCAAACCATAATCTAAGTTAATTTTTCAAGAAGAATTTTTAAATACCAAAAATCCAGAAAATAAAACATGCAGTATAAAATACGTATCCATATACTGATATAGATACTGTGAGACAGAGTCTCATAGTTATTGCATACATCAAACTCCCGATGATGCTTGAATACTCCAGCTGCCTGATACTTTTTCTTGAATTTGGCTTTAATTTTTTGTCACACATGTACGGAGTATCGATCCCTGAAAGATCCTGATATCCATAGCGTGTGAGCATCTTCTCAATATAATGAGACTGTGATAGTGCCACTCTAGTGTCTGTCCGGATGATCTTTATTCGCAGGATAACATCAGCTTCCCCTAAGTCCTTCATACTGAACTTGGATGAAAGAAAATTCTTTGTCTCAGTAATACATGCTAGATCCGTACCCATAATCAGCATGTCATCCTTGTACATACAAATGATGACTCCTCTCCTGTCAGCAAAATTTGTGTAAAAATACTTGTCCGTCTCGCTGACCCTGTAGCCGTTTGATCTTATAACTTTATTAAATTTCTCATGCCACATCTTAGGAGCTTGCTTCAGACCGTATAATAATTTTACCAACTTGTAGACTTTATCTTCAAGTCCTTTGACGACAAATCCTTCTGGCTGTTGCATGTAAATCTCTTTGGTCAACTCTCCATTCAGGAATACTGTCTTGACATACATCTGATGCATAACTAGCTAATAAATTGCACACAGAGCAATTAACATCATGATGGTTGCTATCTGCACTACTGGAGCATATGTATCGAAGTAGTCGATCCACTGCTTCTGAGAAAATACATTGGCAAACAAACTTGCCTTGAACTTGTCCATAGTTCCATCGGCCTTCATCTTCTTCTTAAAAATCTACTTAAATCTGATTGGTTTAGCTCATTCAGGCAGATCAACCAATACCCAAATATTGTTGGAGGTTATTGAGTCATACTCATAATTGATAGCCTCTCTCTAGAAGACATCATCTCTGATCTTTATTGCCTCATCATAGGTAAGCGGATCTGCTTCCACATGATATGTGACAAAATCTTCTCTGAAGTCATCTTGTCTCCTCACTCGCTTTGACACTGGTTCTGCGAGTTTTGGTTCAAATGGTGTCTCTAGAATGACAACTTCTTCTTAGAATACATCTTTATTAGGAATGTTAGCCTCCTGCACTCACACTATTCTTTGGAATATCCGCGATAATAATATTCTTATGCCATGTAAATTTATCTTCAAAGAATTTTACATCGCGAGATTCGATGATATAATTTGATTCTATATCAAAAACCTTCGAGCATCACTCTTCACAGCATAACCCAGGAAGATTGTCTTTGTAGTTCTCGTACACAGCTTTCGAATCTTCAAATCCGGAAGCTTCATATATGCCAGACACCCCCACACTCGAATAAAATTTAAGTTTGGTCTAAATTTGAACCAGAGTTCATGAGAAGTGATATCAGAAGTTGTGTACGATACTCTATTTGGAATAGAGGTAGTCGTGAGTGAAGCTTCTCCCCAAAAGCAGTTTGGAAGCCCCGTAGTCAATAACATTGAGTTTATTATCTCTGTCAACGTCCTGTTCTTCCTTTCTGCTACTCTATTCGATTGAGGAGAATACGAAGCAGTTATCTCATTGATAATTCTATGTTCTTTGCAGAACAATACAAATTCAATAGACCTATATTCACTGCCTCAATCACTTCTGAGTCTCTTGATTTGTTGCCCGATTTAACATTTAGCCTCAACCCTGAACTCCTTGAACTTTTTGAATGTTTTATCTTTTGACTTGAGCAGATAGACGAATGCGTACTTCGAGTAGTCATCGATGAAAGTAATGAAGTACTTCATCTTGTCCTTTGTGGAGAACTGCTTGAAGTCAGATATATCAGAGTTCACCAACTGTAGAAGATCTGTGCTTCGGTTTACTCGTTTACTTGTGATCTTTGTCTGCGCACAAACCTCACACTTCTTCACTTTCTTACTCCCATATTTGAAGATAAGCCATAGACTAAATATTTTATTTATTCTTTTACAATGAACATGTCCTAGTCTATTATGCCATAACTCAAGAGTAACCAGAAGAAGAGACTGCATTTATATTATTAGCAGGAGTTACAATATGAAGTTTGAACATCCCTTCGGTACAAAAAGCTTTTTTGAAGTATGTTCCATTATAAGACATCACCATATGCCCAACATTGATGTCCATCCTCAAGCCTGCGTTGCAAACCAGACTTACCGAGACCAGATTTTTGGCTATCATCAGTACGTGCTTCACATCCTAAAGCGTCAATGACTTCTCCGAAGTCGGGTTCAGTACCACCGTTTCGGTCCCAAGTACTTCAGCTTGTGCCTGGTTCGCCACCATAATCTTCTAAGATATTGTCTTGTAGGTGGTGAATAACTCCTTCTTTGAGCAAACATGACACGATACGCTAGTGTCCACCCACCAGTCAGTGTTGCACCAGTCATGACAACCTGAACAATCATATCAACCTTGTTAGGCTCATATTTCTCTGTCTGTTTGGCCTTCGATCTGCAGTCTTTCCTGTAGTGATTCTTCTTTCCACAGTTTAAACAAGTCACATCTGACTTAGGTTTTGGCTTGAACAAAGCCGACTTCACCTTCAGATGGTTGAAGTCCTTCTTCTTGTATTGAGAAGCCTTCTGCTTCCCTTTGAAGTCACCATCATGCACCAAGTTGGCCTTTGCTAACTGCTTGGACAGTATGTCCACTTTGTTTTGAGCCCTCAACTTATCTTCAACATAAATGTTGTGCAGTAGTTGATCAAGGCTGACCTCCATCTTCTTTTGGTGCATGTCCGAGATAAAATTTCTCCATATAGGTGGGAGCTTGGTAACAATACCTCCCACGATGAAAGCATCGACCATAGGCATGCCATAATCCTTAAGTTTTTGATGAAGCTTGAGGAATTTCTTAACTTGAGGCAACATCATCTTGTCCCCTCAAATTGCATCTTCCAGACTTTTTTAGTCACATGGATCTTGTTGCGGTTCTCATTCGTCTTGTAATGCTTTTCTAGTGACTCCTAGACGACCTTAGCATGGTCCATCTTACTGTATGACTCCATCAGAGTATCTTCCATAGAGTTTAAAATCAGCAACTTGTAGAGGTTGTTATCTCTCCTCAACTTGTTCTTCTTAGCAGTTGCATTAGAAATTGCCCGAATAGTAGCATCATCACCCTCTGGAATAATAGGCTCAGGATGTAGCGCCCAGTTCTCCCGGTGCGGAGATCGCGGCTAAGAAACACAAGACGGTATCGTTCGATCGGGATAGATTAAATTAAGAACTCGTCCTCGTTATGGATTTGTTTCTTCGGAATCGATTCCCATATTCAGTGGACTGCGCCCCAAGGATCGGCTTAGCGGCAGAGTCAGGAGGGACCTCTCCGCTGCTATCTTTTATTGCCTCAGTTTTCGATGTCGCTTGTTGCTTTCGTACTTTGAGTTGGTTTTGGGATTTGCTTGTTTTCCTTGAACGGTTTCGATGGTTTTCATTGTTTTCGTTCATTGAACTGCACTTCTATTCCGAGATTGGAAAGAGAGGAAGAAGTATTAATCGAGCTGTTCGTGTGCAGGTGAACGAGCAGTAGGCGGCTTACGAGCGGAGTCGTGAAGCGCCTCTTTCCTTCTTCTTTACAAAATCTAAGTGAGTGGCTACCAACCCGATTAGCTAGCCCTGCTTCCAAGATTCACTCTCTTTCCCCGATCAAACGGTACCAAATAAAATAAAAGAAACCAAGATAAAAAGAGAGTAGACTTGATATGTTATGCTTGTCAATAAACCGCACGAACGGATACTTAACTGCATGCTTGTTCGCTTGGAAATAATCATAAACTGTTGCTTGTCTTGTGCAAATACATATTTCATACTCGTGTTGCCTGAAGTGCATGAATGCTTAACAATTATGGATATGTCGTGTGCTCGTGTTGCCTCGAAGGCGTAACTGATTGTTTAAGTAACGTATTGTTCGATCATGGACAACTTGTGCACAAGGGTAAGTTCTGCGGACGGTCGCTGGGGCACTGGCACCGTTCCGGTCCGGGCGGAACTCGTGTGTAGTCATCGTGTGCTGGAGGGGATAGCTTGCAACGCATCGTGTGCTTGTCGTGTGCTTGTCGTGTTCTCGTTGCATGCTATCCCTGTCCTTGACTATGTCCGTTATGGCACCACGCCAGTGATCATCGTGTATATTTAAACCTGTTGCATACTAACTTGTGTCTTCGTGGCAGGGAAGGCATGGTAAGTATTGTACAGGTAATTCAGACGGTCAGGTAAAATCCACCTAACGGTGGCACATTCATTTCAGTAAATTCTATATGCTGCTTACTTGTAAATGAACTAAGGCAAGATAGAAATCCACAAAAATATGCATGCTTCACTAAACAATGTGTTGATTGGTATAGTCAGGCTAGCTCGCCTTCACCAGCATGTTTTGATATGCTGACCCTCGTTGAAACAGGTTCTCCGCACCAAGGCGAACTGAGCGAGGAGCCGAAGTCATCTACCCGATCCAGTCCAACTGTTGGCGCACCTTCACCGCGCCCTTGAAGCCTTTTGAAGTCCGAAGCTGCAACTCTTCATACACAAATGCAGCTCCGTGGCAAAGCTATCCTCCAGCCTGGAGGTCTTTATCGTTTTGAGTTTATAAAAGGATGTAATGTACAGGACTGCTATCTCATTTTGAGTCAACCCTTTTGTAAGCCGTTCGGCATATTAGCTGACTCGTTCAAGAGTTTGTAGTAGATATTCATTATCAATAAAGAGAACTTTTCTATGTTTCAAATCTGTGTTTCAATTTATCTGCGTACTCTGAATATGTGCTTGATATGCAAATCATTAAAGCCTTGTGCGGGCGCAACCCCAGGCCCGCACGGCGGTCACGATTCGGGGGACGCCTCAAGTGATTCTACGGAATTGGATCGTGACACAGGATCTGTCAAAACGTAGTCCACGTTTATGAGTTGAAGATTCAGACTGATCTTTCTCTTCCAGACGTTGTAATGCTCTCCGTCAAACTTCTCAAGTTTGTTAAAATTTGTGTCGAGAAGATTTGCTCGATTGTTCTCCATTTTTTTTAGATCTTGCTTTGAGATTGTTAGTCCCGAGGCTTAATCAAAAGATGAAAGAACGAGCCAGGAACAAAGGTTCAAGCAAACTTTATAGTCTACCCTCTGTTTGATCCTGAAGTTGTAGTCGAGACACAAAAGTTCCAATAAACAAGTTTGTCCTCTGAAGAACTCGATTCCAACAATGCACAATAATCCGATTAACTTTGATTAAAACTTCTTGAATACTGATCTTCCTTGTAATCGTATTTGCACACGGAGAGAACAGATTGCAAAGAGAGAAGAGAGAAGAGATGGATCTCTGCTTGTTGGGGTAATGAAGATCACCGTTGCTCAAAGCAAGATTCACCCCACACGATATGCTTCTACGAACCAGCAAGTTCTCAAAGAACTTCTGGAACGCTCGCGTCACCTCCTTTCTAGACTCGCACGAACTCCTGGACTCCAATGGCGGCAGCGGCATAACCTCTCTTTGTCTTTTTTTTTTTGAAGTAAGTTCTTAAATGGACTACAAAGTGAGTATTTATAGAGAAGCATGGCCGCCCATTAGTTATGTAAAGATGTGAATGAATTAAATTTAAATTCCACAAAAAATAGATCTGAATTAATCATCCAAATCTTTCCATAATAGCCCAACCGAATCGCAGCGCAGCAGCGCATGTAACCACGCAACCAACAACACATGCAACTCGCACAACTAATGCGCACAAGCGTCGATGCTGACGTGCTAAGTGCAAAGTGCGCCAACAAAGTACCACTTTGCACCATTGAGCCCGAGTCTGAGTCACTAAGTCCCTTTGGGGCTTAACTCCTAAGGAAATATTTCCAAATAATGACAAAAAGCATAAATATTTTTTTGAGGAGTTAATCTTTTTTTCTCCTAAGAAAATATCCTTACATGACACCCATGTGCCTCACCACACCCTATGTGCACACCTCAACACAAGCAAAGCTTTATATTGAGATACCCACTTGGTGGTGTAGCCAATGTGGGACTAAACTTCTTAGTCCAAAGGCAAAAATACCAATATTATTTGCATTGGCGCAACCTTACTTTTGTGTAAGGGCATGGCCAGCTGGTCCCAAGGGGTCGCGGTTGTGCCTCGTGATTTTTTTAATTTTCTTTTATATATAGTAATTACAAATAAGTACCATGGTCATGCCCTTTCTCACTGGCCGTCGGTATTGTGCTCATGTCATGCCCCTACCAATGACAACCATTCCCTATCTATCTTCCTCTCTCATTCTTATTACAAAAAGAACCGTTCTCTCCTCTTCTTCCTCTAGATCCACATCTAGACCTCCTTCAAACTTTATCTTCCTCCTGCACACTTTATCTTCCTCATACAAATTTCCATCTTCCTCATCTACATTCGTCAACATCATCGTTCCCACCAGATGCAACGTTAATGGCAATAGTAAGCAGAGGATAATACTCCTTGCAACTGCCATCGTCGTGACCTGACACTTTATTATAAGGGGATATAGGGTAAGTATAAAATTTTACTATTATCTGCCACTAGTTTCATTAAATTCCCAAATAAAAAACTTGGGCATTTCTTTTTCTTATGAATTGCATGTTGCATGTTTGATTAAATTTCTAAATGGTATATGCCTTCTAGATTTTGATTGAACCTATATTTGATGAGTTTATCATATTTGTACTATGATGACATACATATAAGTATTCAGACAACAAGACTTTGTTATTGTTGCTGCTATATTTCCAACTAAAATTTAAAATCACTAGATTTTCTCTCCATTCTTATGAATCAACATATAACGAGATAATACATTTTTTTAGAAGACTGGGTGGATCTCTAACTTAGGGGCAACTGATTTAGAGCCCAACCAAAATATTAAGTTATATACATTTAAAAGATATTTTTATAACTCTTTACTCGACCCTTCTGCAACAATTTGAATTAGTACTTACATCTTGAAGATAAAAAGATTTTGTGGTGAATATACTAAAAGGGTTAGTTATACTTTTATAGAGTAAAACAAATTTGGACTCAAAACAAATTAATTAATCATTGTGCTACAGTGAACCACAGTATCAAATCTTTTACTCGTGCTATATTAAGAAAATATCAACAAATCTTACATTTACTAGCAACCTGTTTCAATATAACCATGCTAATAAGACAATGTAGGAGGTGATGTAGACCATACATGCATCATTTAGATGTAAAGATCCCAAATATTGTTTTTCGCTTTTTTTGGGATATTTTAGCAAATGTCCCCACTCAAATTATAGAAACTAGCATATACCCCCAATTTTTTAAAATCTACCAAATGCCCTTATTTTTTACAAAACCGGTTGAAATAGTGGGGGTATACCTTAAATTTTTAATTGTTCCATATAAAGGAGTAGGGGCTTTGGTAGTTTTCAAAAAATGGGGGCATATGCTAGTTTCTATAATTTGAGTGAGGGCATTTGCTAAAATATCCCCTTTTTTTTACCAAATGTAGCACATGAATATCTAATATCTACTTGGGTTATTTCTAAAAGAAAGGAGGTTTCAAAACTTGTTATAGGTTATTCTTATTCTTCTTAGCTTTCTCTAAAATAAATAAGTTTTGTTAATTCATGAGTTATCTTTAGACTGCATGAGTTTTTTTTAATAGTAAGCGCCGCGTTCCATAGATGAAAATTATGGCTATGCTACTGCTTGCATGAGCAATAAGGGAGGGAGTTGAGGAGGAAGAAATAAATAAATAAATAAATAAATAAGGGTAAAGATAAATTGTCTAAAAAAAATAATGTCTATTTATGTTAACATAATATGGGTTATTTGTATCCCATTACTAATCCCTAACTTTATTTTTCTCTAGTATTAATTTTATTAATACTACTATCCTCCATTTCTCAATGTCAGTATTTAGTAATGGGGGTAAATACAAATAATATTTGAGAAAAGGGATGAAATGAGGGGTAGTAGTAATTAAATTAATAGTGGAGGAGGGGGAACATAATTAGGAATTAGTAATGGGGGTAAATACAAATAAGTCACATAATGTTTCCATTGTTTATGAGTGAAGTTAACAAGGGAATTTCATCATTCAATTATGAGTATTATGAGGGACTTCCAAGTAATAACAAGATTTGAGAGAATTATGTACCCAAAAAAAAGAAGGTAAATTAGAAGGACTAATAGCCAAAAATCTAATAGAAAAATAAGAACATATATTTTTATTTATGGTGCCTTATATGAAGAAAAACGTTCCTAGTTGTCTCAAGCCATTTGTTGTAGTCTGTAGTCAGAGACCAAGTGGCAATTTCTCTCTTTCTGATTGAATTCCACACAAGATATTTGCTTCTACCGTAATACTAAGAAATTGGTAGCTGGGGACTTCTACTTCCAGCGAGAGCAACAAAAAAAAAAAATCCAAACTTGGTGTAATTTCCAACTCCAGAATCAAATTTTTGAGGTGAGTTCTTACTTTTCCAACTCCAGAATCAAATTTTTGAGGTGAGTTCTTACTTTCTTGTGCCATTTTCTATTTTATTTTTTTCTGTTAAGATTTATAATTTGTCTGATCTGGGCATCAAAAATCCTGTTTTTTTTTCCCCTTCTTTTCCATTACATTTTGGTTTTTTTTTTATCGGTTTCTAATTTTCTGGTCCAGTCAGTTGATTGACTTAGTTTATTGAAACTTGTTTTGATTTGGGTTTTCATCAAAACCCAATCTTGGTCTTATTTGCTGCTAAAAGAAAAACCGGTTTTCTTATTCCAATTAACACTTTGGATTTTTATTGGTTTTGAATTTTTGTAAGGCTAAGATATTTCGAATTAATTCTGTTGATTGTTGTGAGATCATTTAAAGGACACTTTATCTGGGTTTTCTTCAAAATCTAATCTTGGTCTTGTTAGCTGCTCTAAAATCCTTTTTTTTTTTAAATTACATTTTTGGTTATTTAATTCTGTTGATTGTTATAAGTTCATTTAAACTAGACTTCATCTGGGTTCTCATTAAAAAGTCAATCTTACTCTTCTTTTACTGATAAAAAAAATCCTCTATTTTTTGGTTACATTTATCTATTTTATTGATTTTGAAATTTCTTTTTAAGACTTAAGATATTTCTAAATGCTGTTGGTTCGTTATAAGTTCATTTGAAGTAGACTTAATCTGGGTTCTCATCAAAATTCAATCTTAGTCTTGATTACTGATAAAAAAATCCTGGTTTTTTTTTTTTCCAATTACATTTTCATATTTATTGGTATTGAATTCTGTAAGGCTAATATATATATATATATAATTCATACTGTCAAAGTCCAATCTTGGTCTTGTTTACTTGTCACAATCCACACTCCAGCAATCCAACACCAACTTTTTTGTTCGTTTTTGGATGCTTCTGAATTGTGTCCTTTTCAATTGAAGAGAAAACGTGTGTTCCTGATCTTGGTCTTGAAATCCTAGTCGAATCTTCAACTTGTCTAGAACACCTAGTATTTGAAATTTTTTGAGTTATATAACATGACTTACTTTTTAATTCAACTAATCCCCCATTGATATCAGTTGAAGAACAGGTGATGGTCTAAAGAGCAAGACATTTTTCAAAGTTCAACCAAAAGGAAGAGATATGGGTATTTGTCTATGCAAAGGAAAGACTACTGTACCAGAGTCCGATGGCTATCAACCAGCCAAACCATCAACTCCTCCTCCCCACCAGACCCACCAACAATCGCCCCTACCCCGACCCGAGACCCGTTTCGCTCCCCCTTCCCCTTTTAAGCCCGTCGCTCAACCTGACGCCATCCTAGGCCGCCCCTATTCCGATGTCCAGTCCGTCTACACGCTCGGTAAAGTGCTCGGCCGCGGCCAGTTTGGTGTGACCTACCTCTGCACCGAGAAGTCCACCGGATTCCAATACGCGTGCAAGTCCATTTCCAAGCGGAAGCTTCGTAAAAAGAACGATAGGGATGATATCAAGAGGGAGATGCAGATCCTGCAGCACTTGATGGGGCAGGCTAACATAGTGGAGTTCAAGGGGGCCTACGAGGACAAGAACTCCGTGCACCTCGTGATGGAGCTGTGTGCCGGCGGAGAGCTGTTCGACAGGATAATCGCGAAGGGGCATTATACGGAGAAAGCGGCGGCAGGGATTTGTAAGGCCATAGTGAACGTGGTGAACATTTGCAATTTCATGGGGGTGATGCACCGAGACCTCAAGCCCGAGAACTTCTTGCTAGCAACAAAGGATGAGGGGGAAATGCTCAAGGCTACAGATTTTGGGCTGTCGGTTTTCTTTGAAGAAGGTCAGCAGCCTCCTCCCCCTTTTTAAAAAATCTCTCAAATATGCAACTGTAGTATCATCTGTTAATATATAATCAGATATAACTGTAGTATTATCTGTGAGGATATAATCAGATTTAGGAGTCTATCTTTACGTATCTCCTACTCCTATACGGATATTGATTCCTTCTCCTATACAGATTCATATTTATTCTCCATCTATATATATACATAGTTGTATGACTCTTTTGATTAGCCATTAATAAAATCAATATTGTTGATTTGTTTCATGATATCATAGCTTAGATTTTTTCAATCCTAGGACCGTTCAGAGTCTCTTTTACAATATTGTTGATTATCTCCAGAAATCTTAGCGAGCAGTCTTTCGACACCACCATCCAGGAGGGCACGAACCAACACCACCATCCATAAATCTAGGTTAAATTGCAACTTGATACCCTCAACTATCCAAGTTTGGCAATTTAATACCCTAAACTTTCAAAATAGCCAACTTGATACCATCAACTATTGAATATTGTCAACTTCATACCCTGAAAAAAAAAAAAAATACCCCTACCCCCCTCCATTCTCTCCCTCTTGCGGTCAAGCGGCGCAGGGGGCAGCAGCAGCGGGAACATCATCAGCAGGCGCGCAAGCGAGGCGGCGGCGCTCGCGGGGCGAGGCACACGAACATTGGCGGCAGGCGGACGGACGACAAGAGCGGCCGAGCGGCGCGCGAGGGCGGACAGCGCACACGGGGGCGAGGCTAGAGGGGAGGGGAGAGGGGCGGGGCTGGGGAGAGAGGGGTATTTTTGAAAGTTTATTTTTATAGTATTAAGTTGGCTATTTTGCAATTTTAGGATATTAAGTTGTCAAACTTGGATAGTTGAGGGTATCAAGTTGCAATTTAGCCAGAAATCTATTATCTGATTGGTTTTACTTTTATGAAGGCCTTGGACCATTATTCTACAATAGACAAGATGGTATTAATATAGACTAGGTTCATGCTTGATGGTGAAGGGAGGCATGAGATCGAGACACAAACATGGGAGAGAGGCCAGCGTGTTAAGAATATACATCTATCGACTTGCAAGCTATTGTATAATTGTCTGCGGTCTTTATTGCTATGTATCTTCTTTTAAATAGCTTGGCGTAAGGGAAATTAATTCTGATATCATTTCCAAAATGTAGTCTTTAAGGTAACCTTGGGAACTTTGCTAGTCAACTTCTTCAATTGATTCCTTCCAATATTTTGCATCAAAATGATTGATTATATGAACCCTTGTTATTTTGCTGCTTTACTCTATCTGTACTTTATTTTAGTATAATGATATGTTTTGAAGAAGAATTCATGGTTAAGTTTTGGCAACATAGGAAACATTTCGCTTGGAGCATTTTGTGAATGATTTTATCCAAACTGGGTGAAATTGTTTCATGAGTTTAGAAGTAAGAAAAAGGCCTAGGTAAGCCATGGGAGGATATTCATGTGAGTTCACACCACAAGTCTAGCATATGACTCTTTATATGCTAAATTGACAATCTTTATTTAATAAAAAATCGAAGATAGTAAATTATGGACATAGGATCGAAGTATATATATACTGGTATGCACACGCTCGAATGTGCGTGCACTCATACTTTATCTAAGACGTAGTCTAATGTGAACATCTTATTAAGTTAGGCAGTTTCACCTAGCCGAACTCTTTGCTAAATTGCATTACTCTCGGTATGAATGTGGTAAACCTAGTCGATATCCCTAATTTTTTCGATCTCTAATCTAGTTGTTCAGTTTTGCTTGTCCACCCAATTAAATCTGAATTAGAATTAAGTTCCTTTTACCTTCTTTTACGCAACTCATTTTCTATGTTATCAGAATCTTTGTATTAAATCTTGTTATGTTTGCAGTCACTACAATTTTGTGTTATGTCTCTCTTTCGTCTTTTCCCGACACCCTTTTTTATCTTGTACTGGCTTGTCTTTCCTGTCACCTTCCGTATCTCTGATCCATCAAAGATGTTCTTTTATTATTTGTGTCGAGTTATGGGGACTTATTTAGTCCCACATTGGATAGAAAGAAAGAAGGATGCTACCTCGTTCTATATATATGTACCCTCTCTTTGAAAAATAAATCAATTAAGTCTATCTATATGGTATCAGAGCCAAATATCTGAATCATTTCTCCACACAATTTTTTCTTCCCCGCTTTCCTACCTCCCTATGTGAGTGGACGACACCATTTCCCCGCCTCCCTCTGTGAATGGAAGCCCCCCCCCCGCCTCCCTCTGTGAGTGGAAGGCCCTTCCCCACCCCACCATCGGGTGCAGTCGACATCACCTACGGGTGTCGTCAAACCCGTCGGAAGACAGGAAATGCTGCTCGTCGTACGCTGGCGTAGGTGAGTTCTATCTATCGTGCATCTCTCTTGCCGCATGAACTTGGAGGTATATATATAGATGGAGACCGTCGTGATCGCGTGTAGACGCACGACCCGTGTTTAAGTTGCGTTTGATCTCGTTCTTGTGCAACTGTGAAGATGGGAACACCTATGACTAGTAAGGAGCTGAAGGAGATACTGGAGGGGATGGCTAGGGTGTTTTAGGCCAAATTGGAGGAGACCTCATCCAGTCTGGCAGTCGTGCCTGCACCAGAACCATCGTAGGTGATGAAGAAGATAGAGTTATTACCCAATGACATCAAACTTGAGGGTACGCGAAACTATCTAAGTTGGTCTAGGAGAGCGCTGTTGAACCTTCGGACCAAGGGAAAATATGTGAAGGGAGAGTGCAATGAGCCAGAGGATAAGACGAGTGCTGAGTGGAGCACATGGAGTCACCTTAATTCTCTGGTGGTTTCTTGACTGCTGACTTCTGTGTCTCCATCCATAGCTAGGATGGTGGAGTCAATCTGCACTGCAGCTTATGTCTGGAATATATTGGCTGCGATGTACTTTGGAGCTGGGAGTGTCATGTTGATGATGGAAGTTGAGAAAAAGATTGATGCTACCACACAGGGGGAGAATCCAGTACTCCAGCATGCAGCGGAGCTACGTCGCTTATGGGCCGACTTGGATCACTATGATTCGCTATTATTGCAAAATCCGGCAGATGTTCTCCTTAGGAAACAGTACCTTGAGTGTAGGCATGGCTCATTTTCTCAAGGGTCTGAACTCATAGTTTGAGGGTAGGAGGGCAGCAATGTGTCATATGCCATCTTTTTCATCCCTGGATGAGGTTGTTGCATCGATGGAGCAAGAGAAGATCATACATAAGGTGATAAAAGACGAGACCTCACCCGCTGTCCGCTCAGCATTGATAATCCTAGTACTCCTATCAGCGATGACATGGAGTGTTACAATTGCGGAAAGAAATAGCACCTCAGCTACAACTGCCCTCAACCCCGTAATTCTGGTCGTGGTCGAGGAGGCAGAGGACAGAGAGGTGGACGTGCAGGTCGAGGCAGGGGACGTGGAGGTCGGGCAGTTGTTCACCTAGCTGTGCCAGAGGAGACCACTACTGAGATGACTGGAGCCGAGATGACAGAGCTGGAGGAACTACGTTAGTTCAAGCTTCAGGTTGAGAGTTCTAAGGGCAAGGAACATGCCACTAAGGATCTGACTAACACTACCTACCTTGGTAACTTTACTGGTTATGCTGCTCATATGGACAAAGGTATCCCGGTTCAGGCACTTGTATCCACTAAATCCTATACTGATTGGATCATAGACTCATGTGCATCTAGGCATATCACATATGCATCTAGTGAGTTTGCATTATATTATCCGAGCAAACATATGCATCCCGAGACAGTTCAGACTGCTGATGGGACATCCCAACCCATCAGGGATACTGGTTCGGTCCATTGTACTTCATCTGTTACCCTGTCATCTGTTTTGCATGTTCCTTCATTTTCGGTAAACTTACTTTCTGTTAGCTCTCTCATTGATCAATTGAATTGCAGTGTTCTTTTTTATCGGGATATGTGTTCTTTTCAGGAGAAGGCCACGGGGAAGAGACTTGGGACTAGCATCAAGCGTGATGGCCTTTGGTACCTAGACATAGAGGTTTACCTAGACAAAGAGGTTGGAATGCTCACTGCTACTATTAGTGGAGGGCCAGAGACAGAAGCAATGCTTCAACACTGCAAATTGGGACATTTATCTTTTGATAGTTTGAATAAGTTAGAACCTGAGATAATGCATAAAGTAGACAAAAAAATGTTATTTTGTAATGCTTGTGAACTTGGAAAGCATACACGTTCTACTTATAAAATGGTTGGCCTTCGAAGTCTTGAGCAATTTGCATTTGTTCATTCTGATGTTTGGGGACTGTCCTACTACTTCCATTAGTGGATTCAGATGGTTTGTTACCTTCATTGATTGTTAATCATGTATGATCTGGATCTACATGATGAAGCAGAAATCCGAGGTGTACAAAATATTTGTAAGACTTCTCGGCGTATGTGAAGACCCAGTTTGGAGTAAATGTAAAGATTTTTCGAACAGATAATGGGATCGAATACACCAACAAGGAGTTTGCTAATTTCATCTCTAGTCATGGAATTTTTCATCAAACTACTTGCCCAGACACTCCTGCTCAGAATGGGGTGGCTGATCGCAAGAACATGCATCTACTAGAAGTGGCACATTCTTTGATGTTGACAATGAATGTGCCGAAGTTCTTGTGGAGTGAGACTGTTATGACAGTAACATATCTAATTAACAGGACGTCGTCAAGAGTATTAGGGATGAAGACACCATGTGAGATGCTCTTGGGCTCTAATATTATTATTGTTCCACCCAGAGTGTTTGGTTGCACATGTTTTGTGCGAGATCACAGAATGATGGTGAGCAAGCTGAATCCACAAGCAGTTAAATGTATCTTTGTGGGTTACTCATCAAGTCAGAAAGGATGCAAGTGTTGGTGTCCCACTGAAAGAAGGTTGTTTGTTATTATGGACATGACCTTCCGAGAGTTTGAACCATTTTATGGGAAGAAGACGGAGTTAAGTTTCTTGTTCGAGGATGGTTCTACTAATGCTAGTAGAGAGGGGAAGAATGAGAGTGGCATCGTGGTGAGTATATTCCATGTCCTTTTGAGTCACCGAGGAGTGATGGTCTCAGGGGGAGCCGACAGTCAGAGGGAGCTGAGAGTATATAGGGAGCATGAGCAGCAGCGACATGAGTAGCATGGGCTTCCTCCTTCTGTGCCTAGGCCAGTACCCACAAATGATGATGTCTCAAGTCCCTCTTCTCCAGGACCTTCAGCCCTTCCACCTGAGTCACATGGTAACAATTCCTCCCCTGATACTTTTAATACTCCTGTCTTGCTTCGTAGAACTTCTAGAGTCAATGCTGGAAAACCTCCTACTAAGTTTGACAGTTGGGATACTGACATTGCACATTAAATTTCATATGCATCAACTCCACCTGCATATAAGTTATTTCTTACATCATTAGATTCAGTGTTTGTACCTAACAACTGGAAGGTAGCTAAGCAAGATCCTAGGTGGTTGAGTGCCATGCAAGAGGAACTTCAGGCTTTGAAGAAGAACGACACATGGGAGATGGTACCACTGCCAGCTGGGAAGCATGATGTTGGATGTAAATGGGTTTATACTGTTAAGCAGACTCCAGAGGGCAAGATTGACAGGTACAATGTCATATTGGTTGCTAAAGGCTATAACCAAACTTATGGTATCGACTATGACAAGACCTTTGCTCCAGTAGCAAAGATGAGCATTGTGCGAGTATTGGTGTCATGTGTTGCCAACTTCAATTGGCAACTATATCAGCTAGATGTCAAGAACGTCTTTTTGCATGGGGATCTCCAGGAGGAGATGTATATAGAGATTCCATCAGGCTTTGCTAATTCACAAGCAACGGGGAATGTATGCAAATTGAAGAAGTATTTGTATGGGCTAAAGCAGTCTCCGAGAGCATGGTTTGATAGATTCAGGCTTGCAGTCTGTGGTATGGGGTATAGGTAGTGCAATGGAGATCATACTGTGTTTTACAGGCACTCCAAGACTCGTATCACTGTTCTTGCAGTCTATGTTAATGATATTGTAATTACTGGAGACGATACTGAGGAGATCCTACGGCTGAAGAAAAGATTTGGAGAGAAATTTGAAGTTAAGGATCCGGGGCAGTTGAAGTACTTCCTCGGAATTGAAATTGCAAGGTCACGGAAGGGTATATTGCTTTCTTAGCAAAAGTACGCTCTGGACCTTCTTTCAGAGATATGAATGCTAGGTTGCAGAATTGCTTCTACTCCTACCGAGTAGAATCACAAGTGTGTTGTGTGAGAAAGGAACAATATCAAAGATTAGTTGGTCGACTTATATATCTATGTCATACGAGACCTGATATTACCTATGTCGTGGGTGTGGTGAGTAGATATATGCATGATCCCAGAGAGCAGCATATAGAGGCAGTTCGCAGAATTCTCAGGTATATTAAAGGAAGTCCAGGAAAGGGGTTATGGTTCAGAAGTTCTGGACATCTGAGAGTTGAAGTCTACTGTGATGCCGATTGAGCGGGTTGTATGGACGATCGCAGGTCCACCACAGGTTACTCTGTTTTTGTTGGAGACAATCTAGTATCTTGGCGCAGCAAGAAGCAAGATGTAGTGGCTAAATCTACAGCAGAGGCCTAGCTAGTACATGGCTATGGCAGTTAGCCTGTGCGAGATGATATGGGTGAAGAGAGTGTTGGCTGAGATGTGTTTGTTTAGAGGAGACTACCTGCAACTTTGGTGTGACAAAAAATCAGCAATTGATATTGCAAACAATCAAGTTTAGCATGATCGCACCAAACATGTGGAGATTGATCGGTTCTTCATCAAGGAGCAGCTGGATAGAAAAGTTTTGACTTTGAACTATATGAAATCAATGGAGCAGTTAGCTGATTGTTTAACTAAAGGTTTAGGTTCTAGAGAGTTTGATATCTTCTGTAACAAGATGGAGATGATTGATATATATCGCCCATCTTGAGGGGGAGTGTTGAGTTATGGGGACTTATTTAGTCCCACATTGGATAGAAAGTAAGGAGGAGGCTAGCCTCCTCCTATATATATGTACTCCCTCTTTGAGAAATAAATAAATCAAGTCTATCCTATCTACAATTTGCTTACTTGTCGATTTACTAAAGTTTTTCTGTACTATTATTACTGTATAAATCCATATAATCTGATAGCTTATGCGATGAGTTTTACGTTCCAACTCCCCTCCGTTATTTTGTATATAAATAGGGCTTTTCAGTTTCAGTTGAAACTATACTCGGACACTGAGAATTGCTTCCATTTTGTATCGGTTTTAGTAGGCTGGCTGTTGTAATTAGTCTAAAATCTTGGTTCAGCTGATAGCTAAAAATCTTGAAGAGGTCAGAAGCATCCTTTAAGCCTTTGTCCTAGCGTGATTCTTATCCCAATAATTCGTGTGGAAGAGGGCATTACATACATAATCCTTATCTATCATCCACTAATGCTGTTAAGTCTCTTTGTTTCTCTTTCCCACCTTCGCTTTATTTTGGTTTACTGAAGGTTAAGTTTAGTATTACTTGTGCTTCTTTTGAAAGAATAGCTTTTCATTGTGTTGAGAGATTTTGATTTGTTTATCCAACCGGACAGCAAAGAAAATGATTAAATGAACAGGAAATATTGAGAGAAAGGCCATGAATGCAACCAACCAAGCATCTGCTTTGTGAAGTTGATGAACGAGCTCATAGTCAGCCATGCAAGATAGGGCTTTGCTTAATGGTCTCTCATGCATGAGGGCCCTTTATAGTTAGGCAATATTAGTGGACAGGGAAAGAACCAGAGAGAAAATTTATGTGAATAAAATTTCATTCTATTTATATTCTGATTATATATTTAATATAGTATACTTCAAATCGTGGAAACCAGACATTCAAATGAACGTTCACAATCAGTAACTGACAATTTGGAAAATATACTCATATAGAAACTGAAATTGAGCTCTGGAGCATTGCAAAACTCTCACACCTTACTCTTGGGGATTAGATAGCTTCTTTTGCTTTATCTGGTTAGGCTTCAAAGTTCAAACTGATACCACATTACCAACTTCCACGTGGAAATGTGGAACATTTTGCCATTATTAAAGCGCCATGGCTACACTATGGAGATATGTACATTTCAGTCTGTTGTTTCTACCTCATCTTCCTCTCCACCTTTGGAGGATCATAGATCTCATAGAGTTGCACTAGCTGAAATAAGAATGCTAAGATGGATGACTAGGAACACATATCAGATAGGATAAGAAGTGAGTGTACTCGTGGGAAGTTGGAGGTGGCGACAAAGAAGAAAAAAAATGAGATAATATCTTAGCTGGTTTACAAGTGTGTAACACAAACCAATAGATACACCGGATAGGAGCGTAAGATAATAGTTAAAGTTATTACTAGGAGTAGGGGTAAGCCTAAATGGACATGGATTGGAGTTATTAAGTAGGATATGGTTGTTGGTATTGTAGAGGTTATGACCTTAACAATACTGATAGAAGAAAAGGGTTTAAGCAGCCTAACTCCGAATTTTTTGGGATTGTTGAATATATATATATATATATATATATATATATATATATATTTCAACCCTCATCACTCAGAGTTTTGGTATAGTGGTAGGGACTTTAACATGGTATTGAGCAACCCCATGTTCGAATCTTCTTTGGTGCGCATTTAAAGTGAATTTTATAAATTTATACCACAACTTGAATCCAGCTCTCACCAAAATGGGTGTAGCCATGGGGAGCGTGTTTGGAAAGTATAAATGTTTTCACCCTCAACTCGTCATAACTCCATTTAACAAGGATAAAGGTTTTGTTGTTTCGTCTATTTCTGTGGCATATGTGACCCTTATAGAAGAATGGTTTAAACTATTAGTTAGTTTTTTTTTTTTGTAAAGACGAAACCAAAACCATGCTGATACGTCGCTATATCGCTATTGATCAGTAGTCATGGGAGTTTTTAAAAAAATTAAAAACAGACAAAATGATTAACCCTTCCTACAAGAGGAAGGGAACACAAAGGTGGACGTAAACTTCAATACTAGTGACGGTTAAACCACACTTTGCAGTATCGGTCGATATCGATACGATTTGGCATGTCCCGATCCGATACTTACTGCTACCGATACTGATCGATATTGAAGTTCTGAGTCTCTTTCCAATCAATTATGCAAAGAAAATTGAACGGAAAAGACCAATCAACAAGGCATAAAATCATAGTAAGGTTGTAAAAACATGTAAATAAAGAGAACTTATTTATCGTAGTAAACCAATCAATAAGAGTATTATTTCATTAAATTTCAAAACTACTAAAAAAAAACACAAAAAATACTTAAAATTATCCCTAAATGTATAAAATATTTTTTTTCTAAAATTTTAGTAAGTTATTAATAACTATTTGCTTTTCGATACCTAAAAATCTAATATCCGATTTGAAATTGTCATTATCGACGATCCCGATACTCATAGGAAGAATCTGATACCGATATTGCGAATCATGGGTTGAACTTCAGTCACATTAGATATACATTAGATAACGATTATGTGATACCTACACAACTTTTGTTCACACAACTTGTAATATTATTATTATTTTCGTGACTAAATTCATATGCTGCTTTCCTTGATGCATTACATACATTATATGTTGGTGTTGGATGTGGTTTTCAACCTATGTGGAGAACACTCTGGAGTGCTACGAACACCATCAATGTGTCGGTAAAGCTTAGGGAGTCGTAAGCGACGAAGGAGGTTCGATTTGAGCGCGTATCAGAGCTATTGGAAAAAGTCATATCAGTACAGGCGGTGTACCGTTGGTATACTGCTGCTGGTATACTGTCTGGTATACTATCGAGGTGTAACACGATTTTGTTCCAGAAATGTTCTAACTCGAAATGGCCAATTTTTGGTATACCGTCGATATACCAGTGTCGAAACTGAAGGCAAAAGTTAGATGTTTTATTGACACCGTTGGATCGTGATCAACGGTCCAGATCTATTCGGAAGTTTGGTGCTTTAAATAGGTGTTTAGATGATAATCTAAGGAGAAGATTTCTCAAGGGTGCAAATTTATAAGGAGAAGAAGAAGTGATTCGGATTTTCGGGAGTTGATTTGAAGAGAAATCGTTTCGAAGAGTTCTTCATTGGTTCTTTCTCGTCTTCTTGTCTTCGGTAATCCTTTGTACTCATTGTAATCAATTTCCATTTATTTGAAGTATTGTGGTGATCTGTGTAGATCGGTTGAGAAGTATGTAAAAGAGTCGGTTTATTTTCTTTATTTCATTAGTGGAGTTTTTTTCGGCTCCGATGGTCCTGTGATTTTTTTCCGTCAGGATTTTTCATGCAAAACAATGTTGTGTTTCTGTTGTTCTCTTGTTGGAATTTTTGGCATATTTGGTTTGTGCGATTTCCTTCGATCCTGGCCAAGTTCTATGGGTTTGGAAAACAGTTTTCAGAGTTCGTTCCAAACATGTTATGCTTGAATCTACGTTTCAGGGATACAGCTTATTTTGGGCCTAAAACAAACAAAGAAACTAGACTTTAGGCAAATTAGTTAAATTATAAGTCTTTCAGATCAAATATTTAAGAAAATTAGAACGCAATACCTTCAGAGAATCCTGAAAGTCATTCATAGTTAAATTATATATCAAGGAAGAACACTGCCGTAAGCATCATTAGTGAAATCTCCATAGCTTCCAAACCAACTAAGAATTTTTGTATCTCAACCATCTGATTATGTTTTATCATGATATAGTTCTATTTATCACGTCTTTCAGATAATGTTTTGGTTGTAACAGATATATACTGATATATGTCGAACTCATTCCAGGAAAAGTGTACAGAGACATAGTCGGAAGTGCTTACTATGTTGCTCCTGAAGTTCTAAAACGCAGGTACGGGAAAGAAGTAGATGTCTGGAGTGCAGGGGTCATCTTGTACATTCTTCTTAGTGGTGTACCTCCTTTTTGGGCCGGTAAGACCAGACTTCAATTTTTGAACAGTTTTATTTTTCCATCTCAAAATGGAATTTGTTTTATTTTGCGATAACAAGTTGAAATCTTGACCCCAAAAAAAAAGTTGAATATGATTGATATTTCCTACAAAAGATTCATAGTTCCTGAACATATTATTTTGATAAGTTTATTTATTCATTTCAAATTCCAGAAGATGAGAAAGGAATATTTGATGCCATATTAGAAGGCTATATTGACTTTGAAAGTTCCCCATGGCCTTCTATCTCAAAAGATGCTAAAGATCTAGTCAGGAGGATGTTGACCCAGGATCCGAAGAAAAGAATCACATCAGCCCAAGTCCTTGGTATGCAAAATTTGCCTAGTACAGAAGTTTGCATAGCTTATAACTACTTTTTTTTCCCAATCATAATGCATAATGGTGTGAGTGGTTTTTTTTTTTACCAGAGCATCCTTGGATTAGAGAAGGTGGAGCATCTGATAAACCTATAGACAGTGCGGTTCTTTCTAGGATGAAGCAATTCAGGGCGATGAACAAGCTAAAGAAGTTGGCTCTTAAGGTTTTGTTGCTAAATCTCTGTAATTTGATTTTTCATTGCAGCACTGATGAATAATACCTCATCTAGGTCATTGCCGAGAACCTTAACGAAGAAGAAATCAAAGGGCTTAAACAGATGTTCACCAATATGGACACTGACAACAGCGGTACCATAACATTTGAAGAATTGAAGAGCGGTTTGGCTCGACTAGGCTCGAAGCTCAGTGAGGCCGAAGTAAAGCAGCTCATGGAGGCTGTAAGAGTCTGATCTCTACACTCTTTTGAACTGTGTTTCCTATTTCGTGTCCTGTTCTGACGCAACCCAAATCTCTGGTTTGTTTCAGGCGGATGTGGATGGTAATGGTACTATAGATTACATTGAGTTCATCACTGCCACATTGCATAGGCACAAGTTAGAGAGCGAGGAGAATGTACATAATGCCTTCAAATACTTTGACAAGGATAGTAGCGGGTTGGTTTGCAGTTCATTTGAACTCCAGAATTGAATTCTTGTATGTTGATTGTTAGCTTAGTTTTCTTACATCACATCCTTTCGCAGATTTATCACCATGGACGAGTTGGAGGTGGCGATGAAGGAGCATGGATTAGGTGACGATGCCACGATTAAGGAAATAATATCGGAAGTTGACACGGATAATGTGAGTTAATCACTTGGCTTAAAATTAATGTGCATTGTCGCTGTAGACTGCTTCGACCCTCATCTTCTATGTCAAAAATGTAGGATGGAAAGATCAACTATGATGAATTCTGTGGAATGATGAGAAGTGGATCAATACGTCCACAGCAACCTATGAAGCTTAAGTAGTGTCTCTTGAGGTTGCTACATGGATCTCCCACATTAACCAGGGACAAGACTAAGTTCAGCTGTAATTTGTGACCGAGCATAGTGGTGTTTGTGTGCATATTCTGCTTCGAGTCTGTTTTCTTTGTTGTTACTTCTTCTTCTTCTTCTTCTTCTTCTTCGTCTTGTATGAATTGACGGGCAAGAAGCTCTTGTGTTTATTTCCCTTGAAGGGTTGAGCTGGATTAATGAGATTATCTTATTTTTGCGAATGAGGTTTGTGTTCTACATCTGAGAGTTTGTGTTTTACAGAGGGGGATGCTGCTGACGGTTAAACCAACATTGCGAAGTATCGGATTCCTCACTGGGTATCAGCTTCTCTTTAAGGGTATGCTTGGATTGAGCGGAGAAAAATAAACAGAGTTAAGTGAGTGAGAGGGAGGAGAGTCGATACATATAACCTTGCTTGGATTGGAAGGAGAGTTAAGTGGGGTCTGTTTAATAACTTTTGCTGAGATTGAAGATTTTGAGTGGGTGGAGAATTAATAAAAAAATACAATAGTTACCGAAATACCATTATACATATGGCATAAAATTAGATTTGATTGGATTTTTAATTAAAATTTGTCAAAATATCTTCATAAATTAGATTTGATTATAGGGTTTTTTTTTCTTCTTATAATTTTCAACGACGAGTAATAAGTGAAAGCGAGAAGAGACGACGCACCTGAACGACAGCAGGTGAAAGCCAGAAAGACAGCAACGGGATGAAAGCAAGAAAAATGGAGTCTTAGTTAGGAACTCGTCCACTTACCAACAACCATTCAATTATAAAATTTAATAAAATATTAAATATGTTGAGAGAGAGAGAGAGAGAGAGAGAGAGAGATGTATTTTCGAATATTATATATTTGGTATCTTTATTAATCACATATATATAGAAAAAAGTTTAGGGTTATGGTGAATATTTTGGCATCCCTAAATAAGTGGACAACCACTCAATTAAGGTTATTGGTTTACAACACTCACCCTCGGTTGTCCAATATAGATCATTGTGTCACGATTCACTCCCACTTTTTGATATACATGTACGTGAGTACGTCCAACCTACGTTGCGGTATCGACGGTAGTACGTTGTGTATATCTATAAGTTACTAAATCATATCATAACATCCATAAAACTAACTTTCATCTAGAATATATCAAGAACTATGAAAGAGAAAGAATGAAAGCTATCCATTCCATACTAGAATCACGAACCTTGATTTTATTTACGAAGCTCCGGAGACCAGGGTCAGAGTCGTCTAAGTTGTCAACATTATCCAATCAGAACTGGAACAAATACAAGTACAAGCTAGATAAGGTACAATTACGATGTATGACATGTAACCAACTATCATTGTAACTATAGGCCTTGTTAATCTTATATCCACCTAAGTCTTCTGTTGTCTGCATTTTTATTACAGGCTTGAACTCTTCCTTTTGATGAGTTTTCTCCTGTCATATTGTACAAATAAGTGGAACACAGAAAATGATCAGGTAACTTGCTTGATATTCCTACACCTCATACTTCCATTAACTTCTTGGTGTCTCTTGATATGCTACTTCTTGATATTTCATTAGATCTCATACTTAGATTGCCTTCTTGGCACCTTTATTTCTAATAAAGTTTCCATAGTTCATATATGTCATTGTACTTTCTAGCATTCTGTCCTTACAGTGACTTAGATATGGAGGCATGCTTCCTCCATACACTACCTGAGATTTTCCTCTCTCTCTCTCTCTGCTAACACTGTTCCTTAAGTAAACTTTCTCACTTGCACCTACATCCTAATACCTTAACCCACTTTTCAGTTGACTATTTTACCTTTACATATTTATGTTATATAAAATTCAGGACACAAAAGAAATATAATTGGAAGTATGCATAAAGTAGCTTATACAAATATTTGCCAATACACATTGTTGAGATCAGGAATAGCTCAACAAAATGAATTAATTTTCATTAGGGCTCTTGGCCAAATATATAAAGGATAAAAAGATGGTAAGGACCAAAAAAAGAGTAGATAGTTAGACAAAATGCTGGTGACATCTCTAGATGTATCGGGAAAGCGAAAATATTATACATTCTGTTGACTGTGTGTTCTCACACATAGAGAGCAAATCCAACTTCCTAAAGACATGCTCTTGATCCATTTTTTTCTCAACCCATTCTTCCTCTTGAACTATTCCTAGCCACTTATTTTTTCATGTTGGCTCCTTATTGGGAGGGTGACTCATGAATTGTTGCTCAAATTTAGCCTTTAGTTGAGGTTGGTAACCTATTTATACCACCCTCCTCTCAATTGATGAGTTAGAGAGATAGAAAAAAGCCTTCAAAGTTTACTCTTCCTTTGATCCAAAAATCAAAAACAAACATCTGTTCCACCTCCATTCTCTTCCGTGTTTCGTTCTGGGCAAGGCTAAGTTCGGGTCGCATCTCTCGAAGTTGTGTGCGACAACGAGAAGCCGGTAGTACTGGGGGTTTTACCACTAGGAGCATCTGAGAACAGTCTGCACATAGACCTCGGATCAACTCTTAGGGCAGTGCGTTCAACACGACTTTCCCATAGGCCGGTAACTCTGAACTCATTTTTATTTTAGTTGCATATTTGCTGAAAGAAATGGAAAGAATGTTTAATTATTGCTAACAATCTAAGAGTTGATACTTAGTGAAGCACTTGTCGTTTAGTTTACTGTCGTTCAAAATAATTTTGTTCAACGAGTTTCTTTACAACTTGCTGTTATCATTATATTGCATTTGTTAGTATTAACAAATCTTCACACTGTTGTAAAACAAGTAGTGGACCTATTTTGAACATACTGGTTTCCAAATCTTCTTTCTCAAGATTGCACTTATAAAATATTTTATTTGTCAGCAAAGCTTGATTTTCCATAAACTTGTTTTTTGAATACTGTCATATTAGTGTTGCATAAGAGAATTGTTAACGTGGCCTAACTGTTAAATAGTTTAGCACTATCAGCAAATATCCTTAACACTGTTAACGTATCTGTGTTAAAGTTGTTACTTCTAATACTTAGCAAATTGGTTGGAAAGTGCTAATACACGGATAAATTTTTTTTTTAAATACACTGTTAACGATTTTGTTAGAATAGCATTAATTGCTTACTTAACAATTTCAAGACTATTACATAACAAAGTGTTGTTAACTAAAGTTCCTTTGTTCATTGTCGGAAAAATTTTAAAATTAAAATTTTAAAAAAAATTGTTGAACATATAGTGCTACAAATTTACAAAACTGCTTGTTCATCATTTAGATCAATATAGTTGTTGTTGCTTGCTGCTTTAAGAATTATAGTATATAAATCATTGTCAGCTTTAATTATTGATCAGTATATTCTATTTAATATACTTTATTTATTCTGTTGGAACATAGAACCTAACTTTTACTCCTGTGTCATTAAATTTTCTTTTGATACATTCAATATTTTTTTAAGTTTAAGGAATTAGTTTATTGACCTTGCAAATTCTTTTAAATCTAAAGTTCTAAAAAGTAGAGATAAGCTTGGGAACAAACTGAAAGGGTCCTTCTGTCAAACGGGTGTTAACAGCCCTAAGCGACACGGTATTTAAGTGTCTTCGGACCACCGCTAGCTGGGAACCGGCCCTTACAGCTAACCCAAGTTAATCAAAACTTGATAGAATAAAAATTTATTAAGGTTGATCAGCAAGATCACTGAACTAGTATTTCTAGAGCCTCAGGCACCCTCATTGAGTAGCAACACTATTCTTGCAGACTTTAGACCGCCTTACTAGTTACCATGACTGGCAAAGACGAGATTTCGACTGCTAAGCCAGCTAAGTTTGATGGCACTCACTTCAAGAGGTGGCATAGTCAGATAAAATTTTGGCTCACCACTTTAGGATTGATCTCAGCAATTGATGGGTCCACACCCATCTCAAATGATTCTGATGACACTGAGTCTGACGTAGGAGTGTCTAAACCCTCTAGCTCCTCAAAACCAAAAACTCCTAAGGAAATAGACTTTCATTGCTTCCATCGAATTCTAAGCGCTTTATCTGATTCTCTTTATGATATATTCTTTGAATATAAGAGCGCTAAAGAACTTTAGGATGCTTTGGAAGATGAATATGGGTGTGATGATGCCGGAATTGAAAGATTCAATTCTTCCTCATTTAATAGGTACTTTATGGTAGATAATAAACCAATGAATGAACAGATCCATGAATTCCAAGAATATATGAGGCATATCCAAGCCAAAGGCTCAACCTTTTCTACTGAATATAAGATAGCTTGCCTGATAGATAAACTCCCCCCTTCTTGGTCTGATGTTAAAAATGAGCTTATTCATACACAAGTCTTAAAGAAAATCAGAACAGAAGAAGAAATTAGGCTAAGGTCTAATCCCAAGACTGAGTCTAAGGCTAAGGTAAACCTAGTAGAAACATCCCAAGGAAAACCCAAGTCTAATAATCCTCACAAACCCAAGAAGAACTTCTTCAAGAAGAAGAAGAACTTTCACCCTCATCATCAGAACCATCAACACAAGCAAAACTATAGACCTAGAAATTTCAGTCAGACTCAGGATCAACAAAAATTTTGTTTGGTGTGTGGGAGAACAAATCATCTATCCATCAACTGTTTCCAAAGAAAGAAGGAACCTATCAAGTCTCCTTATAAGGGGAAAGGTCCATCCAAACCAGAAGCTAACATGATTCTGAATGGGCCTACCAGTTCCTTCAGATCTGTGACTTATCAACCTTTAGTTAATATTTCTTACCATTCTGATGACTGGTGGTTGGATTCTGGAGCTAATGTTCATGTTTCATTTGATCGCTCATGTTTTTCAAACTATCAGGAATCATATGGAGGAGGCATAACCCTAGGAGATGGCTCTTCGGCACAGATTGTAGGAAAAGGAAGAGTAGATCTAAAGATGACATCAGAAAAAATTCTGCCTCTTCATGATGTTCTTCACGTGCCGTCAGTTAGAAAAACTTAGTTAGTGGATCCCTTCTTGTAGCATCTGGATACAAGATTGTAATGGAAGCCAATAAAGTTGTATTTTCCAAGAATGAGTCCTTTGTTGGAAAAGGATTTGTAAAGGATGGTCTTTTTATTCTCAGTACTATAAACAAAGTGTCGGATCATTCTCTTGTTGTTTCTAATATAGAATCTTTAAATATTTGGCATGATAGACTAGGTCATGTGAATCTAGGTTCCCTTAGAAGGATGATGAACTTAGATCTTATTCCCAAGTCTCATGTAGATAATAAACACAAATGTGAAATTTGTGTTCAAGCAAAACATACTAGACTACCTTTCAAATCTGTAGAAAGGAATTCTGACCTTCTAAAACTAGTTCATAGTGATGTTTGTGATTCTAATAGAATCTTGACCCGGGGAGGTAGGAAATACTTTGTCACTTTTATAGATCATTGTTCAAAGTATTGCTATACCTACCTTCTCAAAACCAAAGATGAAGTTCTAGATAGATTCAAGGTTTATAAATCTGAAGTTGAGAACCAATTAGAGAAAAAGATCAAGATATAGATCTGATCGTGGCGGAGAGTATACCTCAAACGATATGACTAACTTCTGTGAAGAACACGGAATAATTCATGAGGTGACTGCTCCTTATTCACCATAATCCAACGGAGTTGCTGAAAGGAAGAATCGCACTCTGCTAGACATGGTAAATGCCATACTTCTCAGCTCAGGTGCTCTTGATAATTTATGGGGAGAAGCCTTATTAACAGCCTGCTACATCCTAAATAGGATCCCTAGTAAATCAAAGGATAAGACTCCCTATGAACTATGAAAAGGTAGAACTCCTAGAGTCCATTATCTCAAAGTGTGGGGATGTCTAGCAAAAGTAGGAATTCCTGAACCTAAAAAGAGAAAGATTGGACCTAAGACAGTAGATTCTGTGTTTATAGGATATGCCTCAGATAGCAATGCCAATAGATTTTTAGTGAATCATTCTGAAGTAAATGAAATATCTAACAATACCATTATAGAAGCTAGAGATGCAGTTTACTTTGAGAATATATTTCCTTTTAAGAATAGAATTTTCTCTAACCCCACCAGCTCCTTTCTTGCTCCTTCTACTAGTTCCAATTTTCAGCCATATAGTTCACAACCTGAACAAGACTTAGAACCTAGAAGAAGTAAAAGAGGAAGGATTGAAAGAAACTTAGGGGAAGGTTTCTTTACTTATTTGATAGAGGGTGATCCCACAACTTACGAAGAAGCAATATCCTCTCCTGATGCACCTTTCTGGAAAGAAGCCATCAACAATGAGTACAACTCCATCATGGAGAATAGTACTTGGTATTTAGCAAACCTACCCTTAGGTAGTAAACCCATAGGTTGTAAGTGGATCTTCAAAAGAAAACTTAGAGCTGACGGTACTATAGAGAAATACAAAGCTAGATTAGTAGCCAAGGGTTTCACTCAGAAAAAGGGATTAGATTACTTTGATACCTACTCTCCTATAGCTAGGATTGCCTCTATCAGAACACTTCTAGCTTTAGCATCCATTCATAACATGCTAATCCATCAAATGGATGTAAAAACAGTATTTTTGAATGGAGATCTAGAGGAAGAAATATATATGGAGCAACCTGAAGGTTTTATTGCTAAAGGTCAAGAAAAGAAAGTTTGCAGATTAGTAAAATCACTTTATGACCTAAAGCAAGCTCCCAAGCAATGGCACAGCAAATTTGATAAAGTGATTCTAGAATTTGGTTTCTTGCCAAATGAGTATGACAAATGTATATACTCTAAAAATATTGATGAAAGTTGTGTCATTTTATGCTTGTATGTAGATGACATCCTCATTTTAGGATCAAAACTTGAGTTGATAAATAATACTAAAGATTATTTATCTAGCAAGTTTGACATGAAAGACCTAGGTAAAGCCAACCTGATTCTAGGTATGCAAGTGTCTAAATCCAAAGAGGGTTATACTCTATCCTTAGTACACTCTATTGAGAAAATGTTGAAAAAAATTTAGTACTTTGATAAGAAACCTGCTCCTACTCCTTTTGACAGCAGTATCATTCTCAAGAAGAATGAAGGTTTACCTATAGAACAACATAAATACTCTCAGATGATAGGTTCTCTTATGTATATAACGAATAGAACCCGACCTGACATTGCATTTGCCGTTGGAAGACTGAGTAGATATACCAGTAACCCAAACCAATCACATTGGTCAGCATTAGAAAGAGTATTTAGATATCTTAAGGGTACTATAGATTATAGACTTCATTATACTAGACACCCAGATATCATAGAAGGTTATTCAGATGCAAACTGGGTTACTGACTCACATGATGTAAAATCCACTACTGGATATGTGTTTACTCTAGGAGGAGCTGCAATCTCCTGGGGCTCATGTAAACAAACTATCATAGCTAGGAGTACAATGGATTCTGAAATGATAGCTTTGGATACTACTTGTACAGAAGCTGAATGGCTTAGAAATCTGATTATGCAAATACCTGTTGCTCATATTCATGTTCCTGCTATTTCTATAAATTGTGATAATAAATCTGTTATAGAACTACTAAAACATGATTCTGTGAATGCTAAGATAAACAGGCACATGCAGCTGCGCTTCAAGTCAATCAAGTGCCTATTAGGCAAATATGTGGTTCTTGACTATATAAAGTCAGAAAATAACCTTGCAGACCACTTAACAAAGGGTCTGTCTAGGACATTGATCCTAGAATCATCGAGGGGGATGGGGTTAAGCCCATAAGTAAATCACCAGCAGTGGCAACCCAACCGAGTCTGACTGGAGATCCCAAGAAGCTGGTTCAATGGGTAGAAATAAGCTGAACTTCGGTGACTATTATGGAACACTGACTCAGAGATTAAATTCTCATAAACTAATGCCCAAGTGGCTGTACGAGGTTGTACAATGATATCCTATCCCTATGGTGACAGTGTTCCGGTGTGATATGGTCAGGATGAGTTTCAAACTCTTAATAAGTCCAAGCATTATATGCAGGGTTGATACCTATCACCAACCCTTGAGGACTTACCTATATGAGAGGTCGTAAAGGCCGCGACTATGGGTCAGGGCGACCCCAGACAACTCTCATGAATATGGAAAAAGTGCGCATGGCCAATCAAAGCGCTGCCCCGATAGACCCAAGAACCTCTAGCGTACTATGTGTGCTATTCTCTGAATCTGATTCAAGAAGTCTGATTCAAGGCATAGTCCATCAAGCACTTCTTCAAACAAAGACAATAGTCACTACGTGAGATTCAAGGCTGTAGTCCATCTCATTTATGCATAGTATATACTTGCCCAGAAATTCTCTATTCGCATTCCTTGTTACCTATGTTTTCAGAACTTGGTTTTGGGGGGGGGGATTGTTGACTGTGTGTTCTCACACATAGAGAGCAAACCCAACTTCCTAAAGACATGCTCTTGATCCTTTTTTTTCTCAACCCATTCTTCCTCTTGAACTATTTCTAGCCACTTATTTTTTCATGTTGGCTCCTTATTGGGAGGGTGACTCATGAATTGTTGCTCAAATTTAGCCTTTAGTTGAGGTTGGTAACCTATTTATACCACCCTCCTCTCAATTGATGAGTTAGAGAGATAGAAAAAAGCCTTCAAAGTTTACTTTTCCTTTGTTCCAAAAATCAAAAGCAAACATCTGTTCCACCTCCATTCTCTTCCGTGTTTCGTTCTGGGCAAGGCTAAGTTCGGGTCGCATCTCTCGAAGTTGTGTGCGACAACGAGAAGCCGGTAGTACTGGGGGTTTTACCACTAGGAGCATCTGAGAACAGTCTGCACATAGACCTCGGATCAACTCTTAGGGCAGTGCGTTCAGCACGACTTTCCCATAGGCCGGTAACTCTGAACTCATTTTTATTTTAGTTGCATATTTGCTGAAAGAAATGGAAAGAATGTTTAATTATTGCTAACACATTCTTCTACAAACATGAACTTACCAAAGGGACTTGAGATAACCATTCACTCTCAAGTCCGCTATTTCAGAAACAAATGCTATCTTAATAAAAGCTTTTATGGTGGCTTTTATGTGGTTATTTTATTTGCAAGCTCGAAATCAACTAACTAAACTGTCAAATAATCTATTTAATTGTATTTCTAGAAGTATAATGTCACCAATACACAGCACCACAATTCTATTGTCTAGTAGATGACTTGATCTTCACCGTTTCTCTGATTGCATTACATAGATGATTCAAAAAATCCAGCCTTGTTGGTGCCTGGTTGTTAAGTACTACATAGCTTAACAGCAAGTTCCTTATTTTGGGGAAGAAACCAAGTTTTTTGGATGAGAATCCCAAGAGCGTATGGCATAGAAAGGTATTGATGCATTATTTTTCTTCTTTATTGTTGGAAATTTAAGTTTAATTGCAGAAAGACAAACTTTCTAGTTCAGAATCATCGAGTTCGAACGAATCTTCAGATCCATTAAGTTTGAACAAATCTTCAGATTCATTGGGTTGAATGAATTTTCATATTCGTTGGATTTTTTCTGACTGTTGGAAAAGATATACTTGCTCATGAGAATTTCTATGAATATCCGAGTATACCCAAGTCCCAAATATCACCAAAATCACAAGCAAAACACAAAATCACTACTACTCAACCATTTCAAGAAGAAGAGATTCAGATTTGATGTCTGTATCTTTTGTTCAAGGCTTTGTTGTATCATGGAAAAAGTATCCACCTGAAACCGACATCAAACTCTTTTCGAGTGGGAGCGAATAACTTTCTAAAGCAAGTGTGTCACGCCCCAGTACCGGAATACGGAGACGGAGATGGCTAGCTACCCCGTACAATGTGCTATACGTCGTACGGCGATCACGGTTATATAAAACAAGGGGTGCATGCTACAATCAAGTCTCCTATGGTCTAGAACTTATATGTCTCAATCATTCAAACAAGAAACGGTCAGCATAGAGCATATATATGATAAGCAATAAGGCGTCCCAAACGCTTTCTCAAAATATTATGGAATCCAGCTGTGCAAAATAAGAAGCTGGAAGAGTAACAAAAGTACATGACAGTGATCAGTTGCAGTCTGATTTAATACAATCATGTATGGAAACTAATGTCCAGACGAGCCGGCTAACAGGTGTCGGTGGCTAAACGCCAAAATAAGTAAATGTGCAATGACGAGTAGGGAAAAAGAAAACCCACTCGTTATCCCCTGCGACCATGTTCCTGGTACGTGCCATGAGTTGGGGGAAGGTACGCTGGATCCTCGGGTGTTGGCTCAAAACCTGGCCATGCAAATCAGTGGGGTTAGACCCCAAATAGCAAGTACCACAAAGGAAGCACGAAATGGAGAAACAAAAACAAAACAAAAAAACATATAATAATACATAGGTTCAGTGTCGTAACTTAGATTCATGGCATATCCTAGCACAAAGGTCCAACCCTACAACCAGACAAGAAAAATGGTTGAACTATCACACTATGATAGTCCATTTCCATAGGCTACTAACCGAATAATACAATCACAACCAAGTCAATTTCTTATATTGGCCAATCATTTCTACGGCTTGTTATTTTTGTGAAGTCTAAGGTTATCTCAGAAATAATGCATAATAAATATCCTCAGATCACGCTAGCGCCGAACATGAGCTAACCGAACCAAATAAATAAAACAGGCACTTGCAGGATGCACCAGTCCCCCGTAGGACCACTGCGCTAAATATACGGTATTAGCGGTTCCAGTGTTCCTATAGTGAAACGGTGGCTCGGCATAATAATAGTTCAAATACTGCACTCCACTTAGGCATATGATATACAGTATCTGTGGTAGCCAGCCCACAGCGCACTTAGAATAAATCTCTGTGGGAAGGTTCGTTGGCATGATCTCGGGATACCGTTCCCTCCAATGTTACTATCACTTTTAGTTACCTAATTAGCCCTAGGTTGTGTTTGAAATCTCAAGACGTGGTCATATGAGAATTTTTCTTAAGATGTCATACAAAGTACGGGCACGTTAGATACAAATCCATGGAAGTCAAATCTGGATTCACCCGAGTGTGTATGCAACGTTCAGACAATCAATATCCTAGCCACGCTTTGGTAGTTGACTCGCTTACTATGTCCGTGCTGGGAAAATAATATATATATTTATAATATCACGCTTTCAGGAATTTGGAGGCATTCTCGATGCACAACCCAAATATAATCACTTAACATGTGACACAATGTGTCGCACCTCGGCGCACATTAAATCATGAGCAATTATCAGGCAATAGTGGTATCAGTACGAATACAGTATTCGAGTCCAATTACCAATTATACATTGGGTCACATGAATCAAGAAGACATTCAATCAAAACAAGCAAGTCCGCATGGGTCTATAGGCCGCATGGGAAGTCCAGGCCGCATATGAATTCAGGCCACATAGCAAATCATGGACGCATATTCAGGGTTAAGGTCTGCTCCTTAGGACAAGTGTTGAAGTGACGGTCAATAAAATAAAGTGTCAGTGATGTGACATAAAGTAACTGATGTGACTGATGTGACAAACCATAAAGTGTGTCAGAGAAAAAAGATAAAACCAAAAAAATAAGTGCCAACGGTTCAAAGCCATGCGTCCAAGGAAAATAGTGGTCGCATGCTCTCCAGGCCGCATGGGTGTCGGTGTCGCATGGGTTGCCTCTTGGACTTAGCGGATTTTTCATTCGTTCAGCGAGTGAAAGTATAAGGTGTTCAAGGACACTTGTGTAAATCAGCAGTCATGCGTCCAACAAGATGGACGCATGCTATCAGTATGCGGCAAAAGTTTAGACCGCATAACCCTCTCAGGACACATGGCACTCTCAGCCGCATATACTTACTGGCCGCATGGGAACTTCGTCTTCTCCAACAGCAGGTTCGGCCATGGCAGAAACTCCAAAAATTTAAAAAATTATTTGTTCATAAAATCCTTATTTTAAGTCCAAATCGGGTGAACCAAAAGCCAAAACGCTTGAAATAGAAAGCTCTATCACGTAGCAAAAATTAATTTTCTAAATCGCATGTTTAATAGATCAAAACCAAGAAAAATTCATGAAACCCATAAAATCCTAAGTTTAGAAATATAGATCTACACTAATCCATCTATCAAAACAGAAAACTCCAAGTACTAAAAGTGCTTAGAAACGCATAATAAACATAATAGAACGATAATATGAAGGGTTTCTCTATTTCTCATGCAATGTGTACTTGCCTATGGAAATGGGGAGAAAAAACTGAAGAAAGAGGAAGAAATGAAGAAGTGAAGAAAGAGAGAGAAAATATTGGGTTATATATGGTAGGGTTGAGGGTTGAACCAAAGGTTCTCATGAGTTGAACTAACCTACAAAATAAACCATGAACCAGGTTAAACCAAAGAATAGGTCTAGTCTCCATGCACATGCAACCATGCTAAAATAAAATACGTTCCAAATATGTATATCGGGAATGGGGAGTGGCATCTCTACCCATCTTAGAAAAAAAATTGTCCTCGAAATTCGAATCCAAGCAATAGCTAGAGAAGTCAGGACAAGCAGGATACAAATCTACTAGCAACTACACATGCAAGCAATATCATCACAACATATAAGTGATCACCTGATCACGAAAACTAGATACGAAGGCATAAGGTAGAATATACCTTACGAATCGAATAGGGGCGGGTACCGAGACCGAATATCGTCCTCACAATCCCACGTCGATTCTCCAAGAATGTGATGTCCCTAAGCAACTCGGACAAGAAAAATAGTCTGGTTCTTGAGCACCTTCTCCCTTCGGTCCAATATGGATACGGGTTGCTCCTCGTAAGATAAGTCGGTACCAACGACTAGTTCAGAGTGATCGAGAATATAACTCAGATCCGGAACATACCTACGCAACTGAGACACATGCAATATATCGTGTACCTCACGTAGCGAAGACAGAAGGGCAAGACGATAAGCAACATCGCCTACCCGCTCGAGAATATCAAACGGACCTACGTATCGCGGACAAAGCTTCCCGCGAACCCCAAATCTAATAACTCCACGGGTAGGCGAAATCTGTAAAAATATGTGGTCGTCGACACAAAATTCTAAAGGCCTACGATGCTGATCTGCCCAATGTCGATGCCTATCTTATGCAATCCGAAGTCGCTCTCTAATCTGCTTGACAACCTCTACTGTCTGCTTGATCATTTCAGGGCCTAACATCTTTCGCTCACCAATGTCGTCCCAAGCCAACGGTGATCTACACTTCCTGCCTTATAGTGCTTCAAAAGGTGTCATCTGAATACTGGCCTGATAACTGTTGTTATACGAGAATTCCACCAATTGAAGGTGATTCTCTCAAAATCTACCAAGATCTAAGGTACATGCTCGTAGCATATCTTTCAAGGTCTGGATGGTTCTCTCTGATTGTCCGCTTGTCTGGGGGTGGTAAGTCGTGCTGAATCTTAACTTGGTGTCCAAACTCTGACGAAAACTTTTCCAAAAATATGAAGTGAATCGAGTGTCTCGATCCGACACGATACTTAATGGGACACCGTGTTGTCTCGCTATCTGTCACATATACATTTCAGCCAATTATTCTGTAGACTGTCCTACTCGAAAAGGAAGAAAGTGAGCTACTTTTGTGAGATGATCTACTATCACCCAAACTGTAACTCGACCAGTCGGTGATCTAGGTAAACCAGTCACAAAGTCCATCGTGATGTGTTTTTACTTCCACTCTGGAATAGGAAGTGGTTGCAATAATCATGTCGGTCTCTGTTGTTATGCCTTCACTTGCTGACATATCAGACATCGTGATACGAAGCGTGCTATTTTTATCTTCATTCTGTTCCACCAAAAGTGTTGCTTGATATCTTGGTACTTCTCCGTGCCTCCCAGATGAATGGAATACTAGAAAATGTGTGCTTCAGTTATAACTTCTTGCCGAATATCCCCGCTTGGTACCCATAGACGATTTTCAAACCTTAGCGGTCCATCCGCATGTATTGTCAACTCCTTCCGAAGACCTGACTCACATTCGTCTCGTAGCTTTTGAATCTTCAGGTCCTCTGCCTGAGCTAGCTTAATTTTATCTACCAAAATTGACTGAATCTGTAGGGTAGCCTGAACTCCTGTACTATGTGGGAGTACTATCTCGATACCCATCTCTCGTAAGTCTTCTAGAATGTGCTTCTGAGTAGTCAACATAAATTTGTCACCTCTTCTGCTAAGTGCATCAGCTACTACATTAGCCTTGCCTGGATGGCACTGAAGTTCCACGTCATAATCTTTCAACAACTCTAGCCACCTTCTCTGTCTCATGTTCAGGTCCTTCTGCGTGAATACATACTTCAAACTCTTATGATCTGTGAATATTTATACTTGATCGCCATATAAGTAGTGCCTCCATAGCTTAAGTACAAACACTACTGCTGTTAGCTCCAAATCGTGAGTTGGATAGTTCTTCTCGTGATCCCTGAGCTGCCGAGAAGCATACGCTATCACTCTTCCTTGTTGCATCAAAACACATCCAAGTCCCTTTCCAGATGCATCACAATACACTGTGAATCCTCCGGAGCCTGCTGGAAGAGAAAGGATTGGTGCAGAGATTATCTTATTCTTCAACTCTTCAAAGGCTATCTGACATTCCGCTGACTATACAAATTTAACTTTTTTGCACGTCAACTGAGTCAATGGTGCCGAGATTTTAGCAAAATCTGACACGGATCTTCTGTAGTATCCTGCCAAGCCCAGAAAACTACGTACTTCTGCTACTGTCTTTGGAATTGGCCAGTTCTCTACTACCTCTACCTTCTTGGGATCAACTGACACTCCTGCTCCAGAAATAATGTGTCCAAGAAAGAATATGCGATCCAGCCAAAACTCACACTTACTAAGCTTCACATATAACTTGTGCTCCCTCAAAGTTTGCAGAGCTATACTGAGATGTTCGTCATGCTCCTCCTCATTACGAGAATATACCAGGATGTCATCGATGAATACTACCATAAATTGGTTTAAGGCATGAAAATATGGTTCATCAAGTCCATAAATACCGCTGGAGCATTAGTCAGCCCGAATGGCATAACTAAGAATGTGTAATGTCCATACCATGACCTAAATATTGTCTTCGGTATATCCTGCTCCCGGACTCGCACCTGATGATATCCTGATTATAAATATATCTTCGAGAAGACTCTTGCTCCACTTAATTGGTCAAACAAGTTATCAATCATTGGTAATGGGTACTTGTTCTTTACTGTCACTGCATTAAGCCGCCTGTAATCCATACACAACCGTGTCGATCCATCATTCTTCTTCACCATTACCGCTGGTGCTCCCCACGGTGAGGCACTGGTCCGCTCGCCTTCAGTTCTTTCACGTGTCGATATAACTGATCAAGTTCTGATGGTGACATTGGGTACACCTTCTGGGATACTGGTTCTGCTCCTGGAATCAACTCTATACAGAACTCTACTGTTCTAACTGGGGGTTATCCGGGAAGATCGTTGGAAAAGACGTCCATGAACTCTTCAACTATTTTGGGCAGCGGGTTTGCTTCCTTTACTACTGTTGTGACTCATCTCTTATGTTGGTCTCTTGTTATTCTGCTAAGGATAAACTCTTCTAGACCAAAAATTCTAAACAACACTCTACCAGCATGACAGTCTATCGTTGCATGACTGTTTCTCAACCAGTCCATGCCTAAGATAACGTCAAAGTTACCTATAGGGAACTCAATCAACTTTGCAGGTAATAAATATCTACATACTATGACTGGATATGCTAGGCACACCCTACTAACTTCTATGATTCTATTGCCAGTGAGTATACTCAGCCTCGCTGGCAATGCCTCAAACTTCAATCCAATATATGTCGCATATTGTGCAGATATAAATGAGTGCGGAGCTCCAGAATTAATTAAAGTTATGGCAGGAAATGTTGTAACAAAAATATTACCTGCTACTACGTCACCCGGCGCTATAGCTTCCTCCAGAGACAAGGTGAGTGCCTGCCCTTGGCCTTATTGAGCTCCCTGATGTTGTCATCCTTGCTGTTGTAGTTTCGTCCCCTGCTGATTCCGATGTTGCTGCCTAAAAAGTTGGGCCTACGTCGGTAACGGAAGCTGAGCTAAAGGCCGTACTGCTACTGCTGGTCCTCCTTGCTGCACTGTCCTTGGAGCTGGAAATACAGGAAACTGTTGTACTAGCCTTCCTAGCCTCTATATCAATGGGCACGTGACAACCTTGTGATCAGGGCTCCCACATCTCAAATATAATCTGTTAGCTGCCCGACAAATATTCCGGGTATGACCTTCCTTGCCACAGTAGGTACAACATGTCGGCGCTCCCCGTCGTTGTTGTTGTTGTTGCTGCCTCGGCTGTTGTTACCGAGTTGGTGCCATTATTGTCGAGGTTACTGGCTTCCTCTATGTCACGTCATGGATGTGAATATCAGGGGATGGTGCTGACGTTCGCGGTACTGGTCCTCCCTCATTGTTTTATCCATGAGACCTCTTCCGATCCACTCTTCTTGATGACATCCTCTGGGAAGTAAGCTCAACCCTCTTGGCTGCTATCAATACCGCCTCGAAGGTCTGGTAGTCGTGCACCTCTACCATGTATCAGATTTTTAAGTGAAGTCCCTGCAGGAACCTCATTACTCTCTCCAACTCTGTTGCCACCATGGTTGGAGCAAATATGCTTAGTCGACAAAACTCCGCCGCATAGCCGTCTATTGTCCTTCCAGCCTGCTTGAGGTTAATGAACCTTTCCTGTAACTTACACTGAGCCACAATCCCAAAGTACTTCGCCCTGAACCGGGTCCTGAAATCTTCCCATGAAATATGACTCCTTAATCCTACCTCCATCGTGGCCCACCAATCTCTTGCCAGATCTTGGAGTTGTAGGCGAACCAGGTCAACTTGTTCCTCGGCCGAAACTTTAGCCATTGTCAGGATGGTCTCAATATCCTGGAGCCAATCGTCTACCGTGATTGCGTCCTCCGAGCCATCAAAATATCTGGGGTTCAGTCTGCAAAATCTAACAGATACCCCAAAATCTGTTTTCTGCCTCGTTCCAGGGGCGTCTGCAACCCTTGGTTCAACGTAACTTTTGTCACGCCCCGATTCCGTGGAATCGTTAGTCGTCCCCCGGGCGTGACCGCCGTGCGGGCCTAGGTTGCGCACCGCACGAGGCTAAGTATTTTTGTTTCGCATAGCGAGCACATATTCAGAGTACGCAGATAATTGAACACAGATTGAAACATAGAAAAGTTCTCTTTTATTGATAATATGAACATCTATTACAAAATCCTTGAACTGAGTCGTAAGGATTGCCTCTGTGGCTTACAAAAGTGTTGACACAAAATGAGATAGCAGTCCTGTACATTACATCCCTTACTAAACTCAAAATATAAGACCTTGGGACGGAACGACTGCCTTGCCACGGAGCTGCATGATTGCTTTGGTGGCTAGCTTCTTCTTCAAAAGGCTTCTTCTTCAAAATGCTTCTAAGGTGGCACGGTCAAGGCGTGCCTACAGCTGGACTGGATTGGGGGTTTGTCTCCTGCTCCTCGCTCGGTTCTTCCTAGCGCGGGGAACCTGTTTCAACGAGGGTCAGTACATCGAAACGTACTGGTGAAGGCAAGCTATCCCAACTATACCAATCAACACGTTGTTTTAATGAAGCATGCATATTTGTGGGTTTCTATCTTGCCTTAGTTCATTTTACAATAAGACATAGATATAGAATCATTGAAATGACTCGTCACCGTTCGGTGACATTTACCTGTCCGTCTGAACCACCTGCACAATACTTACCTTGCCTTCCCTGTCAAGAAGACACAAGTTAGTTTCTACAGGTTTAAATATACGAGGGGATCACTGGCTTTGATGCCATAATGGACGGTCTTAGTCTCAGGCTAAGGTGACGGAGGCACATGTATCGCTGCACGCCATCCCGCCTATGGGAGAGACTAATCTTGAGGTTCCGTCCGGATCGGATCGGTGCCAGTGCCCCAGCGACCGTCCGCAGGAACCGAGAGGCCTTGTGCACAAGTTGTCCGTGATCAACGGCGTTTGTGTTAAGTTTGCATTTATGTAGCTGAGGCAATGAATTCAAGGGATATGTAGCATTGTGTGATGTATTTTGCATAGTCTCCCTGAATAATTGATGCATGGCAAGGGTGTTCTACATATAGCATATTTATAGAAGAAGAAGAAGTAAGCATTCTAACTTGTATATATGCATATGGTAAACATTTTGAATAAGCAGCATGTAGTAAGTAACCGTTCACAAGTTTCAATGACAAGCATACAGATCCAAGTCTATTCCCTTATTATCTTGATGTCTTTTAGTTATTACTTGGTATCGTTTGATCGGGGCAAGCACGAACACAAGATTTAGATGTGAAGACTAGCAAGTAGGGTTAGCTAATCGGGTTGGTAGCCACTCACTTTTAGTGGTTGGAAGGAGGAAGGAAGGAAGTGATTTAGGAGTCCGCTTGAGCGACGCCTAGTGCTGGATCACCTGTATTGACACGAACAGCTGATCAGTACTTCTTCCTCTCTTTCCGTTATCGGAATTGAAGTACAGTCCTAAGAACGAAAGCAATGAAATCCATCAAAACCGTTCAAGAAAACCCAAGCAAATCCGAAATCCAACTCAAGGCACGAAAGCAACAAGCGACAGCGAAAACTAGGCAACAAAAGAATGCAGCGGAGAGGTCCCTCCTGACTCTGCCGCTAAGTCGATCCCGGGGGCACGGTCCACTGAATATGGGAATCGATTCCGAAGAAACAAATCCATAACGAGGACGAGTTCTTAATTCAATCTATCCCGATCGAACGATACCGTCTTGTATTTCTTAGCCGCGCTCCCCGAATAGGGGGAACGGGGCACCACAACTTTTTGTTCTTGCTGCTGAAGCTGTTGTTGTTGATGTTACTGTTGTTGTTGTTGCACCACCATATGGTGTTGTTGGGCAGCCAACAATCCATGGATAATCTCTAGTAAGGCCGGGGTATCCAGTATTGTCGGCACTGCGGGAGGTACGGGAACACCTGGAGCCTGCTGCTATGTCTCATTCATCGTGGGTTCAACTCGGATCCTTGGCTGGGGTTCCACAGGATTTCGTTCCACTGGAACTCTGCATCTCTTGTTGTTGCAGCATTGGGGGAAGGAGAGGCCATAAAGAAGAGCACAAGAAACAGCAAGCACGGGACGAGAATGAACAAGGAAGCAACCAATCTGGAAGAATCCAAGCTGAGTATCGAAGAGGACGAATTCAGAATTTCAAGAAGAATCATGTTTGATTGAGACTCCTATGACCATGATACCCCACAAGTTTGAAGAACAGACCTGCATGTGCCACCACTAAAATCTTGTCACGTCCTAGTACTGGAATATGGAGACGGACATAGCCAGCTATCCCATATAAGATGCTATATGTCGTATGGCGGTCACGGTTGTATAAGACAAGGGGGTGCATGCTACAATCAAGTCTCCTATGGTCTAGAACTTCTATGTCTCAATCATTTAAACAAGAAACAATAAGCATAGAGCATATATATGATAAGCAATAAGGCATCCCAAACGCTTTCTTAAAATATTCTGGAGTCCAGCTGTGCAAAATAAGAAGCTGGAAGAGTAACAAAAGTACATGACAGTGATCAGTTGCAGTCTGATTTAATACAATCATATAAGAAAACTATTGTCCAGACGAGCCGGCTAACAGGTGTCGGTAGCTAAACGCCAAAAGAAGTAAATGTGCAATGACGAGCAAGAAAGAAAAAAATCCACTCGATATCCCCTGCGACAATGTTCCTGGTACGCACCAAGAGTTGGGGGAAGGTACGCTGGATCCTCGGGTGCTGGCTCAAAACATGGCCATGCAAAACCAGTGGGGTTAGACCCCAAATAGCAAGTACCACAAAGGAAGCACAAAATAGAGAAACAAAAACTCAAAAAAAAAAATATAATAATACATAGGTTCAGAGTCGTAACTTAGGTCCATGACATATCCTAGCGCAAAGGCCCAACCCTACAACCAAACATGGACAATGGTTGAACCATCATACTATGATAGTCCATTTTCCTAGGCTACTAACCGAATAATACAATCACAACCAAGTACATTTCTTATATCGGCCAATCATTTGTATAGCTTGCTATTTTTGTGGAGTCTGAGGTTATCTCAGAAATAATGCATAATAAGTATCCTCAGATCACGCCAGTGCCGAACATGAGCTAACCGAACCAAATAAAAAAATAAGCACTTGCAGGATGCACCAGTCCCCCTAAGGGCCACTGCGTTAAAAATACGGTATTAGCAGTTCCAGTGTTCTTATAGTGAAACAGTGGCTCGGCATAGTAATAGGTCAGATACTGTACTCCACTAAGGCAGATGATATACAGTATCTGTGGTGTCCAGCCCACAGCTCCCTTAGAATGAATCTCTGTGGAAAGGTTCGTTGGCATGATCTCGGGATACCGTTCCCTCCAATGTTACTACCACTTTTAGTTACCTAATTAGCCCTAGGTTGTGTTTGAAATCTCAAGACGTGGTCACATGAAATTTTTTCTTAAGATGTCGTACAAAGTACGGGCACGCTAGATACGAATCTATGAAAGTCAAATCTGGATTCACTCGAACGTGTATGCAACATTCAGACAATCAATATCCTAGCCACTCTTTGGTAGTTGACTAGCTTATTATGCTCGTGCAAGAGAAATAATATATATATTTATAATATCACGCGTTCAGAAATTTGGAGGCATTCTCGATGCACAACCCAAATATAATCACTTAACACGTGACACGATGTGTCGTATCTCGGCGCACATTAAATCATGAGCAATTATCATGCAATAGGGGTTCACGGATACAATATTCGAGTCCAATTACCAATTATACATTGGGTCACATGAATCAAGAAGACATTCAATCAAAACAAGCAAGGCTGCATGGGTCTCTAGGCCGCATAGGAAGTCCAGGCCACATGGAAAGTCGTAGCCGCATATGAAGTTAGGCCGCATGGAAAGTCGTGGCCGCATATGAAGTCAGACCCATGGCAAATCCTGGTCGCATATTCAGGGTTAAGGTCTGCTCCTTGGGACAAGTGTTGAAGTGACGGTCAATAAAATAAAGTGTCAGTGGTGTGACATAAAGTGACTGATGTGACAAAGCATAAAGTGTGTCAAAGAAAAAAGATAAAACCAAAGAAATAAGTGCCAACGGTTCAGAGCCATGCGTCCAAGAAAAATAGTGGCCGCATGCTCTCCAGGCCGCATGGGTGTCGGTGCCGCATGGTTTGCCTGTTGGACTTAGCGAATTTCTCATTCGTTCAACGAGTGAAAGTACACGGTGTTCAAGGACACTTGTGTAAATCAGCAGTCATGCGTCCAACAAGATGGACGCATGATGTCAGTATGCGGCAAGAGTTTAGGCCGCATAACCCTCTCAAGCCACATGACACTCTCAGACGCATATGCTCACTGGCCGCATGGGAACTTCGTCTTCTCTAACAACATGTTCGGTTATGACAGAAACTCCAAAAATTCGAAAAATTATTTGTTCATAAAAATTCTCATTTTAAGTCCAAATCGGGTGAACCAAAAGCCAAAACGCTTGAAATAGAAAGCTCTATCATGTAGCAAAATTTGGTTTTCGAAATCATATGTTTAATAGATCAAAACCAAGAAAAACTCATGAAACCCATAAAATCCTAAGTTTAAAAATATAGATCTACACTTATCCATCCATCAAAACAGAAAACTCCAAGTACTAAAAGTGCTTAGAAACGCATAATAAACATAATGGAACAATAATATGGAGAGTTTCTCCATTTGTCATGCAATGTGTACTTGCCGCCTATGGAAATGGGGCGAGAAAACTAAAGAAAGAGGAAGAAATGAAGAAGTGAAGAGAGAGAGAGAGAAAATGTTGGGTTATATATGGTAGGGTTGAGGGTTGAACCAAAGGTTCTCATGAGTTGAATCAACCCACAAAATAAACCATGAACCAGATTAAACCAAAGAATGGGTCTAATCTCCATGCACATGCAACCATGCTAAAATAAAATACGTTCCAAATACGTATATCGAAAATGGGGAGTGACAATGTGTCAGACATACAAATATGTCTCAAAGCCGTCTATTTTTATCACTAACATTTACAGGTTGGCTAATTCCTTATTGCTGGAATCCCTATTGCTTCTTGGCCTACTTTGGATTGTTCCATCCGGGAAATCAAGCAGTTCTTTGGTGGGGAAAGAGCCCAACCATTCTTCACAAGGTGTTTTACCTCTTGAACCTTCACAGATTGTATTTCCTGTTGGGATCTTCTGTTGGACCGTGACCTTGAGGCGACTCCAATCTTGGCTAGTACTCTTGTTGCAGCTTACTGTGGCCGTGATCAGAGCAGGGTGTGGTGTTGTAAGAACTCAGCGCAGAAATGCCAATTTCCCTTCTCAAGTCATGCAGGCAGGGGTTGCTAACTACCCAATCTGACAATTTGCCACCAGATAGTTCATTGGCAAGAAATTACGAAGAAAAAAAGTAATATATATATATATATATATATATATATAAATTTTGGAGAGGGCAAAACATAAAATTGATAAAAAAAATCAAAAAATATTTAACTGGAAAACAAAAATTCAGTGGGTGCAATTGTCCCCACTCGTCCCCCCTGTAGGCCTGTCCCTACAACAAGGTAAAAGGTCGAAGAGATGACAGAGGAACGAAGACATGGCGACGAATGGGGTCTTAAGCACAACTTCCAAGCCTTAGAATCCTCTCATACTTCTATGTGGCATCGGAGGTTTCCTACATCGTTCCTGGACAAGCTGAAGAGTTCTTCTCAGCCGAGGGCTCAAATATATCGGCATGAGGACTATGATTTTAGAATGCTTTTCCGGTTCTTGGGATGGTTATCATGCCTTATGATGAGGACTATGAACCCGGAAGCAGAAAATTTGTTCTTACGAAAGACATCGGTAAGAACAGTTTAGGTTAATATTTCGTTAGAGGCTCTGGTGGAAATCAAGGACTAGAGCATTGACAAAAAGTAGCATGAAGTGCTAGAATTTACATTCTCTGAAAGTGTGCTATACCAAATTGCACCGCACTCATTCAATTTTAAGACCAACCATCTCTATTAACTAAGAAAACGATTTATTCTTGTGCAGATCGTTTGTTTTGCTACGAGTCCCCTTCCACATTATGCTAACTATATTCATATATACCTCCTAAATTTCACCATTGTTCCTATTTCTTGTGTCAGCAGAAGAAGCCACATGTGTTGGTTTTGCATTTGTTCCGCCCCTTCAAACTGCAAATCCAACTGGCCCAGTCCGACTGGCGGAATGTATACTATCATAAACTACTTTCTTCTCCTCCTATTTCTTACAATCGTCTTTCGAAGGAACAAAGCCTGTGCTGAATGTTAGAGGCAGTCAATTTCTTGCTTGTACAGGCAATGACCAGGTTTTGAAGTCTATACTGAGATCATAACTGATGCTGCTAGGGCTGTGGTTGAGCACCACCTTCTATAGATTTTTTTTTGTTTTGTTGGAGAAATTACTGTAATTAGAGATGTGATATTGAAACGCAAAAGGTTTGCATCTAGCTTAATTTTGACTACGGTTGTTATTTCGGACTGAGGACCAAAGCCCTGATCCAACTTTGGACTGGTAAAGTTCATAGTTCTCAATAGTAGACACAGTCATCAAGGATTGCTCTCCTGGTCCATATAAATCCTACCCTTTTGATGCAAAATTTAATAAGACATGCAGATCATAAGATTTTAATGAATTTCTATTTAGATACGGTCTCTATGTACATGACCCAATATAGACTCGAGCGTAAGCTTAGATGGGTAGGACTTGGGTCCAAAACTTGGATCATAAGACCTCTGCTCTCTCAAATGTGGGCCCAGCAAAAAAGGCCTTGCCACACATCTACTGCACCTGGCCCACATGTCAAATAAATGAGGGGCCAAATGATTATGAAAAGTAAATCTAATTAAAATAGTACCTGGGTCTAGGCAGTCATGAGTAGCGAAAAGTAATCAAGATACAATACGTAAGTAGTTCTTACTGTAATGTTTCTCAAAGAAAATTTCTTATAGACATTTGAAAAGACATGCTTGTAAAAGACGTTACATTACATGACCCAGAATAGTAAGTGAACATATCCAGTAGTTAGATGACCCACACATGTTAAATTAATGACAAAGGTGAGTACTTGTATCATGACCTGGAGGCTTGATCCTGACTGCGATGTACGTCTTGTCCGCAAAAAACCCGGCCCAAGGGCATTTACTTGACCAACCTTGAGCACTTTCTTGATATTCAAGATGAAGCTGTCGATCTCTTTTATCTCAGTTATCTCATTAATGCGTGCTATTCGATGTTCTTCAACCAAATTGAAGAAGTGAAAAGCGTGAAGGAACTTGAGGTGAGAACTCTGCTTCCATTTCATGAGTAGTTGTGAACTGCACGATCAGCTGCAGACTTCGGTTCGCTTTGGTTGCAAGTTTCCATCCACATAAACTTCTGTATCCTTTATAATGCGTATATATGTAGGCACTTTCGTTAATTAGTCTCTATAGATGCATCTTGCCCTGGAATAATAGGTGTCCAATGTAAGTGAACATGTAGCAAGAGAATATAACTGCATAAGTTCAAGACTAGATAGAATAATGAACAGATGAGCGGAAAGGGTACTTGAACTAGGATTAAGGCAGAGTAGCAGTAAATTCTTGAGTTTATATTGAGGACCAAAATTTGTAAATAGTGGATGTGGCGAGCACAAGCCCGGACCTAATTAACTAGATATACCGAGAAGCACGAACACTCCAAAATTCTTTTTTTCTTTTTTGAAGACCGGTGCATGTGCAACAAATGTACAAGATAAAAAGGAGAAACTAATAAAGTATATGTGGGGGTCTCATTAATACTCTTTTTCTTTTATATGTAACCACGACAATTTTATAGCAAGTCTAAAGCAAACAAGTTAAAAAGAGAGCTAATATGGCATCCTCATCCCTATATCCATCCTCATCCTTATTTCCAACTGGATACCAGTGAAATATTTTCGCAGGGTATTTCCATGTCCAGAAGCAACCTCTATATAGTCTTTCCCCCGTTTTATGGAGAGGCTTCTTGACTTGATCAAACACCTTCCAGGATACCTGGGCCAAGCTCTACTGTCATGCCAAGCACTTCCCTCTCATAATAAAGTACATGGAAAAAATAATTTCTTAATGTTCATCTTTATATCTCGTCTGAATTCAGGAGCAATATTGGGAAAATTGACTGACAAAAGGAAAACAGTTTCATGCTCTCTGACGTAGTACGGATCTTTATTGATTTGCATACAGCTTCCATATAAATGCCATCTAAATGTGATTGATGCATGGCGATTCTTCATACAACATGGTAAACAACAAGTGGGTGCCTTATTGATATAATATGGTCAACGGAAACCTACCCATAGGGCAGATGCAGCCATGCTTAGTCGATACCAACATGTGGGTCCCACCTTGACATTGAAACAAGGTGTCTAACATGGCAACTTTAGAAAGTCTAGACACAAGGATACGGCTAAATAAGTTCACCACTGGACACACATAAAAGACACTGACTGGACAGAATGTCCATGATCCATGTGCAGCCAAGGTCACATGATCTATGTGTTCCAATGCTGTCTGTCTGTGTGTGTGAGTATATTATATGTACATACTTTACCATTACATATATTCTAATTATGATATTCAATCCATGAAAACGAGAGAGTTTCAGGGGGTTGTGCATCTAAAACTTCTTATGCGATTAAAGCAATTTCATTGTATGAACGATCTCAAAAATCATAATAGTAATAAGTGAAACGATGCTGAAATCCAATAAATGAGTTTAAGAGGTGTACCTCGGATGCTTTCGTGCTCGATTGTCAGGTAAGTGCTGAAGCATTAATGCTCTTGTTTTTCCATCTGGTTTAAGCCCCATGCTGCACATTTGGGTATAGAGCTTCTTTGCTAATGTGAACTTGCCCCGTAAACAAAACCCATGAATTAGTGCATTGTAAAGAGAGGCATCTGGGGCCACATGCTGTTACATTTAACATTAGAATAAAGATGTTGAAGAAAGTCATATGAATTACAAGGTTCAAAAACTAGAGATGAAAGATGGTAGATGAGTGCGATCAATAGAGAAAAAGGAATTAATCTACTACATTTAAGATCCAATCATTTACATGAGCATGTGTCTGTGGTAGACTGCTGCACACAATGGGAGAAATTCCTGGATGCGAAATACAAAGGCATCATATGAAAACCTAAAGAACTGACATATTTGTTGGGAAAGAAGCGCGGAAACCTTCTCCCAAACCAGAGAGTACCTGCAAGAGACCGAGCAATACAACGCACAAACCAAACGCCAAACCACAGAAAACTAATCCATGCAGACACGGAGAATTTTGACATGGAAAACCCTTGTGGAAAAAACCACGGGACGATCGGAGTCCAATCCTGAAGAACCTCCACTAATAGAATAAAGAGAATACACCCTCTACAAGCTCCTCCCGATCCAACAGGATCATCACAACACTTAGGAATAGAAAATAGATCACACCACGAAGATAGAAGACAATGAAAAATTACTCAAAATGATCTCCTCCTCCGAAACGGCCTCCAATCCTTCTTTCTCCTTCCCAAGATTGCAGTGGCACTCTTGCCTCCTTTTCTTCTCTTTCTTGAGATGATATGTTATTGTTAGATGGGAATTAGGGTTAGGAAAACCTAATATATACCCCCTAATCCCGCAAGTAACCTTGGACCGTAGGATACGATCCAACGGTGTATAAAACACCTCTGAATTTTCGTCCAGCCCGCCGACCGAACTCGGACCGACTTCGGTTTTGAGGTTCTGGAACACCACACCGAGTTCGGTCCAAACTCTGCCCCTACAGCAGACTGCTCCTCCTTCCTCCCGAGTTTCTTCAACCTCTCGAATGGCTCTCGTCGCCTTCCCGAGCTTCTCTGACCACAGACGGCGCTCGTCGCACTCCGGGGTATTCTCCACATAGGTTGGGAGCCCCACCCACTCCAACAAATCTTCCTCTTCACAACTATGTGGAGGGGATCGTCATCCCGACGATCTGCCTGCAGTACTGAAACTTTTTCCTTAGAAGAATCTTTGTGAACATATCTGCTCCGTTGTCATCTGTATGAACCTTCTCAAGTGCCGCTTTCTTCTTCTCAATAGCATCCCGTATCCAATGATACCGGGTCTTAATGTGCTTGGACCGGCTATAAAATGTCTGGTTCTTCACAAAATGAATAGCACTCTAACTATCGCAAAGCAAAGGATACTGCTCCTGCTTTAGCCCAATTTTATGCAATAACTTCTTCATCCACAGCAACTCCTTGCAAGCCTCCGTCGCCGCAATGTACTCTACCTCTGTCGTCGACAAGACAACACACTTCTGCAAACGCGACTGCCACGATACTGCTCCACCAACAAACATCATTACATAGCCTGAAGTCGATCGTCTCGTGTCTACATCTCCAGTCATATCAGCGTCGGTATACCCAACCAGCTTCGGCTCGTCACCACCAAATGAAAGTCTCCAATCGACAGTGCCCTGAAGATATCATAGAATCCACTTGACCCCACTCCAATGTACCCTTCCAGGATTGGAAGTGTACCTGCTAACTGTGCCGACTACGTGAGCAATGTCTGGCCTCGTACATACCATATTATACATAAGACTTTCCACGGCTGAGGCATATGGAACCCGCTCCATATCTTCCTTCCCGTCCTCGGTAAATGGACACTGCTCCTCAGTGAACTTAAAGTGAGCCGCAAGGGGGTTACTTATTTTCTTCGACCCGTCCATCCCGAAACGTTGAAGTACCCGATGAATGTACTTTTTTGGGGACAAGTGTAGCAGCTTGAACTCTCTTTCGGCTGATCTTCATCCCAAGAATAGTCTTTGTTGCGCCCAAATCCTTCATAGAGAAGGTCGCGCCCAGTTGGCGCTTCAACTCTGCTATCTTGGTGGCATTCCGACCCACCAACAGCATATCATCAACATAAAACAACAAAATGATGAAATCATCATCGGCGAAGTACCTCACAAAAACACAATCCGATGTCGTCCGTGCATAGCCATGCTCCCCCATAAACGACTCGAACTTCCTGTACCACTGTCTCGGAGCCTGTTTCAGACCATACAAGCTCTTCCTCAACCGGCAGACCAAATGTGACTTGCCTTTCTCACAGAATCCCTCTGGCTGCTCCATATACAACTCCTCCACGTACATTTGCTCGACCTCCAAGTCGAAACTGGCTGCCAAGGCTAGCACCACCCGAATAGACGACTGCTTGACGACTGGCAAAAAGATCTCATCATAATCTTCTCCTTTTCGCTGACCGTAGCCTTTAACTACCAGCCTCGTTTTGTATCGAGGGCGAGTAGCATCATATGTCTGCTTCACTCTGAACACTCATCGATTCTTCAAAACCTTCTTGCCCTTTGGCAACCGCACCAGATCATAAGTAGAGTTGGCCTCCAAGGAACTCATTTCCTCTCACATGGCCTCCATCCACTCCTGCCTGTGTTCGTCTTCCATAGCCTCTGCGAAACTTTCGGGTTCTCCCCCGTCAGTCAGTAGCACATACTCACCTGGTGAGTATCTCGTAGATGGTCGACGCTCTCTATCGCTCCTCCTCAACGAAACCACTGGTGTTGGTTGTATATCTACAGCTTCCTCCCCTCCAGGAACTGCCTCCTCGGCATGCTCATCCTCCTGAGGGTCATCCTGACCACCATCAGCAGGCTGATTATCAACGTTGGGAGCAACTCCATGTACTAGCTCCCCCATAACTGGATCCTCTGCGATGTCCTCTGGAAACTGCTCGAAGCGAAATGACTCTAACTCAGGCAATTCCTCAGCCTCAGTAGGCATCTCGAAATCCCGAGTGTTGGTCATGGTCTGATTCTCGACGAATACCACGTTCCTGCTTCTGTAGAGCTTTCTTCCCACTGGATCGTAGTCTATAGCCAAACTTATCCCGACCGTAGCCGACAAAGACGCACCGCCTCGTCTTTGGCTCAAGTTTGGATCTCTCGTCCTTCGGTACATGCACGAAGGCCTTACAACCAAACACTCGCAGGTGATTGTATGACGGCTCTTTGTCGTACCATACTTTGTCAGGCACATCACTTTGCAAAGGAGCACTAAGAGATAAATTAATAACATAAGTAGCTGTGTAAAGTGCCTTACCCCAATAGCTGCCTGGCAAGTTTGCTTCTGACAGCAAATACGACACCCTCTCTATCAGCGTCATGTTCATCCGCTCTGCTACACCGTTGAGCTGCGGTATCTTTGGTGGAGTCTTCTGGTGTCGTATCCCTTGCTCTCTGCAATAAGCATCAAAGGGGCCGATATACTCGCCGCCATTGTCTGACCAAACACAAAGCAGCTTCTTGTCCGTCTCCCTTTCAACAGAGGCCCGAAACTCCTTGAAAGTGGGCAGCACCTGATCCTTGGTCTTTATGGTATAGACCCAAACCTTCCTGAAACAGTCATCAATAAATGTTACAAAATAAGAATCACCACCAATAGATTTTACCTTCATAGGACCGCAGACATCCGAGTGAATCAACTCGAGCAATGGCGGCTTCCTTCAACTTGGGTAACTTTGGAAAGATACCCTATTTTGCTTTCCCACCAAACAGTGCGTGGACTTCTCCAACTTTGTAGACTTTAGCCCTGGAATCACTTTCCTGTTCACCAAGTAGCTCATCCCCTTCTCGCTGATATGGCTGAGCCGCATGTGCCACAACTCAGTAGACGCATCAGTAGCTGCGTTAACCTCATGTGCCCCATGTGCGCTCCCTTCCATATAGTAGAGTCTGGACCTCTTGCTTCCTCTGGCAATCACCATCGAACCTCTGGAAAGCTTCCACTGACTGTTCTCGAAGAGACTAAAGAAATCCTCGTCATTCAACCTTCCAACAGACACCAGGTTGAAACGGATATCAGGGACATAACGGTCATCTTTGAAAACAAGAACGGCACTCGTCTTTGTCCTCAAATGCACATCTCCAATGGCAACCGCCTTTGACACATCTCCATTGCCCATCTTCAACACTCCACAGTCGTCTGTTGTGTAAGTAAAAAATAGTGTCTTGTTGTGAGATAAGTGCGCTGAAGCACCTGAGTCCACCAGCCAAGAGTGGTCATCGCAGGGCGAGATTCATAACTACCTCATCATCTACAATGATCACGTCGCCTCCATGTGTCGAGGCCGCCACTGTAGTGTTCTCACTTTGCTTCTTGTCGTCCTTCTTCTCTTTCTTCCAAGCGAAACAATTTCGCTTGATGTGGCCCTTCTTACCACAATGGTAACATTCTGAGTCCTCGTACCGACCCTTGGACCTTCTCCTGTTTTTGTCTCTGTCACCGCCTGGACCCCTGCTTTTACCTCTTTCGCGGCTCTCTGAAACAAGCGCCTCTGAGTGGGATGTGGATGAAGTGCCCTGAGAATGTCTCCGCATCTCTTCATTCAGTACCCCGCTATTGGCAAACTCCAGACTGACTACGTCTTCCGGGGCAGAAGCATAGACACTCGCACGGTCTTCCACGAGTCTGGCAATGTACACAGCAGCCATAGTCCCTGAACCTCGTTGTCGAACTTGACTCTCATCGAGGATAGTTGGTCAACCACGCACTGGAACTCACTCAAGTGATCCGTAATAGACGTCCCATCTTTGTACCGCAAACCCATCATCATCCGGATCAGGAACAATTTCTTTATCCCGGTCTTCTTCGCATACAAAGATTTCAGCTTATCCCGCAGTGTCCTCGCGTGCTCAATACTGGCAACGTGGTTGTACACGTTTTCGTCAACGAACTGCCTGATGTACCCACACAACTGTATATGCTCGAAATTTTAGTCCTCTACTGGGCCTCTCGAAAGCAAATACCAACAGATGCAGCTTTTTGACAAATAGCAGATCCTTCATTTTGCTCCTCCAGTAATGATAGTTGGTACCGTTCAGGTTTACCATGCGCACCGGCTTCACGTACATTTCTCCTCCCTGGTTTGCCTGTCAACTCCTAACACCCTTCTGAAAATTCCAGAACCTGGCTCTGATACCACACTATTGGAAAAGAAGCGCGAAAACCTTCCCCCAAACCATAGAGTACCTGCGAGAGAATCGAGCAATACAACACACAAACCAAACACCAAACCACAGAAAAATAATCCACGCAGACAGAGAATTTTGACGTAGAAAACCCTTGCGGAAAAAACCATGGGACGATCGGAATCCAACCATGAAGAACCTCCACTAATGGAATAAAGAGAATACACCTTCCATAAGCTCCTCCCGATCCAACACGGATCACCACAACACTTAGGAATAGAAAATAGATCACACCACGAAGATGGAAGACAATGAAAAATTATCCAAAATGATCTCCTCCTCCGAAACGGCCTCCAATCCTTCTTTCTCCTTTCCAAGATTGCAATGGCACTCTTGCCTCAATTTTTCCTCTTTCTTGAGATAATATATTATTGTTAGATGGGAATTAGGGTTAAAAAAACCTAATATATACCCCCTAATCCCACAACTAATCCTGAACCGTAGGATACGATCCAACGATGTATAAAACACCTCTGAATTTTCGTCCAGCCCGCCGACCGAAGTCGGACCGACTTCGGTTTTGTGGTTCTGGAACACCACACCGAGTTCGGCCCGAACTCGGCCCCCTTCAGCAGACTGCTCCTCCTTCCTCCCGAGTTTCTTCGACCTCTCGAATGGCTCTCGTCGCCTCCCCAAGCTTCTCTGACCACATGCGACCCTCGTCACACTCCGGAGTGCTCTCCACATAGGTTGGGAACCCCACCCACTCCAACAATATTAAACACTTGGAATAATTGTTCATCAGAGCAGAGAAGGTCATCATCATCATCATCGTCCAATTAAGGGTGTCAACCCATTGTGCTGGTGGTAAATTTGAATTTGTAGCCAAGGTAGCTAGATAGTAGGTATACCTGAATTTTTTTTATAAACAATGCAACACTTTGAAATAGATCTGGCAGCTATCTTTTTTTCTTGTTACTTGATATTAATCAAGTATCTTCAATAGTAAGTACAGCCATAATATATCAAATGATTTTCAGGAATAAATATAGCCTAATCTTGGTCACAAGAAATGCTAATATTTCAGTCCCATTCTCAAGCAGCAATTTTCTATCAGCCAGGTGCAGCATAAGTTATTTAGAACTCTTAACAAAAATTTCCTCAAATGAGTTGATCAATTTGATCAAGCAGTCGGTATTACTTGAATGTTGTGAAGAGACTCATCTTGATTCAGTGTTTGAGAGTATATCAATCGATGATTCCCTACAGAGCATAGAATAATAACACAACCCCCCCCCCCCCCCCCCCCCCCCCCCCAAACCACCTTGTGCACTGTCAGCCATTCGTTTACCCACATCATAAGATCATATTATTGTTATCTCCATTCGGCATACAACAGCATCAACGAATCCTTTATCCCAAATTTTGGGTCGGATGCTTGAATCCTTTACTCCCATTCAGTTCTATTAAGGGTCATGTCCTCTGTAACACTAACTCGCTACGCCACCGAGGAATATCGTAACGTGTATTTTGTAAGAATTCATTTCATAGAGATCCGACAATGGTTTACAGTGGTTGTAGGGTACCTAAGTCAACCCTCCTCCTTTATCAGGGCTTGGCGGCAGTGAAGATATAGGAAATTACGCACAATACAGGCGGGTTATCCCCCTTCGGCATCAACTATAATATTAGCAACTCCCATACCAAGAAAATGGAACTATGAAGGAAATTTGTTTTGAACTCAGTCACCAATGTCTTTGTATGTTCCTGCACTTATTGAGATGATTGCTGGATAGAATATACCATCAGCATAAATTAAAGGACTGCATTCCTAGTTACAATCTTCTGACAAAAATTATGTTACGTAAAATATTAATAGACATAGTTATCCACATTTATAAAAGACTATATAGTAGATCTCAGAAATTACTATGACAATCTCTTGTTATTTACAGGAGTTGTGATTGCATCTTTTGTGATAATTCCAGTATAATTGTTTACAATGTTATCCAGATAACAGCAAACTGCTACCATTTTTTTCTCTCTTTTTTTTATTTTTTTTATTTTTAGGAAATGTAAAATGCTATCCTGATAGGTGCAGCAGAGTGCATATTGTGAAAACAGAGAACTCACATGATTATGTGCGACTTACATATATGAATTGCGGGCAAATGATATGATAGACCTCAGATGATGGGGATTTACGTTAGTAATCTATAAGGCAGAGTTGTCTATTAGTTCTGGGGAAATTCCTCGAACACAAAGTTCATGTTGAAGCATCAGACACCAGAGTACAAAGAGAATATCCAAGCAGATGACTTCATTACCTAATTTTATATCAAAGAACATTCGCTTCCAGATTCCCTTAATGCTCTTCTTCTTCTATGTCGAACAGATACAGAAACGGATACGATGAGGACACGATAAGGGGTATGGACATTTCAGATAGGTGGAATACATAGCCACCTATGTTGCAAGATACGGCAGGGATACTGTTACTGACACGATAAGGATAGGGACACCATTTTCCCATATTTTTTATCGATGCATGTCATTTTCATAACCTTTCACAGGATAAAGAAGAAATATATGAAAAACAAAAATCATCCTCTAAAGCGAAGACGCATGTCGAAATAAGATGTGGGTACCAAAATCCAGTTGGTCACTTTTAAATCTAAATGTGGAGGTACATTTTCAAGCATAGAGTTCGACAAAGAAGAAAATAGTGGTATTGTCACATTTGTTTGATACATAAAAGAATATTTTAGTAGAATACTTGACTTAATTTTATTGATGGGTGCGGCTACATATACATAGGAGAGGCTAATCCCTCTCTCTACTATTCTACTAGATGTGGGACTAAACATCCACTAATACTCTCAACACTCCCCCTCAAGATGGACGATAGATATCAATTATCCCCATCTTGTTACATAGTTTAGAAATACTCGATAAATTAAGACCCTTAGTTAGACAATCTGCAACTTGTTCTTCTGAGCGAACGTGATAGAGCTTTAATATCCATTTTTCTAGCTTCTCTTTGATGAAGAACCGATCGATCTCGATGTGCTTAGTTCTGTCATGCTGGACTGGATTGTTAGCTATACTTATTGCAGTTTGACTGTCACTCAGAAGACGCAACGGTGTTCCCTGGTCCAGCTTCAACTCCGTCAGCAGTGCTCTTACCCACAGCAAATCTGACACTCCCAGAGCCATAGTTCTATATTCTGCTTCAGCAGTCGATCGTGCTACCACAGACTGTTTCTTGCTTCTCCATGAGATTAGGTTACCCCCTACAAAGACACAACACCCTGAGGTAGACCTTCTGTCATCCATGCAGCTTGTCCAATCTGCATCGTAGTACCCCTTTGTTTCCCTCACTTTTTCAAATAGGGGTAATTTAGTATTAACATAGTTATTTTATTTTTAGAGATCATATTAATTAGAGTGATGCATATATCTATTTGTGTTTGTATGAATTATTTATAGTTAGTGGGCTAGCCTATTATTTAGACTTGACACTAATGGACCCAAGTTAGTTAATCATGACAACTATTGAGCCCAACATGGACTAGGCTCAAGTTAGACTCATCCCTTAGTTAATTAGAATGATTAAGACTAATTTGTATTAGTTTAGAGACTTCCCATTATAGTCCTCCTTAATTATTTTTCATAATTAGCCATTGGGGGCAATTTGGACATTGGTAGTTGCTTGAAGAGGGGGAAAGAAGGGGCCGGCCATATAAGGGTCTATTTCTCTCTCTCTCATCTCCAATTGTTCATTCCATTTAGATCCCCAAATTCTTTGGATCCCCAATTCACTTCATCCCTCTATAAATCCCTCTCAATTCATTCATATTCCCTCTCATTTTCACCACTCAAGGAACATTGGAGCTTGGAGTTGCAAGGAGCACTAGGAGGAGGGGCTTTAGCAAGAAGATCGTGTCCGGATCATGTCTTTGGAAACAATTTATCGGAAATCCATCTCCCAATAGGTATATATCTGAAATTTTCTTCATTTTAGATTCTAAATCATGCATTTGACCTTAAGGAACCCTCATATGGCATAGGGCTACCTATAGGAAGAAATTCTAGGCTCTTTGGTTGTGTATTGTGATTTCTACATGGTAATTTGTGTCCAAATAGGAAAAATTACGAGATTGACACATCAATTGTGTCATGAGACCAATTAGATTTAATTAAACTTAGATCGGGGTTGTGGGACTAGGTACGTGTCCACAAATGGATACGAGTAGTCCGTATGATGGTATTTTATGATACCATGTGATACGGGGTTCATTTTGGATGTTTTGTACAATTACTCATCAATTCTCATTATAGCAAGTTATTTTAGTTGTATTATGATGTATTTAGTTTATATAAATATTAATTGTGGAGAATTGAAAGATTTGGCACTTTGGTTGAGTGAGCATATGGAGTATCGTATTGATAGCATGTCAGGTGGTTTGGTATCTGCTCTCTCTGATACGTGGAGAGTATCAAAGCAGTAGCAATAGGATGCTTGGGGCATGGTCTGCAAGTGAGGGATTAGTGAGGAGTACAGTGGTGTTGTTAGGTCTGCAGGCAGTGGGTAGTCAATATGGGTTGGCAGCAAATGGGAGAGTACTTGTATGCAGTTGGCTTTGCAGTGCACACACTTGAGCCATGTTCTGGACAGACCTGGGAACACTAGGAAGAGTATACAAGTGATGGACTTGGCCAGGGTAGGATTAAGGAAGTGTGAACTGTTTTAGCATTAGCATTAGCCATTAGCATCATGAGCAAATGCAAGGGCAACTGCAACATAAGTTGCATGATCAGATGTGTAAGGAGGGCAATGCAATGGCAGTTGGGAACTCTATTGATACAAATATGTGTATGCTCATGTATATTTATTAAGATGGTGCTCAAGTGAGTGAGCTTAGAGTTGTTGGAGTGATATGAGAATGCAACATCTGCTCAACCATGTGTGTAAGGGTGAACTTGGGGGCATTTGGAGACCTTAATGTCAAATAGGAGTTGGATCGTTGCAAGCTCGAGCAGTAAGCTATGTTTTAGACTGCAGTAGCAGTGCAACCTGGGAAGTTCATGTGGCAGTGAGGTTCATGAAATACTTGTGAGTGTTGTGCACATCAGTATGCAGTTGGACTGAACACTAGTGAGGGAGAGAGAAGTGTATCAGTGCGCTATGTGCACTGATTAGAGGCAGCAATAGAATTTATCGAGCAACGGCAGCTGTGAACTTAGGGTTGGGTTCATGGGTAGTAAATGAGTCAGTTTGTGTATTACTTGGTAATGCAAGTTAAGTAGGTGTCAGTTACAATAGAGTATCAGTTAGTTGTAGTATATATTAGTTAATGAATTGTTACCAATTAGTGCCAGTTAGTGTATTAGCTTAGTGACTGTTAGTAGCAACCTTAACTTAATTAGTTGATTATACTAAATAAAGTAAGTAGTAGTTAAGGTATCACGTAGAAACCTAGGTAATACCTAGTATAAGCTAGTATAAGTTAATTAGTGACCAGTATGAGCCTAAAATCTAAGTGTGGAGCTAGAAATGGCCTAGAAAAACATATTAGTGCATTATTTAACTCTTTTCTCTTCTTCACACTATTTAACATGATATTTTTCTAAATATGATTGTGTGACACCAGTTCGGATACCGAGATTTACCTTTTGCTCAGGACCAGAGGCGAGTACATCTCTCTGTTAGTTTTTATTTCATGATAGTGTATAAATCACTTGTTCTAGAACTGATATACTTGATTCTGACACATTGTTACACGGACTGGTACTATATGGATCCTGTCAGGAGATGTTATCTCCTACCGTGTTCAGCGGATACTCCTTACACATGTATTTTATCGTTTGCATCGGGTATTATTTTTATGTGCTTCAGGTGCATCCACTATTTCGTGTGCTAGTGTGACTATATTGTATTCATGTGCGTAACGTGTCGTGATTGGATCCATGAGTATTGATTGGGGAGGGGGAGTAGAAGTTGGTTATGTGATAAAGCCCTATTTACCTCATGTGTATGTCGATTATACACCTCACGTATAATCGAGTTACCTTATTTACCTCATGTGCAACCTAAGTCGATCACATAACGAACTTGTGCTCTAAACCACATAGCTAGTATTCCAGTTTCCCTACTTGTAGTTATTTCCTATTGCTCGTATTTATCTTTCCAGTACATACTGTATTTATCTGCCTGTTCCAGCTATATTTTCATTTCTAGTTACTTGGTATCTTGTATTGTTTTCTATTGCTTGTCATATATTCTCTACCATGTATTTAGAACTGCTTTGTAGAGTTTTGTACTTCGATCCAATCCTGATTGGATATATTTTTCAGATGATTGGCTAGAGGAGTTGTATCCCACTTATTGCAGGCCGCAGGACGGCGAGCCACTAGAGGGCACTTCCCTAGAGCAGGAGGACTTAGTGCCAGTGACCGAGGAGGCTTAGACATTTATTTTGGACCTTGTATTAGTCTCATTATTAGATTTTTAGCTTGTATATATTATTTAAGACATATGGTGCCTAGACTCGTGGTTTTGGACATGTGATGTATTGTGACTCCCTATTTCTCTCTTCTATTCCATATCGTGTTTTTATCCTCCTTTAGTTTTATATTGTGATTGAGTATTGGTTAGCATTTATCATATATCATATTGTTCCACCATTTGGAGTTGAGATATCATTGACAAGCACATTATATTTAGTGTGTGAGATGTTTAGATAGTATTGATGACCTAGACAACGTTCTACCGCCGATGCTGCGACGTAGGCTGGACGTACCCACGTACTTGTACCCTTACACCGGGTGCGAGTAGTGACACCCTCAACACCCAGGTGTCTATTTTTCTTGAACCATAGCCCTCTTTCAGGAGTCCCCTTCAGATATCTCAGGATACGAAAAATTGCATCAATGTGGCCCTTCATTGGATCATGCATATAGCGACTCACTACACTCACAACAAATGAGATATCAGGGCTAGTGTGGCCTAGATAAATCAATCTGCCTACAAGTTTCTGATATCTCTCACGATCAACAGGATCTCCTGTCTCTGCCCCCAACTTATCTTTCTGATCGATCAGAGTGACTGTCGATTGACATCCCAACATACCAGTCTCTGTGAGCAGATCTAGTACATACTTTCTCTGAGAGAGGACGATCCCATCTCTTCCTCGAGCCACCTCGATCCCGAAAAAATACCTCATCATTCCCAAGTCCTTCACTTCAAACTCCTTGGCGAGTTTTGACTTCAGTTGGGTGATCTCCTCCTCATTGTCACCTGTGATCACTATATCATCCACATACACTGCAAGTATGGTGATGTGGCCTTTGCATGCTGGAAGAAGACCGTGTGATCTGCATTGGTCTGGCGGTACCCCATGCCCGTAACAACCCTCTTGAATCTATCAAACCAGGCTCGAGGAGATTGCTTGAGTCCATACAGTAATTTTTTCAGCTCGCACACCTTTCTCGTCGACTGCTTTATGCAAAACCCCGGGGGGGTCTCCATGTATACTTCCTCTTGTAGATTCCCATGAAGAAAAGCGTTCTTTACATCCAATTTATACAGTTGCCACACATGGTTTGCTGCAAGAGAGACCAGTGTTCTCACAGCGCTCATCTTTACCACCGAAGCAAATGTCTCATCCATAGGATTGAGTGAATCTCTTTGCAACCAATCTTACCATGTACCGCTCCACCTTACCTTATGGCATCTCCTTTACTGTAAAGACTCATTTGCATCCAACTGATCTCTTTTCTTTAGGCAACGGAACAAGCTCCCATGTCACATTTCTTTCGAATGCCCCAAGTTCCTCTAACATTGCAGCTTTCTACCTTGGATCTTCCTTCGCTTCCTGCCAATATTTAGGAAAAGATGTGGTGTCTAACGATGCAATGAATGCTCGATAAGTAAGGGATATATTAGAGTAGGATAAAAAATTGGCAATATCATGTTCATAACCATAACGATTAGGGGCTCTTCCTGCATTACTGCGAGATCTCCTTAAGGGAGTATGAGATAGTGGTGGAGAGATCATACCATCCAAATCGGAGAGATCTGCATCCGAATCAGAGGGATCCGGTGCGGGAGGTGCATCTTCAAGAGTTGGGACAGGGTTAGGCGAGGGACATGGCACAGTAGGGGAAATAGTTTTCTCCTTCTGTAGACTTGGAACTCTATAGATTGTTCCTCCCCCTGCACTGGAGCATCACTTTCTTCCTCTTGATTGTGTGTATTCTCATCACTTTCTTCACCCTCGCTATCTCCTCATTGTACCCTTGGACCAGCTTCCATCATTGGACATGGAACTAACCCGACAATCAGGTTTGGGCCTATTTTCCCTCACTCCTAACACCTCCTGTGTTAGGTGTGCCACCAAATGAGGAGCCTTCACATGAATCATTGTGGTAGTATGGTTCCATCTCTCTGAATGTAACGTTCATGCTCACAAAGAGCCTTCGCTCCACCGGATTCCAACAAGAGTATCCCTTCTGACTCCCTGAGTAGCCAACAAAGACGCACTTCACTGTCCGAGGGTCCATCTTTTCCACCGCAAGCCTGTTATCTTTCACAAAGCATACACATCCAAATACCTTTGGGGGAACAATGTACTTATTCTCTCCTGTAAGCATCTCAAACGGTGCCTTCCATCCTAGCACCTGAGAGGGCATCCTGTTGATGTGATATGCAGCCGTCAAGACGGCATGTCCCCACAAGTGTTTAGAAACATTCATGGCAAACAACATTGATCGTGCTACTTCCAACAGGTGCCTATTCTTCCGCTCTGCCACGCCATTTTGTGCTGGTGTATAGGCACACGAAGTCTGATATTGTATCCCATGGGCTGATAAGTACTCTTCAATAGCCTTGTTGGTGTATTCTGTCCCATTATTAGATCTCAAAATCTTCACTTTAGTACTGTATTGTGTTGTAACCATGCGATAAAAATCTTAAAAGCATGCAAAGACATCACTCTTACTCTTCATTAGGTATATCCATGTGACATGAGTGTAGTAATCAATAAATGTGACAAACCATTTAAAACCATTAACCGCTGTTGTAGGACAAGGTCCCCACACATTAGAGTGTATCATATCAAAAGGCAGCTAAACTTCTATTTTAAGAACTCACATAAGAGCTTCTGGTATGTTTTCCAAGCTCATAAGTATTACAAACCAACTTTTGTTTATTAGCCTTTTGATACATAGATGGATACATCCGACTCAGTAGATTGAATGACGAGTGTCTCATGCGCTGATATTGAAGTAATAACTCTGCTTCCACGGTTCTTTGCGGCTCCTCCGGTTGTACTTCTTCTACCAGTGACGCTAGTGCTGCGTTCAGTCCATCCATGTCCAAGTACTATAGTCACTTATGCCAAGTGCCAGTCTCCAACCGTCTCCCCATTCCCTTCTCCTGAAAAATTACCTTAGGAATGTCAAAGGAAACAACACAATTAAGTTGAAGAATAATGACACTAATGGACAATAGATTAACATGAAAAGATGGAGTATGCAAGACATCAATAAAGCTTATGGAAGGGGTGCGCATTCAACTATGACTTTACCCATAATGGGTCTAGCCGTACCATCAGCAGTCTGAATACTTTCAGGCGTCGTCAGGTGAGTGTAATCTTGGAACTCATTATGGGCATCCGTGACATGGCGGGATATCCCAGAGTCAATTATCTAACCTGGTCCGTGAATAGGTACCAGGGCATGAGCAGGTATACATGTGCTTGTATGGGCATAGTAGGTGATGTTATCCCTAAAGGTGGTTGGAGTTGATGTCCCAGAGGTATTGGCTCGACTGTCGCTGGTTTCAAGCTTCATGCTTCTCCATATCTCTAGCATTTTTCTCTCACTAGGAGTCATATCGGATGACTGACAATCACTTTCCTCTTCTACCAGGTTTGCCTTGTGCTCACCAGAATGATTACTTCTGCCACCCGCATAGCCCCCTCTTCTACCCCTACGCCCTCCACGGCTGTGTCCGCGGCCACTGGACTGGCCTCTCAGGAGTTTCGTACAGAATCTGATAAAGTGTCCAGGGTCTCCACAATTGTAGCACCCTTCCCCTCCGGAAGGGTTTGGGTTAAAAACTGCTATAACTGATTTTTCCTCCGGAGAACTAGTGGTACTAGGCCTCATCTTCAGTCATGCCTCTTCTTGTGCCATAGCAGCTATGGCCTCCTCCAGTAATGGCAGCATGGGTTATGCAAGTAGGATATTCCTCCTCTGCTCGAATGCTGGGTTGAGTCCCTTCAGGAACTTCATCATTCTTTGTCGCGAGACGTACTCCATGAACTTCTGATAATGTTTCGCAAATGCTGGTTCCACTTACTCATCCTCCATGCCAATGGGATCATAGTGGTCGAGATCTGGCCAATACTTCTTCAGCAGGACAGCATATTCAAAAATTGTGTGATCTTCTTGGACAACCTTATTAAGTTCATCCTGTAATTGGAAGACCCTCATAGGGTTGCCCGTCCCTGAGTACATATCTCTCAGCGTCATCCAAATGTCACTAGCACTCTTCATTGCTTCCACGTTGCCTGATACTTGGTCGGTCAATGATGCTGTCAGCCATCCAGCTACAACATTGTTGACGATTTTTCACACAGCAAACTCCCGTAAGGAGTGATCTTCAGGTGCCTTGGTTTGGCCATTCACATAGCCCACCAAGCCCCTTGCCTTCAGAATTCGCATCGCTTGACATGACCACTTCAAGTAGTTGAAAGTACCCACCAACTTTACCTCCAGCTTCTCCAACTTTCCTATTTTGTATGGGACATGATCCACATCTGCGTGTGCAGCATGGGAGCTAGTCTCAGTTAGCCTCCTGGAGAAGATATCGTCCACCAAAGCCTTCATCTCTTAGGCCGTCAGCTTGTCGTAGATCATCTCCATCGTCTTCTTCTTCTCCTCTTCCATCAGCAAGGCGGTGGCGGATCTAGATCTTGATCGTCGTCCTCTCCACGTCTACTGTTCTTCCTTCAGCGGCATCGGTGTCCTTGAGAGCCGCTGCTCATGTCCCGTGCATGGCTGCGACCCGCGACCGCATAGCCCGACGAGAAGAACAAGGCCAACAGAGATTCTGATAAACTTTCAGTCTGCCATCTGTTGGCCCAAAAGTTGTAATCGAGATTTGGAAGCTTCAGCAAACAAGTTTGCCTTCCAGAATCGCGATTCCAACAAAGATGAATGAACAAGACGAACAGAACTTCTGATAAACTTTACAGTCTATCCTCTGTCAGCCCAAAAGTTATAATCAAGAACTAGAAGCTTCAGCAAACAAGTTTGTCTTCCAGAATCTCGATTCCAACTAAGCAGAAGGAGAAGAAGGAGAAGAATGAGGGGATGAGAAACGGGCGGCGGCTGTGGGCGGGTGGCGGTTGGGAAGGGGAGGGGAGCGGAGATGAGAGGTCGGCGGTTGGGGACTGTGGACGGCTAGGATTAGGGTTAGGAGGAACATGGCTCTGATACCAAAAAAATTTTAGTAGAATACTTGACTTAATTTTATTGATTGATGAGACTACATATATATATAAGAGGCTAACCCCTCTCTTTACTATTCTACTAGATGTGGGACTAAACATCCACAATACTCTCAACAATAAAATATCTGAACATAAGACAATATGGTGAGTTAAGAAGAGCAAGTACCTCCAAGATTTTCTCAACATCCGTCCAGAGAGATCCCCATACACAAGCTCGAATGAGCGATAGGTACGTGAAGGTATCCGGGGATAGTTTCAGGTGAGTCATGTGCTCATAGACCTGCAACGCAACTTTCGGCTTCCTCGCAACTTCGCAAGCACATATTACATGATTATAGGATACGGTCGACATTTCCATTCCACTCGCTTCCATTTGCCACAGAAGCTGCAGCGATCGTTCCCATAAACCGAGCTTTTGGCACGACATCAAAGCTGTGTTATATAGGTGCACGTTCAACCGAATTCCCTGCTCCGTCTTGATTCCCTCGAAAAGCTGTAGGGCGTCAGCGTAACGTTTACTTCTATACAGAGAACTAAGCAATGCACTCCACGTATACAGATCAGGCGTACGGCCCGAAGATTTCATGTTCTCGTAAATCCTAAACGCGAGCTCATCCTGCCCAGCCTTCCCGAGGCAATTGATCAACGAGTTATACGCGATCATATTCGGTTCGAAGCCACTGCCGAGCATTTTCTCGAACACATTAAGAGCCATAGCCCAATTCCCCTCCCTAGTACAGGAAGCAATGACGGCTTTCATGATATCCTCGCTCGGCTCGAGCCCATTCTCTCTCAGTTCATGGTAAGCACCGACGGCTAGTTCGGTCTGACCACATTGGACGAAAGTGCTGATCAACAAGCTATAGGTGATCATGGTTCCGCTCAGACCGTTGTGCTTGAACTTCCTCCACAGCCGCTCGGCCTCGGTCCATCTCTTCGCCCTCCCGCTGATCGAGATCATCGTGTTGTAGACGACGATGTCGAAGCTCTTCTCGGAGACTTCTCCGTCTTCCAACGTTCTAAACAGGTGCAATGCCGCGTCGGGACCTCGGCCGCGGGCGACGGCCTTGAGCACAAGGCTGTAGGTGTGGCCCGAGGCCGTTTCCTTGTTCGTCATCGTCCCGAAAACTCGCAGCGCCTCGTCGAGCGACCCGTTTCGGAGGAGGCAGGAGATGAGGGAGTTGCGAGCGTGGGCGTTGGGGAGGAGGCCCAGGGCGTCCATGGAGGCATACAACTCTGTGGCGCTCGTCAATTTGTTGGATCTGCTGAGCTTCAGCAGACGTTCCGAGAGTAACTCTTCGTCCCTTTCTTCGAGGAAATGGAGGTTGCTCTTCGGCTCCGGAACGGGAGGAATGGCGGGAGATGGCGGTTCTTGCGCCCCGTTCCTTGAGCCCATGCCGAGTTGTTCTTCCTCGGAAGCAACAGTGGAATTGACAGCAAGATGGCTCTTCCGAGTCTCGCGGCGCTTAAGACAGCTCCAACGAATGCAATCTGCTGACAAAAAGGGACCATCTTTACATGGTTTCAAGCAATCTTTGGCTCAAATGAGAGAGAGAGAGAGAGAGAGAGAGAGAGTATACCATGGGAATAAGAGGGAGAAGAAGATGGCGCTGAGAGAAGAGAAAGAGTCGAGAGTGCCATTTTTTTTTTCACGAGGAGAATAAGAGGCAGATGCTCGAGAGCTCAGGATTTTAATGGGAAACTCTGAGAGGAGAGTTGAGGAAGATAAAGAAAAGAAAAGAAAAGAAAAGAAAAGAAGAGAGAAATTTTAGTTTTTTTTTTTTTTTTTTAATCAGGACACAACATTTTTTTTTACTAGAGATTGTCAAAAAAATATTTATTTTAATTATAAGTTTAACATAAGAAAAAATTATTTTGGACTAGTCCACTGGTAAGTATAAAAGACAACTTTTATATTATTATTTTTTTGTCTTTTTTCCTTTATTATCTTCTTTCCAACTCCCAAAACCAAAATCCTAAAAAAAAATATTTCAATGGATAATGTGGTTCCAAGTTCCACTCCAAGCCAACTTGGTGATTGTCCTACCAATATTCAACCTTTATTCAGTATGTATTCGAGAAAATGTGATGGTGAAGTTTCCTAAGTATTTGGTTCACCCCAAATTAATGAATTCTTTCCAACCAATGTAGGGGATATACACGAAAATGTCTTCGACGAAGAAATCGGATTATCGAATCCAGTAAACCCAACTTGCTCTCCTTCCGTTGAACATCATGGTCCTTCCGAAGCACTCTCGGTAAACAATTTTTCTGCCATAGTTCCACAGTTTTCGCGTCTGGACTGTCAAAATTATGACAGTCCAAAAAACTTGATGGACTATCAAATATTTGATCGTCCTTCATATTACATTCTATTTAGGACTGTCAAAATATCGACAATCCTAGCATTTAAAAGGACTGTCAACTTTTTGACAGTCCTAAATATAATTGTTGTTCAACGAACATCAAATTATATTTATGACTGTCAAAAATTTGACAGTTCCTACTAATGATACAACTGCCAAAATGTTGACAGTACTAAACAGTACTAAAATATAACTTGCTGACAGCATGCAAGTATAGTGGCATTCTCACTGGTTCTTTTGTCTACAGCCAGCAAATCCTGGCCTCCAGAGAAGGGATCTTTACTTTTGGTTGCAAGAGATTGATGTCTCTGAGTCTGGGCCTTGTGACTTGAAGATTTCAAAGAATGTCTGATTTATATAATAAGTTTAACAGTTGGTTCGTTCTATAGCTTAAAAAATAAGTTGGTTCATGAAATGTAATAATTTGTTGTATAAAATGTTACTCGGTGTAATAATTTGGTCTATGAAAGGAAAAAAAAGAGGATTTAACAGTCTAACACCAAGCATGTAAATGTATATTATGAGTTGGTTCTTTCACACTTGAATCGATGCTGTTGTACAAGAATGTAAAAAATAATTAATGGAATTAATGATATATAACCATTTGTGTATTTTATTCTTAATCATTTCTGATGTATCTCTATCCATAGGAAGTAAAAAAAAAAATATGATTTTGGTAGTATGCGAATTGCTAATATTTGAAATCAATGTATATGAGCCAGAATATTAGAGAGCGGGGGCAGACAAAATCGGCTACGTATACCAGAGTATGCTATACTCCGAGATATGATCACGGCTGTCTAAGATTTGTGATGGTTTATACTACAATCCAACAGACATTCCTAGATCAAGAACCATATTTGTCTCAATCTCAAACAAGTAACAAGTTACAAGATGTACGATCACCAAACATATAATAGTAAGACATCCCAAACTATACATACACAGATGATCATGAAGATAGTTACAAAATGAAGAACTAGCAAGAGTACATTATTACATGATAAACTCTAGCTATAGTCTAGAATATGCTTTACATGTAGGCCCGCAGGCTATAAAGTTCCAAAATACGAGCTAAACACATGATCTATGGCTAAACGCCTCAAAAGTATAATGTACAAGATCAGGTGGATGATAAAGAAGAAACACACTCATGTCCTCGGGTGCTCCTCGTATTCACCATATTGAGACGGAAAGTATGGGAGATCCTGCGGTGTTGCTCCGAAATTTGGCCATACAAAACCAGTGCGATTAGACCCCAAAATAGCAAGTACCACAAGGGAGCCAACTTAGGAACTAAAACTAACACGCAGACAAAATAGTAAGGAACAACATACAGAAACAGTGATTAAATGCAACAGGTAAAATATAACAGTTAACAGTTCTGGAATCAGTATCAGGAATCAGTATTCGGGTAACAATTCAGGATTAGTAGCTAAATAATCCGAGACAAGACAATACTAAAAATCAATCAATCACGGTCAATTATGCCATGTGGCTTGCTATCATTAACTAACTAGGGTTATCACAGTCCTAGTTACTAACACATGCAATTAAGATTCCGTACAGCGACATGCCCTACAGACTATCCGGGTTATCTATACGTAAGGATACATAGCATAGACTAAATCAGGTATAATATTTTACAGGTAATGCAATACTCGACGGTATGCTAGAAGTGTGCCCCTCAGGACGGAGAGCTCCAAATCCACCAGGTGTCGCTGAGATACCGGGATTGCATATAAACAGAAAATCTCTCTATATGCTTTCTAGATTATTATTCTAGTTATTAACTTAGACAAATTATCCAGGATTCCTGACCGTGGTACTCAAAAATCTGTCTTAGATATGATGCAAGACAGGACAGTAGCTTGACAAGTACATTTGGGACATGAACAAGTAATCAACCACGAAAAGTTATCTTAACAGTTCAAGTAATTCGGTACGGGAAATTCTAGCATGTAAGGAGTGCTCTTCGTTGAGCCACTATCAGGAATGTTAATACAAGTTAGGTGTCAGGAATAAGAGTTCACGATTACCAGTGTAACCACAATCTATGTTCAGGAAATTCTATGTTCAGGTGAGTTGTCACAGTCGGGTTATAAGCAAATCAGAGAGACAACTTGCATTCATAGTGTAAACCCCCTCAAAAGTATTTTAGGTAGACTGGATATGGTAAGAATTTTGGTTTAGTTTCAGGTTGTCTAAGGATTAAAAATTAGGGTTGTGTAGACTGGTTCTTTAATTTAAATCCTTGGTGCACCTTACCGTTGCTACAATAATTGGAGCACAACAATAGCCTTTACTTTCTAACAAATCTTTGCTCTCTTGACCTGACAAGCCAACCTAGGCACTGGACATTTCTGTTACTCACAAACATACTCCCTTGTACTCTAATTTAATTGTACAACTTCCCAGTCACAAAAATTAATTCTTTAATCCTATGTCGTTGCCATCGATTTGGGGACACAAACTCAACCCGTTTCGCCTAACCAATTAAAGGGCCCAAGGCTGACACCAAGCCTACATCATTCATAACCTTTGTGTCACTCCTAATTAAGACCCCATGTACTCCCATTTATTTTAAGAGCATATATGATACTTTGTTTAATTAAATTAGGGACACCAACTTAACATAACCCCGACTTAACTCAACACTCATTCATGAGGTCCATACAAAACACACAACACCCTCTCATCCTACAAAACACCATACACCACTTTCCGTATCAAATCCTCACCATTTTTTCTTCATGTGTAAATACCCAAATGTTAAGGGGCTTAATGGCAAAAATGGTGCTAGGTGTCACCATCCTATTGGTGAAAACCAATAAAGAAGCCCTCCCCCAACCTTACATGACCGGTCACCTCATCCTCTCTCTCCTTCTTGCTATGTACAACTCCCTCATGAAGCATCATGACCCTTGTCCTACCCCATCACAACCATACACTCACTCTATATTAACTCACACACACAACCCCCCACATGTGGGCGACCCTAATCCCTAGAAGAAAACCTAGGAACTCCCCCCTCACTCACTCTCCTCACTCTACATACACAGCCAACTCCCCTATCCTTCTTCTTCCTTCTTCTTTTATATTCTTCTTCTTCTTTATAGTAACATGCACCACCACCTTCGCCACCTTCACCGCCTTCACCTCAAGTCTCTACCTCCATCGGAGCACCACGAGCTGACCGCATCCGCCATCTCGACCACTGTAACCCGCCGCCTTCACCACGAGTCGCCGCTGCTCTACACCAACAACAACAACTCCACCACCTCGACCACTGCCATCACTACCGGAGCCGCTGCTCCTACACCAACAACAACTCCACTACCTCGACCACTTCCATCACCACCGGAGCCGCTGCTCCTACACCTACAACACTGCCCGCACCACCACCTTCAACACTGTAGCACCGCTGCACCTCCAGTCACTTACACCACCACCATGTAAACCCCCTCACCCAAAATTAGGTTTACTTGGCTTATATAGTGAAATTAGGGCTAGTTTGAACCCAATTAGAACTTAGAACACGGCATTTGATTTAACTGTATATTATTTTATCGTATAGCGTACCTTACCGTTGCTTCATTAATTGGAGCACTACGTTAGCCATTGCCTATCTACAAAGTTCACAACCTTGTCCTAGACGTGTCTGCCTACCTTTCTGACCTTTGTGTAAATTATAATCATGCTTTCTGGTGCGATATTTTAGTCGTACAATAAATATCGTGGACGTTATTTTATAATTCCAAATAAATCACATCCTTGCACCAATGTGCGTCCCAATCGAAATTGGGAACCCAATCTTGACCGTTTTGTACGACCTGAATTTTATTAATATTCTACTCTGTATTCTCTACGTCCCAGACCCTTTGTTCCGCCTATTTTTATTTTCCTGTACTTTTAATTAATTTTAGAACATCGTGCGCATTCGGTTTAATCAATTAAAATCCAATTTCTGCCTTTGTGCAATTTCCTAATTGTTGGAGGCTTTTATGCAAAAACGCGTTGAGATATCCCCACCATTGGACAATACGTGAAGAAACCCAATTTTTCCTTCACGTGGATTTTTTCGTAATTTTTGGGATGTGCAACGCGCGCACATCGCCCCGTATATTAAACATATCCTTGCATTTAATTAATGCAAAATTCTAGCCCTCCCAACATCCCTATGAGAGCCGAAGCCCAAGCCAAGGAGCATTGACCCAGCCCAAATCCTAGGTCAAACCCAAGCCCAAATTTCTACATGTATAAATATACTTTTTCTATTTTTTTTACCAAAAATTAAGTACCACAAAAATCCCTAAACCTAAACCTAAACCTAACCCTAACCCTAGCCGACAGTCGCCACCCCCTTTCCTTGTCCTCCGCCTCCCCGCGACAAGCCGACCCCCGTCGGAGCAGCACCCCCATCTCCCCTCTTCCTCCTTCCCCGACTTCCCCCACCTCGGTGCAACACAGTCGCCACCACCACCAACATCTGATCGGAGGAGAGCTCTTCCTCTCCACGGTTCTACCCCTCTTCTTCTCCTTCCTCTTCAAGATTCGGTTACAAAACCCTAAGCCGGCGAGCTCGTGACCATCGCGGCACTGCACCAATCACATCTACCATGGTCAAAGCCTCGGTGCCGACATCGGATCCGATGGATCAATCGTCGCTCTGGCGAAGAGAGCTCAGCGATGAGCTGCTCTCAGTGATCGAACTGCCTGAACCCGCCGGCGAGTTTTCACGAGCAGCTCATCCATGGCGATCTTCTCCTCCGCTCCGCCAGTGATCCATCCTTTCTCCATTGGTGATGGACTTCTCCGGTGATCGTCCATGACTCCGGGATATCGACGATGAAAGGAATGATTTCGTGTTCTCTGCTGAGGTCATTATTCGAAGTCCTTCTTCTCGATCGGTCGATTAGCTCTGTTTTCATCGGTCTGTCCTCCTCGACAGTTGGTGAAGACGAAGGTCATCGACTACCCGTTGAACTCGAAGTCGATCGGTCAATCGACGAGCTCTGAGATATAATTATCGAGATTGCTTCGAGATCTGTCGAAATCGGAGGAACAAGCTCAATATCAGTTTATTCGAATCAGTGAGCCATGTGGCCTATCTCATTGATTTTTGACTTCTCATTCGAATTCAAAAGGGTCTTTTGAAGTTTTATTATTGAATATGCTCTTAACATGTTCGATAAATTGTCACATAAATGGAATCGACAGTAACAACTCGAGCCATTCAAATACTTTGGGTGAAGCATACAGTTGAACACAGTTTTTCAATGATCGACGGTTGGAATCGATAAGTCCTACGTCGGCAAGTTGGAGGAGACAACATCTTAGTGCAGCTTTGTCTCAGACTCGACCTTGTGTTTGTATTCACAAGATCGGATGCCAAGGTGGATTTAGTGCAACCTCACCGTTGGATAAGCTTTTGGAGGAGTACCTGCAGAATCCACTGATACAGGGACAGCTGTTGGTATTCAAACCCCGGGCAAGTGTACCTTGCCAACAATGCAGTTTTGTTACATATTTTCTTGATTTATTTATATTGTTGTACATGCTTAAACCTAGGACCGTGTGACTTACTTAGCGTCCGATTATTAGTCGGGTGCCAACACCGTACGTGGAGTTGTGTAAAGTCACCTAGAGATGGATATCGTGCCCCTTTACATTCTCGTGCTTGCATCATCAAGTACGTCATACCCAGGACACCTGACACTATTCATGAGACAGAATCTTCCTGAAATATTCAAGGTGATTCTGTGTAGGTTGCAGGATTTGACATAGACATTATATTCATAGATATTATATGACTTGTTGCGTTAGCTATGATCTCGCGTGACATGGACATGAGATGTTATGGACATGAGACGTATGGTTACATTGGGTGGGGAGAGACACACAGGCTACATGCTATTTTATATATATTTATTATTATTGTGAGGCCGTAGACTCTACATCGGAGCTAGGCACATTACGTGTTATTACTGCTACCGGCTCCCCGACACAGAGCTTGTAGCGGTCTCAGCCTGAGTACTAGTGATGCTCTCACTTGCATTTCACATAGATGGTTACATATTTACCCTATTTATTTTATTTACTATCGTACTGCATTTATTTTGGCTTGTATTATTTTGTACCTTGCTATGTCCCCTGAGGACCTGGATCCGGATTATGTCCCCATGATTAGCAGACGAGATCTATCCCGAGGTATACGGGACAACAGTAGGAGCAGGAGTTGATATAGGAGTTGTACCGATTCCCGAGGACGAAGTGTTGGCTGAAGAATTTTCCTGAGTATCTGTGTTTCGTACTCAGTATCTACTTTATTCAGACATTTATGTTTTGGTCTGTTGAACCATTGTATCATATTTATATCGGGTTGTTCCCCGAAGTACTTTGTTGAGACTGGTTGTTGATTTTCATTTCTTATTGATGTTGATCATATTTATTTAATATAGATGAGATTAGTTGTGGCATGTGTTAGTAGACTTTATTTTACAACTTAAGTACGCCCTGATGTATCCATTAAATTGGATTTGTCCATCAGTGTGTGCTGCTGGCCATTGTCACATGTTTACTCCCTCGATATTTTGGGACTGGGGCGTGACATGGTTTTTGTGGTGGCCCATGCAGGTCTAGAGCATATTGTCTCGGTTACGTTACTGTACCAAGAAAGCCTGCACCTAGGATTAGAGTATAGGATCTCATCCACAACTGACTATGACTCATCCTCCTTCCAATCCATTCCGTTGAATAATTGCATCCTGCTTGATTCATGTGCCTTCTTATTAGTTCCTTGAGTGTAGCCTTCTCCGAGAATATAGAAGTCCCTGTTGAAAGAATGATAAGTAGGGTAACCTTCCTATTAAGAGTACAGCTAGGATATTGACACACCCCTAGGTAGAACGCTTAACGAACACTAGCGTCCCTCACCTATAGAATAATTTACCATTATTTCTTGTTATAGTCATGAATGACCTAAGAGTAGTATAGGCACTGCTAAGAGCTAGTTAGAGATTTGACCCTAATGTTTGACCCCAGTCTTGAGGAACCAATAGAAATCTGAGATCGAATATTAGGACTGAACCTAATGTGCATAGTGAGATAGTGTTAGGATATAGGTTCTTGTCGTGATATTAGCAGACAGTACCTCAGAAAGCCCAGAGCAACGAGTATGACATTCCCCTTGAGATCATACCTCAAACACGGAGAATTGCTCACCACCTTCCCCTTAGGAAACTATGATACTATCTTGAGCCCCTATTTTAATTTTATATCTTGTCCCCCTGCAACCTTAGCGTTCGCTAATTGTGCGATGACTAAATTATGATTCTTCTTTTCTTTATTTTTTAACTCGTGCCACATAACTCTTATGATTGAAGGCCAAGTGATCTTATTCCATGTTAGGATATATAGTTTGCTAGGGTTATAGTTTGGTAATTTGACTTTGAATTTTGTGTGTGGTAGTTAGGATTTGATAGTTTGATTTGTTCCCTTAGATTGTGAGCTGATTATTCTTAGTTTTAAATCACGTAACATGTACCCCACCTCAATATAGATTATATCCTCTTTTCCCTTAAAGACCAGTAACTCCTCCATTCATACTATTGATACTTGTATTCTAGGGACACTATGATTAAGACTTAAGATGACCATTACTTACATGATACAATAGGAGACCCTAATAAGTACTAAGATCCGTTCCTCGTATAGCCCAATAAGAGTTGTACTTTATTTACTAGAACCTTATTAATTTGTAGGATTCCCTTTACACTGTCACAGTACTAGTTTATTATTATTTCTAAGTTGGGTAGTATGCCTCACAACATAGTATCACATAGCCCTATTGACCCATTGATGAAGTATAATAGGATGACACAACTTTAGACTTGCGTAAGAAGATAGTATTTATTCATACTGTAGAAATTATAGGTCCATGCCCCTATATTTGGTCGACTAGCGACTTAGATAAGGAGTAGTATGACAACTAGAGAGACTGTAGAGTCTTATTTTTGTTTTGTTTGTGAACTTGAACTATTTTGTAATTTCTCTCATCAAAATCTAGCGTACTTATATTTTGTACTACCTCGACTTATGCTGCTGTTACAGCCTAGTTTTGCAAGCTCAGTCTTTTATCAAGCTTGTTCATGACATATATAGTAATGGACGCGTACACTAATACATTTCAGAATCAGTGTACTACGGTCTGATCAACCATAGTATTCTTGGTTCGCTGTTCGTATAACTACTTTACGTGGATTGAGATATATAGTGATTAGTAGACGAATGTACTTGCCCTCTAGATATGTCTGAGCATATCGTATCTGTTACATAACTGTACCGATGCGAGCATGTGAATAGAAATTGCCCAAAATAGGATTTTAGTCCACAACTGTCTTGACAATTCCCATTGAATTCTTTAAACGCCTTGATCCCCATACTTCTAATCTATTACCTCCCATTGAACTCTTTATTATTGTTTTCCGTCTTCCCTTATTTCGGAAAGACGAAACCTCGTGCCTAACATAAGTTGATACACGGATAGTGTTAGAGGTACCCTATGGGCCAAATACATTAATTGATGATTATTTTGTAACCAAGGGCATATCCCATGTAATATATTTGGTGTAAAACTTCTGAGGATTGAGTAACAGGAATAAGTAAAATTTGAGGAATAAGACTTTCTAAATGTAAGAACCTTATGTGATAGATGGGTAAATTCTAAGTTGGATAGTAGTCGCATTATCAACTCAAGAAAAACTTCTCTTAGTTTGTGATCGAGAAAAAAATTTGGATGTAGAGGTTCAAGTCATTTTAAAATTGAGAATTCTAGAAGAATAATTAATATGATAAAGGATTGATGAATTTTAAAAAAACTGAGATATGGCAAACCAAATACCGATACGTGAGCATATGATTTAAAATTTTAATATTAAGGATTGAATCATTGATTTAAATTTTGAGGATAGATATAAAAATCTAGATTCGGACAATTGGTGAATTAGAATTCAAATTCCATAAATTGAGGACTTAAATTAAAAGTTAAATGTTGATTGTGGGATTACCTATTTAAAAATATTGAGGTTATAAATTGAATTTAAAAATTGAAGAGTACGGAATTCACAAGTTGAGGATAGAAAAAAAAATTATTATAATTTTCTAGAGGAAAATTTTAACAGTTGACGATTGCGACGTAAATTCTGATTTGGGATGTCATAGAGATTTGAATTAGATTGGATGTGGATTATTAAATTAAGAATGGAGAAGACAACGCGATGTGTTGACGTTCGATTTAAACAATGGTTCAATTTGAAAGGAATTTCGATGGATTTGAATAAGTTAAATTTTGAAAGAGATTGCGATTTAACTTGCCTTACGTACGCAAGTGAAGGAGTTAAACCAATTATGCCTTATTTTAATTTCGAGGACAAAATTATTTCTAAGTTGGGTAGATTGTAAACCCCCTCACCCGAAATTAGGTTTACTTGGCTTATATAGTGAAATTAGGGCTAGTTTGAACCCAGTTAGAACTTAGAACACGGCATTTGATTTAACTGTATATTATTTTATCGCGTAGCACACCTTACCGTTGCTTCGTTAATTGGAGCACTACGTTAGCCATTGCATATCTGTAAAGTTCATAACCTTGTCCTAGACGTGCCTGCCTACCTTTCTGACCTTTGTGTAAATTATAATCATGCTTTCTGGTGCGACATTTTAGTCGTACAATAAACGTCGCGGACGTTATTTTGTAATTCCAAATAAATCACATCCTTGCACCCATGTGCGTCCCAATCGAAATCGGGAACCCAATATTGACCGTTTTGTACGACCTAAAATTTATTAATATTCTACTATGTATCCTCTACGTCCCAGACCCTTTGTTCCACCTATTTTTATTTCCCTGTACTTCTAATTAATTTCAGAACATTGTGCGCATTCAGTTTAATCAATTAAAATCCAATTTCTACCTTTGTGTAATTTCCCAATTGTTGGGGGCTTTTATGCAAAAATGCGTTGAGATATCCCCACCATTGGACAATACGTGAAGAAACCCAATTTTTCCTTCACGTGGATTTTTCTGTAATTTTTGGGATGTGCAACGCGCGCACATCGCCCCGTATATTAAACATATCCTTGCATTTAATTAATGCAAAATTCTAGCCCTCCCAACATCCCCATGAGAGCCCAAGCCCAAGCCAAGGAGCATTGACCCAGCCCAAATCCTAGGTCAAACCCAAGCCCAAATTTCTACATGTATAAATATACTTTTCCTATTTTTTTACCAAAAATTAAATACCAAAAAATCCCTAAACCTAAACCTAACCCTAGCCGACAGCCGCCACCCCCTTTCCCTGTCCTCCGCCTCCCCGCGGCGAGACGACCCCCGCCGGAGCAGCACCCCCATCTCCCCTCTTCCTCCTTCCCTGACTTCCCCCACCTCGGTGCAGCACAGTCGCCACCACCACCAACATCTGATCGGAGCAGAGCTCTTCCTCTCCACGGTTCCACCCCTCTTCTTCCCCTTCCTCTTCAAGATTCGGTTACAAAACCCTAAGCCGGCGAGCTCGTGACCATCGCGGCGCTGCACCAATCACATCTACCATGGTCAAAGCCTCGGTGCCGACGTCGGATCCGATGGATCAATCGTCGCTCTGGCAAAGAGAGCTCAGCGACGAGCTGCTCCCAGTGATCGAACCGCCTGAACCCGCCGGCGAGTTTTCATGAGCAGCTCATCCATGGCGATCTTCTCCTCCGCTCCGCCAGTGATCCATCCTTTCTCCATTGGTGATGGACTTCTCCGGTGATCGTCCGTGACTCCGGGACATCGACGATGAAAGGAATGATTTCGTGTTCTCTGCTGAGGTCGTTATTCAAAGTCCTTCTTCTCGATCGGTCGATTAGCTCTGTTTTTATCGGTCTGTCCTCCTCGACAGTTGGTGAAGACGAAGGTCATCGACTACCCGTTGAACTCAAAGTCGATCGGTCAATCGACGAGCTCTGAGATATAATTATCGAGATTGCTTCGAGATCTGTCAAAATCGGAGGAACAAGCTCAATATCAGTTTATTCGAATCAGTGAGCCATGTGGCCTGTCTCATTGATTTTTGACTTCTCATTCGAATTCAAAAGGGTCTTTTGAAGTTTTATTGTTGAATATGCTCTTAACATGTTCGATGAATTGTCATATGAGTGGAATCGGCAGTAACAACTCGAGCCATTCAAATACTTTGTGTGAAGCATACAGTTGAACACAATTTTTCAATGATCGACGGTTGGAATCGATAAGTCCTACGTCGGCAAGTTGGAGGAGACAGCATCTTGGTGCAGCATTGTCTCAGACTCGACCTTGTGTTTGTATTCACAAGATCGGATGCCAAGGTGGATTTAGTGCAACCTCACCGTTGGATAAGCTTTTGGAGGAGTACCTGCAGAATCCACTGATATAGGGACAGCTGTTGGTATTCAAACCCCAGGCAAGTGTACCTTGCCAACAATGCAGTTTTGTTACATATTTTCTTGATTCATTTATATTATTGTATATGCTTAAACCTAGGATCGTGTGACTTACTTAGCGTCCGATTATTAGTCGGGTGCCAACACCGTACGCGGAGTTGTGTAAAGTCACATAGAGATGGATATCGTGCCCCTTTACATTCTCGTGCTTGCATCATCAAGTACGTCATACCCAGGATACCTGAAACTATTTATGAGACAGAATCTTCCTGAAATATTCAAGGTGATTCTGTATAGGTTGCAGGATTTGACATATACATTATATTCATAGATATTCTATGACTTGTTGCATTAGCTATGATCTCGCGTGACATAGACATGAGACGTTATGGACATGAGACGTGTGGTTACATTGGGTAGGGAGAGACACACAGGCTACATGATATTTTATATATATTTATTATTATTGTGAGGTCGTAGACTCTACATCGGAGCTAGGCACATTACGTGTTATTACTACTATCGGCTCCCCGACACAGAGCTTGTAGCGGTCTCAGCCTGAGTACTAGTGATGCTCTCACTTGCATTTCACATAGATGGTTACATATTTACCCTATTTATTTCATTTACTATCGCACTGCATTTATTTTGGCTTGTATTATTTTGTACCTTGCTATGTCCCCTGAGGACCTAGATCCGGATTATGTCCCCAGGATTAGCAGACGAGATCTATTCCGAGGTATACAGGACAGCAGCAGGAGCAAGAGTTGATACAGGAGCTGTACCGATTCCCGAGGACGAGGTGTTGGCTGAAGACTTTTCCTGAGTATCTGTGTTTCGTTCTCAGTATCTACTTTATTCAGACATTTATGTTTTGGTCTGTTGAACCATTGTATCAGATTTATATCGGGTTATTCCCCGAAGTACTTTGTTGAGACTGGTTGTTGATTTTCATTTCTTATTGCTGTTGATCATATTTATCTTCTATGGATGAGATTAGTTATGGCAGGTTTTAGTAGACTTTATTTTACAGCTTAAGTACGCCCTGATGGATCCATTAAATTGGGTTTGTCCATCGGTGTGTGCTGCTGGCCATTTTCACGTGTCTAGTCCCTCAATATTTTGGGACTGGGGCATGACAACCACCTTCGCCACCTTCACCCGCTGCCACCTCTGCCACTGCCTCCAGGACCAGCACCACTACCTTCACCACCGTAGCACTGCTGCTACCTCCAGCACCACCACCCCGACCAACAGCGTCGTACCACCATCGACGAACACCACCACCTACTGCCACCATCATCCGCACCACCATGAACCGCAGCCACCTACTTCACCTGTTCATATTGCTGAGCACCACCATCGGAGCTACAACCACCACCCAATGCCACGACCATCACCTCCTCCATGACTCGACGACCTGATACCACCACAACAGCATCACCACGACCCCACAGCCGAGCACCACCACCCCGATCAACACGCGCACCACCCCCGCGATCGACGCCATCCTTGACCGAAGCTGCAGCACCGCCGCTGCCACTACCCGCAGCCACCTGGGTAACTCCTCATCCTTCTTCTTATTGTGTAGTTGTTTGTGTGTGCTAAGAAACCCTAGTTAGGGTTAGGGTTTCATGAATATTTTCCATGCATAATCTAATGGCATTATTGAGGTTATATATATATATATATATATATATATATATATATATATATATATATATATGTATGTATGTATGCGTGTGTGTGTGTGTGTATGTGTACGTGTGTGTGTGTGTGGAATAGTTTTATAGCAAATATTGCGGTTATATATATGTGAACTTGGTATTTTATAAAAAATTATTCAAGGATAAATAAATATGAAAATGCATATGTTGGGGATGTACCAATGAATTTCGGTACGTTAGTGATGATATGGATAAGGATACTATACGTGAACATTATGCGTTTTAGGGGCGTCAACTAAATTGGGTGTATAAATTATGTCTATGATTTCAGGGATGGAATGGTCGAGGATGAGCATAACTTAGATGACTGAAATCACTGTGATGAATATTAGGGGTTGAAGATATTATTTGAGGATGTTATACTAATTAGTGATCGTATTTGATGCAACATTACCTTAGTCAACTTGGGTCAACCCTCTAGTTAGTATCTATGTGAGCTATGTAACTAAGACAGAAGCCTATGCTAGACGTGTTGTCATCTCTTATTTTAGATAGTATCGAGCTAGATTATTAATTAATTTTATATATCATCTTTGGGTAATTTGGGATCCTCGGACTTGGATGTTATACCGGAGTCCCGCCTTCAGCATCCGGATCCAGGCAAGTGTACCTTGCCATCCTGTATCTCGGTTCTAGATTTGCTGTTTATTCTATCTATGCATTGTGTGCACTTTGGATCGGAATCCTTACTTAGCGTCCGGGTCATATCCGGGTGCAGACGTTCGTTGGTAATGTCTAGTATCGATTGATAGATATTCGTGACACCTTGATGTACCTACTTGGTTAAATCAGAACCCTAGGACACATTCAGACACTGTCATCGTGCCAGACTTCATGTATCCTGATAGTGTCAGTATGACCAAAATTTGTGATGACTTTAGGATCGTGATTGTTGATAGTTACTTCAGTATGACGAGACTGTTAGATAGAGGTTTAGGTTCAGCGAGCACTCGTTGACCGCATTGGGAGAAAAAACAATTACTAGACGCTTGGGCTACTTTGCACGCGCTATATACATATATTCTTATTTATGTAGAGATCCTGTATCCGGAGTCGTAGTATCACCCGTGTGACTCTGTGCTCAGAGCTATGGTACGTCCCGTGTATCTCTGTGCCTCGGAGCTACGGTTTTATATTTGGAAAGTCCACGCGTCAAACATTGTCTTCAAAGTTGTGTCTCACTTATGTGGTTATGCTAGATTACACCGGTGTATCACATATTTTCTTTCTGTTTTACTATGGCATATTATTTTTGTACCTTGTTACGTCCCTCTGAGGACCTGGTTCCCTGCCAGATTATAGGATCGACTGCTGATGGGAGGATGGAGCTGCTGATGAGTTTTATACATGTATTGTTACTCGATATTTGTATTCACTTCTTCATTGTTCAACGATTATGATATCTGCTTATTTTTTGCTAGTATAACCCAGTATTTGTAGACTCATATTATTTTCTTCGAGTCTATTCAGACGAGTGTAGTGTGGGGTGCACACCATGATACATGTTGTCCTTTCTTTATTGCATATCCTTGTGGATTGAGACATAGACATGTAGACCGTGTTATCTAGATAGTGACCCTCATTTATAGCTTATACGTATTCAGAGTTGAACTGGAGTCCCCTTGGTACGTAGCTGGCCATTGCCATATGGCCTAGTCCCATATATTTTGGGACCGTGGCGTGACATGGTTTTTGTGGTGGCCCATGCAGGTCTCGGAGCATATCGTTTTGGTTACGTTATTGTACCAAATGAGCCTACAATTTAGGATTATTGTTGAATATGATCTCAATACATAAGTGATTTTAAAACTCCCTTTGTATTTGATTATCGCTCTTGGACTTCCAAATTATATTCGTTCCTTTTTTATCAATATCGTTATCATTGTTTCTCATCTCCCTTAATTTCGGAAAGACGAAGGCTTATGCTTGATGGTTCCCTCCAGAAGAAGATCATAGTCCAGAGACAGAAGGCATGATTAAAATAATATTTTTTGAGAAGTATGTTACCCTTAGTAGGGTAGGTTGATAGGTTCTTTTTAGATTCTAGAACTAGTGTAGATTGTTAGCAAGAGAATTGGACCTAGTAGTATATTCCTAGAACTGATAAAACCCTACTCTTACTTAAGATAGTAGTGATTTGGGAAGTACTGAAAGATAGAAAGATTGTTGATCCTAACCCTCTAGAATAATTTACGAAAATGCATAGCTAGATGCTAAGAATTAGTTGTAGCCCATGATAGGGATACCAGAAATGGTATTATGAACTGGAGAAGATAAAATTTTAGGCTCTTACCTGGAAGATAATTATCATATACCAAAAATTTTAGCATGTGCTTGGGTGATACCATTATTATAATTATACTATGGTGACTCGGAGAAATAAATAACAGAAAGAAAAAAAAATGAGGAATACAATTTTAGGTAGAAATAAGCTATGTTTTGATACGGTATGCGGAGAATGTGCTTAACGAAATAGTGGATTACATTATATACCATGGAAAAGTTGAGCCCAATAGTAGGTATGAACTATTACAAGGGTAACACTGGTTGTGACAGTTTAATTAGAGGATTACACCGGGAGGATATGAAGAAATTAATACCGAAATAGTTATGTTTATGACAAAGGAACGATGAATATATCGATAGAAGAAATTGGGAGTATCAGATTAGAGAACTAAACAAAAATTTGATTATGGATAAAGAAATAATACCATTAAAATTGAGGTATGAAATGGAACATGAATGAGAACAAAACTCGAGGAGAACTTTTGAGGAGAAGAGTATTTATACATTAAGGGAGAGAAAAATACAAAAAGAAATTTTTTTAAGGAGGATTAGTGTTTGTAAATAGAATAGGAGAATTTATTATGAGGATAAGTCTAGACGATGACATTATCCTAGGCATGGATTGGTTGAGCCAATACCATGCGACGCTAGATGGCCGACGTGGATGCGTTATATTTAGACCACCAGATCACCCTGAGTTTGAGTTTCTTCAGGGAGCCCGAGAGCATGGTGTCCAACCTACCTTAGCGGCACATATTGCAGAAGGTGAACTGGTGTACCCTCGCATTATATCAGAGTTTGAGGATGTGCTTTTCGAGGATCCTCCAGGACTGTCACCTGACAAAGAGATAGAGTTTACTATAGAGTTGACTCGAGCCAGTTACTTCCTCCGTCTACAGACTAGCACCAAAATATTTGGTTGAGTTGAAGGTCCAAGCTGAGGATCTCTTAGACAAGGGTTTCATTCAGGCTAGTGTTTCTCTATGGGGAGCACCCATCTTATTTGTGCCGAAGAAGGATGGGACGTTACGTTTGTGTAACAATTACAGGGCGCTAAATGCTGTAACGATAAAGAACAAGTACCCTTTGCCACGTATTGATAATTTATTTGATCAGCTGAGCGGTGCATGTGTATCCTCGAAGATTGATCTCAGATCTGGCTATCATCAGATCAAGGTGAGGAAGAAGGACATTACGAAGATAACTTTTTGGACGAAGTACGGGCACTATAAGTTTTTAGTTATGTCGTTTGGTTTAACCAATGCACCAGCAGTATTTTGAGCCTGATGAACAAGGTTTTCTACTAGTACTTGGATAAGTTCATGGTGGTATTTATCGACGATATCTTAGTATATTCCAAGAGCCATGAGGAGCACGAGGATCATCTCAGGATCGTGTTGGAGACGCTGAGGCAGGAGAGGATTTATGCCAAGCTCAGCAAATATGAGTTTTGCTTGGATAGGGTACCATTCCTGGGTCACATAATCACTGGAGATGGACTATCAGTTGACCTAGAGAAGATCGCTGCAGTGGAGACGTGGCCTACCCCTACATCAGTTATGAAGGTTAGGAGTTTTCTCGGACTTGCCGGATATTATCGGAAGTTCGTGGAAAACTTCTCGAGGATCGCTTCGCCTATGACGCGGCTAATGCGTAAAGGCGAGGAGTTTATCTAGATTAAGGAGTGTCAGACGGCTTTCGATGAGCTGAAGAAGCGTCTGACGTCAGCACCGATCTTGACACTTTCTTTTGGATCTGGAGGATTTATGGTGTATAGCGATGCGTCTGGGAGTGGATTAGGATGTGTACTAATGTAGTACGGCAAGATGATAGCTTATGTATCGAGATAACTGAGGGTTCATGAGAAGAACTATCTGATACACGATCTCGAGCTAGTTACAATAATATTTGCACTAAAGCTATGGCGATACTACCTTTATGGATAGCGGGTTGAGATTTATACAGATCACAAAAGTCTGAAGTATGTCTACACTCAGAAGGAGCTCAACATAAGATAGAGACATTGGCTAGAGTTGATGACAGACTATGATAATGAGTTACAGTACCACCCTGACAAGGCGAATGTTATAGCAAATGCCTTAAGCAGGAAGCCCATGGCATACTTTTTGATGACTCAACGACAATTGTTAGAAGATCTTTAGGAGCTCGGGGTAGAGATTGTATTGCCAGGCATGGATAGACATATATCCAGTCTAGAGGTTCAGTCTATATTAGTTGAGAGGATCAAGGCAGCCCTGCCTACTGATGTGAGATTTCAACGACTGAAAGAGAGGACAGATGCTGGCATGCAGACGGGACTCCGAATTCATGAAGACGGAACATTGAGGTATGGAGATCGCCTATATGTTCCAGTGGCAAGCTATACCAGGAGTTGATGACCAACGCCCATAGCTCGATTTATTCTATTCATCCCGGGGGTACAAAGATGTACCGAGATTTGAGATAACACTACTGATGGTGTAAACCTCCTCGACCAAAATTAGGCTTACTTGGCTTAGATAGAGAGACTAGGGCTAGTTTGAATCCAATTAGAAATAGAACACGGTATTTTAGATAAATTTACAATATTTATATCACTTAGTGTACCTTACCGTTGCTTCGATAATTGGAGCACTACACTAGCTATTTCCTTCCTACAAATTTTACCCTCTTATCCTAGACGTGCCCGTCTTCCATTCTGACCTTTGTGTAACTTATAATTATGCTCTCTGGTGCTATATTTTAGTCATACAATATTTGTCACAGATGTTTATATTTAATTCTAAATAAATTTAACTTTGTACCCTTGTGCGTTCCAATTAAAATTGGAGACATAATCTTGATCCGTTTTGTGCAACCCAAACTATGATAATATTATATCCTGAGTTCTCTACGTCCATGATACTTGTGTCCCACCTAATTTTAGCCCCATGTACTTCTAATCAATTCTAGAACACCAATTATAATAATTTTAATTAATTTAATCCAATTTCTATCTTTATATAATTTTCTAATTGTTGGACACTTTTATGCAAAAGTGCATTAAGGTGTCCACACCATTGGATACAACACATAAAAAACCCATTTTTCCTTCATATGATTTTTTTTCATGATTTTTGGGATGTGCAACACACAACATCACCCCCCTCATCAATCTTGGTCATGCATTTCAAACAATGCAAATCCTTGCCCTCCAAACATCTCCATATAATGCCAAGCCCATCCCAAGTAGGATGTTGACCAACCCAAGCCCTCAACCAAAATTAGGCTTACTTGGCTTAGATAGAGAGACTAGGGCTAGTTTGAATCCAATTAGAAATAGAACACGGTATTTTAGATGAATTTATAATATTTATATCACTTAGTGTACCATACCGTTGCTTCGATAATTGGAGCACTACACTAGCCATTTCCTTCCTACAAATTTTACCTCCTTGTCCTAGACGTGCCCGTCTTCCATTCTGACCTTTGTGTAACTTATAATTATGCTTTCTGGTGCTATATTTTAGTCACATAATATTCTTCGCAGACGTTTATATTTAATTCTAAATAAATTCAACTTTGTACCCTTGTGTGTTCCAATTAAAATTGGAGATACAATCTTGATCCTTTTTGTGCAACCCAAACTATGATAATATTCTATCCTGAGTCCTTTACGTCCATGACACTTGTGTCCCACCTAGTTTTAGTCCCATGTACTTCTAATCAATTCTAGAACACCAATTATAATAATTTTAATTAATTTAATCCAATTTCTATCTTTATATAATTTTCTAATTGTTTGGCACTTTTATGCAAAAGTGCATTAAGGTGTCCACACCATTGGACACAACACATAAAGAAACCCATTTTTCCTTCATATGATTTTTTCTCATGATTTTTGGGATGTGCAATACACAATATTACCCCCTTATCAATCCTGGCTATGCATTTCAAACAATGCAAATCATAGCCCTCCAAACATCTCCATGTAAGGCCAAGCCCATCTCAAGTAGGATGTTGACCAACCCAACCCCCTAGGTCAACATCAAACCCTACTTTTTCTACCTATTTATATAATTTATATTTTTATTATTATTCATTCAATATCCCCCAAACCAACCCTAGCCGACCCCTTCCCTGTTCATCTCCTTCCTTCCCTTTCCCCCGTACGCCGGAGTCCGGTCGCCTGACCTTCGTCGGACCTCCATAACCCGACCACCACGAGCTGCCATCAACCCCGACTTCTCCTTCGATCCATCACCACCCAGAACCACCACCTGCACGACCTTCTCTCCTCTTCCAAGTTCTCTCCTTCCCCGCCTCGATCTCCCTCGACCGGAGCCCGCTGACTGCCTGAGCCACCGCTGCAACTGCCTGAAGCCGACCCGACACCGCTAAACATTGCCTCATCCATCATCTCCCCCGACGTCCAGCCTTCTCCGCCTGAGTCGACTTTCTCCCCTCCTCCTCGACAGAGCAGCACGCCCCCGCCTCTGAACCACCCACTGTCCACCGATCCGCTGGACCACCTCTCCCCACCATCGTCTCCGATGAGTCCACCACTATTAACACCATCGTCGAGCTTCTTCCATCTTCGACCTCGACCACCCTCTTCTCCTCTCCGACTTCCCGGCCGACATCCCGAGCCACCCTGCTCCCTGCCATCCACCAATAGCCCGTCACCTTCTCCCCTTCGACTGAACTATCCTCCATTCGACCACCGCCTCTACCCCTCGCTCGCAGGAAGCATCACCAAAACCTGTCCTCCCTGAACTCCTCCTCCTCATCACAGCAACCTCGTCGACTTCCTCGTCGGACCTCCGCCAGACCTCTCCCTGCTCCACTTTCCTCCTCCCTTCAATATTACCCCCTTCATCTCCATCATAACCTAATCACCATCCCTATCATCATCCACATTATCACCATTATCCCTATTATCATCCACATCATCACCATCATCCACATCATAACCATCATCTCTATCACCATTAACATCATCATCATCATCCCCATCATCATGATCATCAATATCACCATTAACATTCTCATAATCATCACCATCATCATCATCTCCAATCATTATCATCATCACCCCATCATCACCATCATCATCATCATCACCACCACCATCATTTTCGTCATCATCACCCTCATCATCTCATCATCATCATCACCATCACCTTAACCCTAATCATCCCCATCATCATAATCTTCATCATCATCATAATTATTATCACCCTAATCATCCTCATCACCCTAATCATTAACCTTTATCACCTATATCATCATCATCATAACCTCAATCATCATTACCCTCGTCATCATCATCAATATTGATATCATCGTCATCATCATGGACCCGTCACCCTCGCCGAAGATGACCTGCAGTAGTCACCCTCGATCCTCGTACCATGCACGCTAACCCCGAGGTTCGAACATGTCCCTCTTCTTTTATTTTATGTGTGCTTGCGTGAACAACATCTAGGTTAGCATATTAGTTCAGGTTAGTTGGTGGTTATGAGTCCAGACCGTGTCGGAGAACCCAAACTCGTATGCATATACGTACGCGTATGAGTAATATAATCTTATTGTTATATGTAATTATATGGATATATATATGTAATTAAATAATGATAATAATTATGACTATATATGTGTTTATTTGTTGTACGACCCTAGGACACCGTGGATTTTGCCTGCATATTTACCTTGACTTTGTGACCTAGATATTAGGAAATTGTCTGCCTTGTGTACACCGACGTACTGGCTAGACAAGTGTTAGTTGACTGTCTGATTGTGCACAATATTTGAAGATGTGACACCCGCGTAATTAGACACGCATTAACCTTGTTAGTTGACCAGTGTCACCCCTAGCGTACCCTTTGAGTTCAGAATAATTACGGTTGTGTATGTGCTAGTGTAATGGATGATGTTGTATTGTATTATATCATATGTATATAGGACCATTGGATTATTCTGCGTGACTTCAGGAGCAGGTTATTGGCACTACGCAGCTTTCTTGCCAGGCAAGTATACCTTGTCATTGTACTGTGATTTAAATTCTATATGTTACATGCATTTTATTTTTGTTATTAGTTCATATATTTTAACTACTATATAAACTGCGCATCCAAGGAAACTTGGGTACAACGACGGTGGCATCGTATTCTATTTTTATTATATATATGCATATAGATCTAGTTTATGAGACCGCCCCATTATCATAAGGCATCATTAGGTTTCATTGGTCGTGACACAGCTGTTACACAAGTGTGAGTCTCATGTAGGACACGGACTTGCGTGACAGGCTGGCCTCTTATACGTATGGAACGTGTGTTAGGGATAACTATTGTTAGGGATTGCATGCTAGAAGACTTGGCAGTTATTAGAGGTATTATTATGTCATGGATATGACATGCTTAGAGCATGGGGTGGGGAGAACAACAAGTAAGGCATTTGGGCTCCTTTGCACTTTCCTTTTTGTAACCCGTACGCTCCGCCGGAGATACGTGGCGGTGATGACCCCTATATTACTGGCGGCCTCTGGCGTTCAAAAGATGACATACTTTGTAAGCCCCTAATTCTCCAAGAGAATCACGCCAATCCCATTTATGGCCAGATAGCCCACTTGTTGGAAAGTTGTTCTAAAACTACATTCACATAGATGGTTAGGCGACCAATGGATATTTATTTTCAGTATTTTATTGGCATACTTCTATGTATCTTGTTATGTCCCTCTGAGGACCTGGTCCCTTTCCAGGTGTAGATGTTCATGAGTATTAGCAGGAGTGCAGATCCGGACTAGCTACTTATATTTCGAGGAGGTTTTCTCTTCGAGCCTTATTGCTTATTAATGGATGTACTTGTATTATTTCTTTTATATTCTAGTTTGGTAGTGGATTTATTTTCATCCGACTATCATCTTTTGATACTTCACATTGAGATTTAGTTACATAGTTATTGGTTATTTATTTATATTAATTTTAGTGGATGGGATTTAGTTATGCCCTATGACTTGTGACATATCTTTATACCACTTATGAATTGTTATTCATATTATATCGTACGTGTGTTATGGTTTCCATAAATTGGAGTGTCATATTCATACGGCTGGCATGGTTACGTATTCCTAGTCCTACGTATTTTGGAACTGGAGCGTGACATATTTTTAGTGGTGGCCCATGCAGGTCGAGAGCATATTGTCTTAGTTACGTTACTGTACCAAGCAAGCCTGCACCTAGGATTAGAGTATAGAATCTTATCCATATTTGACTATGACTCATCTTCTTTCCAGTCTGTTCTATTTAAATAACTGCATCCTGCTTGATTCATGTGCTTTCCTAATAGTTCTTGAGTATAGCCTCTGCTAGAATATAGGAATCCATGTTGTTAGGATGATAATTAGGGTAATATTCCTATTAAGAATACAACTAGGATATTGATACATCACTAAGTTAGAATACTTAATGAGCCCTAGCATTCTTTACTACCTAATGAACCCTAGCACCCTTACCTGTAGATTGATTGACCATTATCCCTTGATAATTAGGGATGACTTGAGAGTAGTATAGACACTAATAGGGTTAGTTAAAAATTTGACCATAGTGTTTGACGCTAGTATTGAGGAACCCATAGAAATCTAAGATTGAATATTAGGACCAAACCTAATTTTCATAGTAAGATAGTATTAGAAAACTACAACCTTAGCTTCTTGTCTTGATATTAGTAGACAGTGCCTTAGGAAGCCGAGAGGAATGAATATAACACCCCCCTTGATCATACCTCAAACACAGAGATTTGCATCCCACATTTTCCTTAGAGAACCATGATGTTATCTAGAGTCTCTCTATTTAATTTCATGTCTAGTTCCTCTGAAACCTTAACGCTCGCTATTTGAGCGACGAGTAATTATATTTTTCTTTTCTTCATCTTTCAATTCGTGCCACCTGACCCTTCTGATTGTAGGCCAAGTGATATTCTCTTATGTTAAGATATATAGTTTGCTAGGATTATAGTTATAATCTTAAAATTTAAAATTATGTGCTTAGTAGAACTTGATAGTTGAGTATTCATTTAGATTATAATTTTATGGTTATACCTTAGTCTTAAATCATGTAATTTGTACACATATCTCCATATAGGTTATATCCTCTTTCACTTGAGAGCCAGTAATTTTTCTATTTTACTATTTACACTCCTGTTCTATAAACCCTATAATTGAGACTTAAGATGGCCATTACCTATATAATACAATAGGATACCCTAATAAGTACCAAGATCCTTTTCGCATGTACCCTAATAAGAGTTTATACTTTATCTACAAGGACAATATTATTTTATAGAAACTCATAAATGCAGTTACCGTATTAGTTAATTATTTTAAGTTGGGTAGTATGCCTCACAACCTAGTAACACATAGTCCTTCTTGACTCATTAAATAAAGTGTAATAGAATAACACCAACTATAGATTTGCATAAAAAGATAGTGGTCATCCAGACTGTAGAACTTAGAGGCCCATATCTCCATTGGTCGACTAGAGACTCAGATAAGGAGTTAACTATAGAGGCACAACACCGGATGAGTTTCATCTTCTTGGTAAACTTGAATTATTTTGTAACTTCTCTCATCATAATCCCGCGTACTTATATTTTCTGAACGACCTCGACCTATGCTGCTATTATAGCCTAGTTTTGCAAGCTTATTCTTTTATCGAGCTTGTTCATGACATATGTGTTATTGGGGTCTGATCAACCACACTAATACATTGTCTAATCAGAATCAGTGTATTACGGTCTGATCAACCTTATTGCATTGGTTCGCTCTTCGCATGACTACTTTATGTGGATTGAAATATATAGTTGACTAGTAGACGAATATATTTACCCTTAGACATGTCTGAGCATATTGTATTGGTTACATATCTGTGCTGATATGAGCATGTGAATAAGAATTTACCAAATAGGATTTTAATCCACAACTTCCTTGACCACTCCCTCTCGAATTTTTTAAATGCCTTGATCCCCATACTTGTATTCTATCACCTCCACCTTGAATTATTTATTATTATTTTCTGTCTTTCCCTATTTCGAAAAGACGAACGCTCGTGTTTGGTATAAGTTTGATACACAGAGAGTAGTAGATATACCCCGTAGACCAATCACATGACTTGGTGACTATCTTTTATAATTGATTAAGGGCATATCATATGTGATATATTTGGTGTTAAAGTTTTGAGGATTGAATAACATGATTAAATAATTTGAAAAATATTTTCTTAAATATATAGCCTTATATGATAGATGGGTAAATTCTAAGTTGGGTAAATGTTGCATTGTTAACTTGAGGTAAATTTTTTTAGATTGTGATCAAGTAAGATTAGATAGTGAAAACCATGCCTTATTTTAATTTTGAGGACGAAATTGTTTTAAGTTGGGTAGATTGTAAACCCCTCAACCAAAGTTAGGCTTACTTGGCTTAGATAGAGAGACTAGGGCTAGTTTGAATCCAATTAGAAATAGAACACGGTATTTTAGATGAATTTAAAATATTTATATCACTTAGTGCACCTTACCGTTGCTTCGATAATTGGAGCACTACACTAGCCATTTTCTTCCTACAAATTTTACCCTCTTGTCCTAGACGTGCCCGTCTTCTATTCTGACCTTTGTGTAACTTATAATTATGCTCTCTGGTGCTATATTTTAGTCATACAATATTTGTCACAGATATTTATATTTAATTCTAAATAAATTTAACTTTGTACCCTTGTGCGTTCCAATTGAAATTGGAGACATAATCTTGATCCGTTTTGTGCAACCCAAACTATGATAATATTATATCCTGAGTTCTCTACGTCCATGATACTTGTGTCCCACCTAATTTTAGCCCCATGTACTTCTAATCAATTCTAGAACACCAATTATAATAATTTTAATTAATTTAATCCAATTTCTATCTTTATATAATTTTCTAATTGTTTGGCACTTTTATGCAAAAGTGCATTAAGGTGTCCACACCATTGGACACAACACATAAAGAAACCCATTTTTCCTTCATATGATTTTTTCTCATAATTTTTGGGATGTGCAACACACAACATCACCCCCCTCATCAATCTTGGTCATGCATTTCAAACAATGCAAATCCTTGCCCTCCAAACATCTCCATGTAATGCCAAGCCCATCCCAAGTAGGATATTGACCAACCCAACCCCCTAGGTCAACATCAAACCCTACTTTTTCTACCTATTTATACAATTTTTATTTTTTATTATTATTCATTCAACATCCCCCAAACCAACCCTAGCCGACCCCTTTCCCCTTTTCCGTTCATCTTCTTCCTTCCCTTTCCCCCGCACGCCGGAGCCCGGTCGCCTGACCTCCGCCGGACCTCCACAACCCGACCACCACGAGCTGCTATCAACCCTGACTTCTCCTTCGATCCATCACCACCCAGAACCACCACCTGCACGACCTCCTCTCCTCCTTCATGTTCTCTCCTTCCCCGCCTCGATCTCCCTCGACCGGAGCCCGCTGACCGCCTGAGCCGCCACTGCAACCGCCTGAAGCTGACCCGACACCGCTGAATATTGCCTCACCCATCATCGTCCCCGACGTCCAGCCTTCTCTGCCTGAGTCAACTTCCTCCCCTCCTCCTCGACGGAGCAGCACGCCCCCGCCTCTAAACCACCCACTGTCCACCGATCCGTCGGACCACCTCTTCCCACCGTCGTCTTCGACGAGTCCACCACCATTAACACTGCCGTCGAGCTTCTCCTATCTTCGACCTTGACAACCCTCTTCTCCTTCCCGACTTCCCGGCCGACATCCCGAGCCACCCCGCTCCCTGCCATCCACCAGCATCCTGTCACCTTCTTCCCGTCGACTGAACTATCCTCCGTTCGACCACCACCTCTACTCCTCGCTCGCAGGAAGCATCACCGAGACCTGTCCTCCCTGAACTCCTCCTCCTCATTACAGCAGCCCCGTCGACTTCCTCGTCGGACCTCCGTCGGACCTCTCCCTGCTCCACTCTCTTTCTCCCTTCAATATCACCCACTTCATCGCCATCATAACCTAATCACCATCCCTATCATCATCTACATCATCACCATTATCCCTATCATCATCCATATTATCACCATCATCCCTATCATTATCCACATCATCACCATCATCCCTATTACCATTAATATCATCATCATCATCCCCATCATCATGATCATCAACATCACCATTAACATTCTCATAATCATCACCATCATCATCATCTCCAATCATTATCATCATCACCCCATCATCACCATCATCATCATCATCACCACCATCATCATTCTCATCATTCTCACCCTCATCATCTCGTCATCATCATCACCATTACCTTAACCCTAATCATCCCCATCATCATAATCTTCATCATCATCATCATCATCACCCTAATCACCCTCATCATCCTAATCATTAACCTTTATCACCCACATCATCATCATCATAACCTCAATCATCATTACCCTCGTCATCATCATCAATCTCGATATCATCATCATCATCATTATGGACCCGTCACCCTCGCCAAAGATGACCTACAGCAGTCACCCTCGATCCTCGTATCGTGCATGCTAACCCCGAGGTTCGAACATGTCCCTCTCATTTTATTTTATGTGTGCTTGTGTGAACAACATATAGGTTAGCATATTGGTTCAGGTTAGTTTGTGGTTATGAGTCCAGACCGTGTTGGAGAACCCAAACTCATATGCGTATACGTACGCGTATGAGTAATATAATCTTATTATTATATGTAATTATATGGATATATATATGTAATTAAATAATGATAATAATTATGACTATATATGTGTTTATTTGTTGTACGACCCTAGGACACCGTAGATTTTGCCCGCATATTTACCTTGACTTTGTGACCTAAAAATTAGGGAATTGTCTGCCTTGTGTACACCGACGTACTGGCTAGACAAGTGTTAGTTGACTGTCTGATTGTGAACAACATTTGAAGATGTGACACCAGCATAATTAGACGTGCATTGACCTTGTTAGTTGACTAGTGTCACCCCTAGTGTACCCTCTAAGTTCAGAGTAATTATGGTTGTGTATGTGCTAGTGTAATGGATGATGTTGTATTGTATTATATCGTATGTATATAGGACCATTGGATTGTTCTGCGTGACTTCAGGAGCAGGTTATTGGCACTATGCAGCTTTCTTCCAGGCAAGTATATCTTGCCATTGTACGATGATTTACATTCCATATGTTGTATGTATTATATTTCTATCATTAGTTCATATATTTTAACTGCTATATAAACTGCGCGTCCAAGAAAACTTGGGTGCAACGACGGTGGCGTCGTATTCTATTTTTATTATATATATGCATATGGACGTAGTTTATGAGACTGCCCCATTATCATAAGGCATCATTAGGTTTCATTGGCCGTGACACAACTGTTACACGAGTATGAGTCTCATATAGGACACGGACTTGCGTGATAGGCTGGCCTCATGTACGTATGGGACGTGTGTTAGGGATAACTATTGTTAGGGATTGCATGCTAGAAGACTTGGCAGTTATTAGAGGTATTATCGTATCATGGATATGACATGCTTAGAGCATGGGGGTGGAGAGAACAACAAGTAAGGCATTTGGGCTCCTTTGCGCTTTCCTTTCTGTAACCCGTACGCTCCGCCGGAGATATGTGGCGGTGATAACCCCTATATTATTGGCGGCCCCTGGCGTTCAAAAGACGACATGCTTTGTAGGCCTCCGATTCTCCAAGAGAATCATGTCGATCCCATTTATGGCCAAATAGCCCACTTGTTGGAAAGTTGTTCTTAAACTGCATTCACATAGATGGTTAGGCGGACAATGGATGTTTATTTTCAGTACTTTATTGGCATGCTTCTATGTATCTTGTTATGTCCCTCTGAGGACCTGCTCCCTTTTCAGGTATAGATGTTCATGAGTATTAGTAGGAGCGCGAATCCAGACTAGCTACTTATATTTCGAGAAGGTTTTCTCTTCGAGCCTTATTGCTTATTAATGGATGTACTCGTATTATTTCTTTTATATTCTAGTTTGGTAGTAGATTTATTTCCACCCGACTATCATCTTTTGATACTTCACATTGAGATTTAGTTACATAGTTATTGGTTATTTATTTATATTGATTTATGTGGATGAGATTTAGTTATGCCCTGTGACTTGTGACATATCTTTATACCACTTGTGAATTATTATACATATTACAACGTACGTGTGTTATGGTTTCCATATATTGGAGTGTCATATTCATACGGCTGGCATGGTTACGTGTTCCTAGTCTTACGTATTTTGGGACTGGGACGTGACATATGGCATGGGATGAAGAGGGAGATTGCGAGATTCATCGCGAGATATCTGGTCTGTCAGCAAGTCAAGGCCGAACATCAGAGGACTGCAGGATTATTGCAGCCACTTTCAATTCCTGTGTAAAAGTGGGAGCATATTACCATAGACTTCGACACAGGATTTTCGATGAGCCCTAGCGGGAAGGATGCAGTCTCGGTTATCGTGGACCGACTCACCAAGTCGGCGTATTTCTTGCTCTTCAGAGTTGGGCAGTCCACGGAGATATTGGCTGACATGTATATGAGACAGATAGTACGACTACATGGAGTGCCTATCAGCATTATATCTGATCATGATTCCAGATTCATGTCATATTTTTGGCAGAGTATGCAGGAGAGTCTAAGAACTTGCCTCAAGTTCAATACTACATATCATCCACAGACTGATGGTCAGTCAGAGTGGATGATTCAGATACTAGAGGATATGTTAAGAGCGTGCATGATCGACTTTGAAGGATCTTGAGAGGACCATCTCCACTTGGTAGAATTCTCCTACAACAACAACTACCAAGCAAGCATACATATGGCACCTTATGAGGCACTATACGGCAGGAAGTGTAGGTCGTCGGTATGTTGGAGTGACATGGGAGAGCGTCAGATACTTGGTCCGGAGTTGGTGACACAGACAGTGGAGAAAGTAAAGCAAATACAAGGCCACCTGTGTGCAGCACATGACTATTTGACGATAAACAAAAGAAATTGAAAGTAGGTTTATACGAAACCCTTTCTTTGTTTACAAACAAGAAAAAAAGAAGTACAAATTAATCCTATACGAGGATGTTTAGTACAAAAAATAATTCTGGGGAAAAATTACTATAGGAGTCTGATCTGCGGTCGATCACTTTGTCCCTTGGACCACACGATGACGAAGAAGTGATGTTGAAGAAGAAGAAGCTTCAAAGATTGCAGGAGGGATTGAACTCTCGTTGCCAAAGTTATCAATCAACACTCTCTGTATGTGCTCTCTCTCTCTCTGATCTCCTCTCTGTTTCTCTCTACCGATTCTGACCTCCTCCTTTCTCCCCTGTGACCGAAAATCTCTATTTATAGAGCCCGATCACAGTAACTGTCCAGTCGGCGTAGAAGCCAAACAGCAGAGAGAGTTGCACCTTTTACGCGTCGGTTATAATAACTGCTTCCTACGTCTGAATGATCTCCTGAATCCGCATGTGACGCGTATCCTATTATGAGGTAACGCATATAATCACTCATCGAAGATTACGGCATGCAAGCCACGTAGGTAACTGCCCCTCGCGTATAGATGGTTGGCATAAAAGCCAAATAACTGTCTCGTTGGCATAAAAGCCAAATAGTTATCTTATTGGCGTAAAAGCCAAATAGCTGTCCTGTTGGCGTAAAAGCCAAGTATCTGTCTTGTTGGCATAAAAGCCAAATAGCTGTCTTATTGGCGTAAAAGCCAAATAGCTATCTTGTTGGCGTAAAAGCCAAGTAGCTGTCTTATTGGCGTAAAAGCCAAGTAGCTGTCGTGTTGGCATAAAAGCCAAGTTCTACGTAAACCTTGATGCTGCATAGATAGGTAACCAGCGTAAACTAGCCAATTATCCTTCCTGACTGAGGTCTTGAGCGTATTCTGGGCCAAATAGCCTTATCATGTACCTTTGCAAATATATCCTGAGTTGGTGTATTTTGAGGAGATAACATACGGCGTACTCCTATAGTTAAAAATAGCCTGGTTGGCGTATTTCGAGGAGTAGCATACGGCGTGCTCCTATAGTTAAAAATAGCATGGTTGGCATAAAATGCAGGGATGGTGATGTGAGCGTATTAGCCCTAGTTTTAGCTCTCTTGGTCATTAAAAGTAGAACCAAATCTCGTGCATTAAATGCAGAGATCTGCCCCCATCTCGCACATTAACTGCAGAGATATGCCTCGAGTTCTGTATGAAGAACAACTTTTGATGTGGCGTCTGATTTTGTCTCATCTTAAGCGTAAAAACTTATCTTTACCTCTGTAGAATAGGCAACGTATTCCTTGAATGCGTAAAAATGACTTATATCAAGGATTATGTCACTAAACGACAGTCTAGGTCTCTGTGCAGAATCATCATTACAGTCGTCCTTTCGATCGTCGTGCTGTACTCTTTGTCAGGAGTCAGGTTCACTGTTTTGTCTGACAGGTTCATTCGAGGAATACGAAGAGTTCCTCGTACAACTTCACACTGCATTAAAAGCAGACATATTTTATGCCAAAGTGGCAATGTAGCAACCTTTTTACGCCAAAGCAGTCTGGAAGTACTGCTTTACACGGACTGTTCTGCAGCTCTGTTTTACGCTGAATAGCGTTGAAGCTCTGTTGTACTCCAATGGCTCTGAAGTCATATTTTATGCTACACAGCACTGGAGCTCTGTTTTATGCGGTCTTCATGCATGTAGGGGGTTTTACGCGTATAATTCCCCAGCATATTTTTCATGCTTCTACAAGACCCCCTTCAAAGTTTTCAAATTCCTCGTAATTTGAAATACTTTGAATGAAGCATGAAACGGTCAAATTTGACTCGTTCTGCGAGGCTGATTTCTCGACGAATTTTAGGAATTTATTGGGATTTGGTATGTTCTCTTCTGCCTATATAAAGGCAAGCGAGTGAACCTGTCTTTTCATACTTCCTTCACCAAAAGAGATGGTTGCAGAGATCCATTAGGCTGACCTGAGGAAGAAGAAGATCATGTTCTTCCAGTTTGTAAGGATCCATAAAAAGCGGCGTCTTCGAGTAAATATCCTCTGCAACGATGGATCATGAAAGGATATCATACCTTCCTTTGCTCGGGATAATCAGCAATTTTATATGGTGATTCGTCCAGGAGAGAGGAAGGGTCGCATTAGACCACACAGCTTGCTAGCTGTATTTTTTCCTATTATGAAGCTGGACGTAGGTAGGCAGCTTGGCCCTGTCTTCCAGTATTATGTTGGGTCTAAATCCCTAACACAATTCTAGGGCGTGTCTGCCATGGCGTATGGAGGGTGGGCTTGAATAATGCAGGCCCAGTTTTGTATCCTCCCGCCATTAATCATTTTCTTGTTCATCGGTCGCAGAAGCCGATAAGGTGCCGTAGGAGAAGAAAAAGATCTCCACCAATATGTGAACCTGGCACAACAGATTCCCAGTGTAATCTTTAATGAGAAATCCTTTATAAAAAAAGGATTTCCATCATATGTAATCATGAAAATAAAAAAATTCTTTGTAAACTGGATTTCCATCATATGTAATCATGATTAATAAACTTGTCTTCTTTTACGTATTGCTGATCTGCCATATTTGCTGTGAGAAAGTCTGATAATGTGCAGCTTCGACACGTCTGAATATTTTTATGATGACTCTGATAAACGATTATCCGGTCACGTCCCGACTTTTACGCGTAACGGAAGATGCATAAAAAACTCTTTAGCATTAAGTTGTCTTGAAGATCCAACTATCATGCTATTTTTGGACGAGGAGTCGCATAAAAATTCTGAACTGTCACTTCTCTGATACAATGAATTTCTGTTCAGACCATCATCTTCAAGAATGGTTTCCCCAAAAATCACTCGAAATAGGACAAGAAATGTCTGCCGAACAGGCCATACTTGAACTTTTAGATGTAATTGGCCTTCGAACGGACCTCCAATGGCCCGAGAAGAAGAGCCATCTTCAATGCTGACATCTGTGTGTTTCAGGCACTTGGAATATTTTGTAGCCAAAAAGGAGCATTTTCTGTGTAAACCCTTGTAATTGGCCTTCTGTAGCTTCTGAGCATAAAATCGTAGATTTGTAGCCTCTGAGCGTAAAAACTTCTGAGCGTAAAACCATATATTTATAGCCTCTGAGCGTAAAACCGTAGATTTGTAGCCTCTGAGGGTAAAAGCTTCTGAGCGTAAAACCATAGATTTGTAGCCTTTGAGCGTAAAACCGTAGATTTGTAGCTTCTGAGCGTAAAATCATAGATTTATAGCCTCTGAGCGTAAAACCGTAGATTTGTAGCATCTGAGCGTAAAAACTTCTGAGCGTAAAATCATAGATCTGTTCTGCACGTAAAATCTGGATCCACTGACTGTCCGTCTTCTTTTTCAAATGATAGGTTGACGTGGTCCTAAATTATAACCGACTATTAAATATTGGATTTGGTTAGGGATTCGAAGAGTTATCAGAACTCTATAAATAGCCCAAGGTCTTGAGAGAGAAAAAACCCTTCATCTGCCTTTGCAAAAAACCTTTCGTCTCTTTGAGAACACTTCGTCTTCGTCTCTTTTCTGAGAACTTTTGAGCTTCGCCATGGCACCAAAACAGGATTCCACTGCTAAGGAAAAGAAAACTGCTTCCTCATCTCGCTCCTCTGCTCATGCACGAGCAACCCCCATTTGGTTGAGCGAGCTCCGATCTGAACGAAGTGCTCCTCTGATGAGCTGCGCTCCGGGTATCACAGGTAAAAGACTTCGAGAGGAATAGAGGATCTTTCGCACACGTTGTACATGTATGCGAAATAATACGCCCATATTTCTAATGTGTCAATATAAAAAACTCCATTTTTCGTAATCTGGCATAAAAACTCCGACTGTCAAAATCTGGCGTATACTACAAACTTTGAGTTTTACGCGCTGGATGTAAATTTTGGCATAAAAACTCAAATTCTGGCAGTCTGGCGTAAAAAGTTCAGACTGTTAGATTTTGGCGTATACTGCCAACCTTGAGTTTTACGCACTGGAAATAGATTTCAGCGTAAGACTCAAGTTTTTGCAGTCTTGGCGTAAAAGCTCAGACTGTTAATCTTTGGCATATACTGCAAGAGTGTAGCATCTAGCGTAAAACTGACTTATTTTCTTGTATTTTGCAGTGGACTTGCAGATCCCTCATTTGGCTGAAGTGATGGGCTCTGCTGCTGGGATGCTGAATTCCAATTATCTGGAGGACTTATTTCATGTGACATTTTCTATTTCTGGAACCGAGTATCCTCAAGAAAGGGGAACTCTGATCTCGTCCCAAGGAGAACGTATGATGCTGAGTATGATCAGTGGGGAGCCCCTAATGTACATAAATGGGACTGAATATAAGAAACCAGGTTTCTTATTCGGGGATGTTATCGACAAACAATCCCAGACTAAGCCCAAAAAGGAGAATTGGGTATTTACTGCTGAGGGCACGATCATGTATCTGCCCAGGATGCCCAGAGATTACCCTATCTCGGCATTCTTCTATTCCACACATCATAGGAAGATGATGTGGACTCTGACTCCATATCTTTATGGGCGGCCAGGGAAGATCTCATACGAGAAAGTATTGAATCGAGGAGTCTTTGTGAGCAGTCCTTCAGGCCCTGTTATGCCTTTCAGAGGATTACTGCCGAGTAGCGTCCCGAGTGAGGACACTTCACTGATCCAGCCGGTTCAAATATCAACTTTTTGTAATAACTTTATGGGGCAGGGAGGAGTGTACCCTAAGGTTAACCCTCGGAACAGTGGATGGCTTAGCCCCGGGAATCTTCGATAGGCCAGTTTAACTGCCTGGGCCCTGAAGCACTTCCAAGTGGAGCTGGAAAGTATTGGTTTGTTTGCGGCTGTGAGTGCCACTAGTGTTGGGTTGCCTGTCAACCCCAACTTGTTCTTAGCCTTGATGGAGTGATACAACTCGCTTACTGGGACTTTTGCCACTCTGCTAGGTGAGTTGGTCTTAGCCCTTCATGAGATGGCAGAGATTTCAAAGCTGCCAATGGGGGACTCTCCTTATGAAGAGTACGTTCCCACAAATAGGGAGCTGAGGGATACAAACCCTCGGGCAGTGGCGGTATACCAGGAGCTGATGTGCCACTATCTTGCCTGCACCACCTTCTACAAAGAGCCCTCTGATTTGGCTTATATCAACAAGTGGGCATCCTACCTCTTCTTCCATCAGGCCAGAAATGCTAAGCCGTACAAGGTTGTAGATAGCAGAGATAAGCCCTTGAACCTTCTGAGCATGCTTAGTGCCAACACGGTCGATGACCTCATTGAAGATGCAGGGGCTTTAGATTATATTCTCGATGAGGAGATAGGGGGTTATCCTGCAGGCACTAAAGCCTTCAGTTATATGAGGCATTATCGCAAGCCTTTGTCAAGGGAAGCTCAACTGGCTGGCTTCCTCTCTGTTTGGCTACGCTAGTGGGTAGTGCCTAGCATCGCGTCTGTGGATCGCATTCATCACAACACCATGTGGCCCACAGTGCATTTGGTATTTGGAGCAAGATTGGGCCTGCTTCCTGCCATGGTATGTAGAATACAAGCTGGCCTGAGGGCCATTACTGATGGACTGCTTGCAGATGATACACAGCGTGAAGGATATCCCAGAGTGAAATTACCATTCCTATATCTGATGGGATGGTTAATCCTTCACAACACCAGAGTAATGTCTCCCAGATCTGCCAGCGGTTCAAGAAATAACTTTTTATTGAATTACAAGATTTTTCTTTGGAATGTGACTAGCGTCATAGATTGTCGGCGAGCATTAAATTTTTCCCATGGTTGGAAGCTCTTTTGTATCGTCCCCCCGTACATATCAATCAACAGAGGACTAAACTTCAGGATGCGGGCCATGGGAGGACTATTCTTTCTCCTGAAGCCTTTTACTGGCTGGTCTGCATTAGACCTTCCCACCTGCTGTACAGAAGTGAGGACCACTGCTACTTGGAGCCTTATCTGCCTAGATGGTTCGCCAGGCTATTTGGGTATGACCAGTTGCACGTGGGGAATCCTATCACCAACTTCAAGTCCAAAGATGGACTTATTGATGGAGCCAAAGGATGGCGGCATTTCATCATGGGCTATACTGGTACAATCTTTGCTGTGCCTGTGACTTCTCTCTCCATGGAGTTGCGTGTCCTTCACTCGTACGCACAATTTTATGCGTCCATCAATACCTTCCATCGCAATTTTGATGTGCATGGAAGTTTCAGGATGCCCTCCCATAAGTCCACTAGAAGAGAGGAGATCCCATCTGTCTCCTCTGATGAAGGTGAAGACACTACCGGGGTGGACGAGTTCTTGTTGATAATACCGAGAGGCGTAATAGCTCCGCCAGCAGAGCCTCTCGTTATCTCCAATAAGCGAAAGGCTTCCACTCTGAAAGAGCCTCCCCCCGCAAGAAGAAGACTGTCAGAGGTCCGAAAAGGGCTTCCACCAAGGGGCCTCTAGGAGTGAGCCTGTTGTTTTCCCTGTTGGGGATGATTCTTTGATCAGAGGTCCTTCGCCTTTTAGAGAGGGAACCTCCACAGTTCCGGCTGGCAGTACTGGAGATTCTTTGCTCGCGATCACTGCTGCTACTACTGCTACTGGTAGTGCTTCGAGATCGCCTTCGAGACCGAGCATATTAAGAATCAATATACCTTTATCCAGAAAAATAATAGGAATAACCCCTCATTCGTCTGTAAGTATTTTCAGCGAGATTCCACCCGATGAACCTCGAGTGGATCTGGGTGACGACTGGGATGACTATCCTTAAACGTCAGTTGGTGCACCCTCTTCTCCAGGTATGACAGCTTGCTTAGCATTATTAAGAAATAATTTAGCTGTACAGGCTGTAGACGCAACATACGTACCATCGGCCATGGGTAAATGTTGTCTTTACGCTTCTTTCAGAAAAATTAACATCAAATTGATATTAACTTTCTCTTGTCTTCTTTTCAGGCGAAGACATCTCTGGGGAGGGCGGAGTTGACGCAACCTCTGACTTTGTTGCTGATCCGGCTGATAAAACGGTGGTGTTCGACGTTGAAGAGGCATGCTTTGAAGCTGCCGATCTTTTATCCACAACATTCACGGATGTCATCCCGCCAGTAGCAGTCCAAATAACACCGGAGGAGGATGAACCCACCATCTCGATTGTGCCTCCTTCGTTGAGTATGCCACCAACTTCAACCGTCGCTGGTGTCCCTTTTTTTTTCGTGCCATTCGTTGAAGCAACGGCTGTGGCGACATCCTCTGCGGTCATCACAAAAAGGAGATTTATCGGTATTGCAGCCACTCCCAGCGTACATCCGATCTTTGCCATGCTAGTTGAACAATACACTAGCATATTTTATCGTACTTTGAAGGAATTAATATCCATGGTGCTAGAGAAGAACCTTGGCTTTGATGCTCTGCAGACGTCCTCCCAGCTTACAATAGCGCCGATTAGAAATTTCAATGACGTCGAAAGAGCTGATACGCTAGAGAAAATAGTTAATGGTTTAGAACAACCCATTAACGAATATTTGTAACTTTCTCGAGGCAGCATCGACGATATGGTTTAGGCTAAGTATGACTCCTTAACTGCCGAACTTGCCGAGCAGATGGAATCTCTAAATAAATCCATCCAGGAATAGCAGCAAGAGATGGATAACGAGCAAGCTATCTTGGTGGAGGTCATTCCTCAGCTAGCTAAGTGCCAGGCCGAGTATGAGGGAAATAAATTGAGGGTTCAAAAATTGGAAGCTGAACTCACTCAGGCAAGGGAGAGGCTTCTTAAGTCATCGGTAGTTCATGATGTACTGAAGGACCAAGTGGATACAGCTCAGCAGAACTTGGCACATGCAGGTGTCATCTGCACCGGTTTTGTTGATGCTCGATCCGAACTATCTCGCTTGAGCGATGACGAGGCACGGCTGGAATGGGCTCGCGCTAACATCTTGAACTCCAGAAATGAGAGGATGGCTGCTTTGGCGCAACAGATTCACGATTTAACTACTCCTCCCCAATGATGTACCTTTTTGCTTCTTTTGTAATCTGCTATTCCCGGAGATAATAAAGATATTTCTTCAGAGGTAATATGGACGTGATATACCTTCGGTAAGTTTCAGCTGGATATATCTATTCAGAGGTTATATAGACATGATAGAATATGATCCAACTAAATTTGTATATAAAACACTATCAGAGGTAATATGGACGTGATAGGTCTTGGGGCTAGTAAGACATCCTGCTGGGGGATTTTTTGTGGACCTATTACTTCTTTGCGCACGTTAGTGCAAATAATAGGTTTGAGATAAGTCCTGACAGAGGTCATATAGACGTGACAGTTTTTGTGGACCCACTACTTTTTGCGCACATTAGTGCAAGTAATGGGTTTGGGACAAGTCCTGACGGATGCTTGTAAAATATGACTATGTAGGGATGAACATGGACTGAATTTTTCTTTGCTGGAAAAATAAGAATAGTTTAGAGGTAATATAGACATGAACAATTCATTTCTATTGGACCTATTACTTCTTGTGCACATGAGTAGAAGTAATACGTTTAAGACAAGGCCTGCTAGAGGTAATATGGACATAACAATTTTTGTGGACTTAACACCACTGGCGTACTTAGAGTTAAGTACGGGTGCTAAGTTTGAGATAACAACCGATATCAGAGATAATATGGACTTGATAATTGATAGCCGAATCCGGAAGGTTTGCTCAGAGGTAATATGGACATGACAAACTCAGCCTGAGAAATATATTAGGACAGCAGTTCAGAGGTAATATGGACGTGAACCAATGTCCAAAAAACTCATTGAGGGGTGATTCATTGAGTCTAGTCTATCCGAACATAAAGAAGGACCAAAGAATTGCTCCGCTGGGGGAGATTGATGGGACGATAGCTCAGAGGTAGTATGAACATGGCTAGCATCTAGCGAGATTGGTTGTGAATAGTCACTGCGGGAGTGTGTGAGTAGACCTAAGGATTGCTTCACTGGGGAAATTTTGAGGATCTATCATCCATTGCGTATCCGAGACTCTTGGACATGGATGGTGGCTTTTTACAAGAATTTGTAGCGAAGGAGAAAATGTCGCACATAGGCACTTGATGGGGATAAAGAACCAAGAGTTGATTTGTACCTTTAGGTTGTGGACTTATTACCTATGGCGTACCTTAAGTACAGATAATAAGCTGAAATAACTAGCACTACCAGGTTTATGCGAACGTGATGGTAGAAAATCGAAGAGAAGAACTTTACTCAGAGGTAATATGGACATGGAAAAGTTCTAAAAATATCTTACTCAGAGGTAATGTGGACGTGGTAAGATATGACTCTGTGGGGATAAAGAAAAACATGACAGAGGTAATATGACCATTTTTGTGGTAATAGATTTACCCTGCCGGAGAAAGTGGAGAGACGTAGTTCAGAGGTAATATGGACGTGAACTGATAGCAACAACCTGGGAGGTTTGCTCAGAGGTCACTTGGACATGAAAAACTCAGCTGGGGAAAAAGAAAATATTTGGACAACAATTCAGTGGTAATATGAACATGAACCGATATCCGAAAAATTCACTGGAGAGTGATTTACTGAGTGAGGATAGTCCTAAAGGTTGTTCCTCTAGGGAGATTTTAGGGACTCATTATTCGGTACCTCTTGAGGGGCAAATTGACACGTTGGAGTGATATCAATTTGCCGTGATCGTCATCTTGTTTATAAATATAAAGTGATGACTTTGGCGTCGATTAACTCCTGGATTCTCCTTTTTAGTATATAGCATCCCTTCGTGGGGTGATGAATGTACCGATGAAAGAGATAATATTCTAGGTCATCGACCTTGCCAGCCCTTTTAGGATATCTGATGTTGGGTAGCCGAAGTTTATTTTCCCTCATCAATATATGAAAGATTTTCATGATATCATCCTCATTGAAGGAGAAAGTCCTCTTTGGCTTTCGGGCTTCCGATACCTGAGTTGTACAGTCCTTAGAGAAAATGGTCATAGTTGCATCACCTTCGGACACAGAGGGAATTCTACCCCCAACTTTGGATGCTGCCCTATTTTGTCGAGGGAGACTACCCCCAGATATGTCATTGTCTGGTTCTTCTTCTTCTTGTTTGACTTTGTCCACATAAGTTGATTTAGAAGGACCTGCCTTTGGTTTTACAGGATCAGACTCTGGAGGTTTGGAGTTTGCAAGAGATGCGGTATATCCTAACCCAAAATGAGTTTGTTGACAGTAAGAATCACCATACAACGGTATTCGTCTGACTTTTCCATAATTGAGGCCTTGTTTCAACTTCAAATCATAACCCATATTTTACATAATCTTTAAAGCCTGTGGGCTATATCTGTGGATTTGTATTTTTCCACCATCAGACTCGTGAGATCCTCCTTGTATAATCGGTCTATTCTGCATTCGACCGAAGATTATTTGATGTTGATCGTCGCGAGTAGGTGGAACAATAAAGACAGATTCTTCATGTGGCCCATATGTCATGACGACATTAGATGTTGACGCTACTTCCCACATGACCTCCCCACGCTTGGTAGTTAGGGTCACTAAATCTTGATTTTGACCCCTGCTTTTGCCTTTCTGGATCAAAAAATCATGCAAATTAGGGAGATTACTAGAAGAAGAAGAAGAAGGCTCATTCTGCCTTTTTACATCAGTAGGGGCATGGAGATTGGAAACCATAACTCTCTTCCTACCATAAGAATACAGCAGTTCAGCCATGTGAGTAGCATACGATCCATCATCCGTCTGAGGAGCGTATTTTCCCGTGAAGCGGGTCTTCTTTACGCGGAAAAACTTATCCTGGCGTAATTTGGGGTTTTGCACAGGTTTGCGTAAAATGGGGGAAGTCCTTAAATGGTCTCCAGTGTCACGCGTAATCTGAAGAGTGGGTAACTTCTTCTCTTGATAGTGTACAAGCCTAGAGGTCGAGAGATTCGCCACTTGTTTTCCCTTGACGTGATCAAAGGGACCATCTGCCTCATCGTAGATGGGAGATGTATTTTTACGCGCAGGACGCGTTTGAAATTTTTGAATTGGCGCTGAGACCATGTCAGAAATTTTGTCTGCCACGTCACAGACGGGAGACAAAGTTTTACGTGCAGGGCGCGTTCTAGACTTCTGGATTGGCACTGAGGCATTGCCAGAAGCTTTGTCTAGTACGTCACAGATGGGAGATGAAGTTTTACGTGCAGGGCACATTCTAGACTTTTGGATTGGCACTGAGGCATTGCCAGAAGCTTTGTCTACTACGTCACAGATGGGAGACAGATTTTTACGCACAAGGCGTACAGGTTGTGATGTCACAACCTTGTTGGTCAGAGAGAGAGAGCCTGTAGGAAGGGTAGAGGATGTCTGGGGCATCCATACTTTACCCAGCTTCCTGTTATCCTGGACAGAGAGGGAATGAGAGCTACCCCCTGCGCGAAGCATGTCTTCATAAGCAGATTGGTCGAATTGGATGACCAGAGTCTTCTTCGTTGATCCGACGGATACAACATCGTGTTAAGCAATGGCTTTCTCGTCAGATAAGAAAGTAGTCCCCAGCAGAGTCGCCATCTTGTGTTTGATGATAAACAAAAGAAATTAAAAGTAGGTTTATACGAAACCATTTTTTTGTTTACAAAAAAAAAAAAGAAGTACAATTAATCCTATACGAGGATGTTAAGTACAAAAAATAATTCTGGAAAAAAATTGCTATAGTAGTCTGATCTGCGGTCGACCACTTTGTCCCTTGGACCACACGATGACGAAGAAGTGTTGTAGAAGAAGAAGAAGGTTCAAAGATTGCAGGAGGGATTGAACTCTCGTTGTCAAAGTTGTCAATCAATACTCTCTGTATGTGCTCTCTCTCTGATCTCCTCTCTATTTTTCTCCACCGATTCTGACCTCCTCCTTTCTCCCCTGTGACTGGAAGTCTCTATTTATAGAGCCCGGTCACAGTAACAGCCTAGTCGTCATAGAAGCCAAACAGCTAAGAGAGTTGCACCTTTTACACGACGGTTATAATAACTGCTACCCACGTCTGAATGATCTTCTGAATCTGCGTGTGATACGTGTCACATTATGAGGTAACACGTATAATCGCTCATCGAAGATCACGACATGCAAGCCACGTAGGTAACTGCCCCTCACGTAGAGATGGTTGGCATAAAAGCCAAATAACTGTCTCGTTGGTGTAAAAGCCAAATAGTTATCTTGTTGGCGTAAAAGCTAAATAGCTGTCATGTTGGCGTAAAAGCCAAGTATCTGTCTTATTAGCGTAAAAGCCAAATAGCTGTCTTGTTAGCGTAAAAGCCAAGTAGCTGTCTTATTGGCATAAAAGCCAAGTAGCTGTCTTGTTGGCGTAAAAGCCAAGTAGTTGTATTATTGGCATAAGAGCCAAGTTCTGCGTAAAGCTTGATGCTGCATAGATAGGTAACTAGCGTAAACTAGCCAATTATCCTTCCTGACTGAGGTCTTGAGCATATTCTGTGCCAAATAGCCTTATCACGTACCTTTACAAATATAGCCTGCGTTGGCGTATTTCGAGGAGATAGCATACGGCGTACTCCTATAGTTGAAAATAGCCTAGTTGGCATATTTCAAGGAGATAGCATACAGCGTGCTCCTATAGTTGAAAATAGCCTGGTTGGCGTAAAATACTGGGATGGTGATGTGAGCGTATTAGCCTTAGTTTTAGCTCTCTCGGTCATTAAAAGTAGAACCAAATCTCGTGCATTAAATGCAGAGATTTGCCCCCATCTCGCGCATTAACTGCAGAGATGTACCTCGAGTTCTGTACGAAGAATAGCTTTTAACGTGGCGTCTGATTTTTTCTCATCTTGAGCTTAAAAACTCATCTTTGCCTGTATAGAATAGGCAGTGTATTCCTTGAATGCATAAAAATGACTTATATCAAGGATTATGTCACTAAACGACAGTCTGGGTCTCTGTGCAGAACCATCATTACAGTCGTCCTCTCGATCGTCATGCAGTACTCTTTGTCAGAAGTAAAGTTCACTATTTTGTCTAACAGGTTCATTCGAGGAATATGAAGAGTTCCTCGTATAACTTCACGCTGCATTAAAAGCAGACATATTTTACGCCGAAGTGGCGATATAGCAACATTTTTACGCCAAAGCAGTCTGGAAGTACTGCTTTACGCGGACTGTTCTGGAGCTCTATTTTATGCTGAATAGCGTTGAAGCTCTATTGTATTCCAATGGCTCTGAAGTCATATTTTACGCCATACAGCGCTAGAGCTCTATTTTACACGGGCTTCATGCATGTTGGGTGTTTTACAAGTATAATTCCCCAGCTTATATTTTATGCTTCTATAAGAACATGCAGAAGCATTGGACAGATGCGCATCACAGACCTTTGGAATTCAAGAAAAGTGATCATATATTTTTAAAGATATTGCCTACTCGTGGTACCATCCGATTTGGGGGTAGAGACAAGCTGAGTCCGAGGTACATCGGATATTTTAATATCTTGGAGCGTATTGGCAAAGTGGCTCATCGTCTTGCATTACCTCCATCATTAGAAGGCGTGCATGACGTATTTTACATATCGCAGTTGAGAAGATACGTGGCAGACCCTAGCCACGTGCTCGATCATTCAAAGATTATAATCGGGCCCAGTTTATCATATGTAGAGCAACCAATAGGGATACTCAATCGCAGTGAGAAGATTTTGAGGGGACAGACTATTTGACTGGTCAAGGCTGCATGGAAGCATCATTTGCAGGACGAGTCTACCTGGGAGCGTGAGGATTCCATTCGACAGCGTTTCCAATATTTATTTGAGGATCGAGGTACGAATTTACGTACTGCAAATTCGATTACCTGTTAACTTTTTAATTCTTGTAACTCTTATTCAGGCTTTACTTTTAATTTTGGGGACGAAATTCTTCTAAGTTAGAAAGGATGTAAATCCCCTTTAAAATATTTTAGGTAGACTGGATATGGTAAGAATTTTGGTTTAGTTTTAGGTTGTCTAAGGATTAGAAATTAGGGTTATGTGGACTGGTTCTTTAATTTAAACCCTTGGTGCACCTTATCTTTTCTACAATAATTAGAGCACAATAATCGCCTTTACTTTCCAATAAATCTTTGCACTCTTGACCTGACAAGCCAACCTTGGCACTAGACATTTTTATCACTCACAAACACACTCCATTGTGCTCTAATTTAATTGCACAACTTCTCAGTCACAAAAATTAATTTTTTAATCCTATGACTTGTACTTATGTCGTTGCCATCGATTTGGGGACACAAACTCAACCCGTTTTGCCTAACCAATTAAAGGGCCCAAGGCTGACACCAAGTCTACACCATTCATGACATTTATGTCACTCCTAATTAAGACCCCATGTACTCCCATTTATTTTAAGAGCACATATGATACTTTTTTTAATTAAATTGGGGACACCAACTTAAGCTAACCCCAACTTAACCCAACACTCATTCATGAGGCCCATACAAAACACATAACACATTTTCATCCTACAAAATACCATACACCACTTCCTACATCAAATTCTTACCATTTTTCCTTTATGTGTAAACACCCAAATGTTAAGGGACTTAATGGCAAAAAAGGTGCTAGGTGTCACCATCCTATTGGTGAAAACTAATGAAGAAACCCTCCCCCAATCTCACATGACCGGTCACCTCATCCTCTCTCTCCCCCTTGCTATGTACAACTCCCTCATGAAGCATCATGACCCTTGATTCAAATTCCTACCCCATCACAACCACACATTCACTCTATATTAACTCTCACACACACCCCCCCATATGTGGTCGGCCTAAAAAACCTAGGAATTCTCCTCTCACTCTCTCTTCTTCCTCTACATACACAACCAACTCCCCTCTCCTTCTTCTTCCTTCTTTTTTTCATTCTTCTTTTATATTCTTCTTCTTCATAGTAACCTGCACCACCACCTTCGCCACCTTCACCGCCTCCTCCTCGAGTCTCCACTCCACCGGAGCACCACGAGCCGACCACAGCCGCCATCTTGACTGTTGCAACCCGTCGCCTTCACTACGAGCCGCCGCTGCTCCTACACCAACAACAACTCCACCACCTCGACAGGGTGCTAAATGCTGTTACGATAAAGAACAAGTACCATTTTTCGTGCATCGATAATTTATTTGATCAGTTGAGCGGTGCATGTGTATCCTCGAAGATCGATCTCATATCCGGCTATCATCAGATCAAGGTGAGGAAGGAGGACATTCTGAAGACAACTTTTAGGATGAAGTACGGGCACTATGAGTTTCTAGTCTTGCCGTTTGGTTTAACCAATGCACCAGCAGTATTTTGAGCCTGATGAACAAGGTTTTCCACCAGTACTTGGATAAGTTTGTAGTGGTATTTATCGACGACATCTTGGTATATTCCAAGAGCCAGGAGGAGAACGAGGAGCATCTCAAGATCGTGTTGGAGACGATGAGGCAGGAGCAGTTGTATGCCAAGTTCAGCAAATGCGAGTTTTACTTGGATAGGGTACCATTCCTGGGTCACATAATCACTGGAGATGGACTATCAGTTGACCCGAAGAAGATCGCTGCAGTAGAGACGTGGCCTACCCCTACATCAGTTACGGAGGTTAGAAGTTTTCTCGGACTTGCCGGATATTATCGGAGGTTCGTAGAAAACTTCTCGAGGATCGCTGCGCCTATGACACGGCTGACGTGTAAAGGCGAGGAGTTTATCTGGACTGAGGAGTATCAAACGGCTTTCGATGAGCTGAAGAAGCGTCTGATGTCAGCACCGATCTTGACAGTTCCTTCAGGATCTGGAGAATTTGTAGTGTATAGCGCGATGCATCTGAGAGCGGATTAGGATGTGTACTAATGCAGCACGACAAGGTGATAGCTTACACATGGCCTCTATGCCGCATATGTGTTGGGCACATGAAGCTCCTTCGTCCCAAATTAGCATGTCTGCCGTGGAAACGCTCAAAAATTCAAAAACTTATTTTTTTTATGAAATCCGCATTTTTCGACTAAATCCAGTAAACCAAAGTTCTAAGTCACTTGAAATCAGATTCTCTAAAACATAGAACTACTAGATTTTGGAAACATCAAGTTTTAAGAGATCAAAATCATGGAAACTCAAGAACACCCAAAAACTAAAAATGTAGATCTAGTCTAACTAAGCCATCAAAACCGAAAATACCAAGAAGTAAACATATAGAGAGACTCATATAGTATACTATAAACTAATAAATGTAAGAGACTAATTTAATGCAAAAGTGAAAGTTCTTCCTCATTAGCAAGATGTACTTGTCTAAACCCACTACTACCACTACTACAAAGGGGTGCAAGTCCACAGCTAGGGGGAGGCTCGGGTTCGGCCAAGGGAGGGAAGGGAGAAGAGAAATGAAAAAGAGAAGAAAAGTAAAAGAATAAAGAAGAAGAAGAAGAAGAAGAAGAGAGAGAAAAAGAGGGCTATATATAAGGGAAGGGTGACTCACTACCAATAAACTGGAAATTACACCAAAGCATCTACAAAAATTCAGAAATATACGGAAAGCAATATACAAAAATAGTTTACGTATACCAAATACGAATACGAAAATACGAAAATAGTGAGACGGATCTAACAACTCTCACCTTCTTAGAAAAATTACGTCCTCAAAATTTTAATAAGGCACCAGGTCCAGCAAGAAAACTCTAGGAATCATGCAATAAAACAAGCAAGAGAATACGGGAATCAATCATAAGCTATGAACTACCTAGAGCAAGACAAGATCAGGGTATGAGATACACGAATAAGCATACCTCGTGAGTCAAATAAATACGGATATCGAGCTCGGATATCATCCTCACGCTCCCAAGTCGATTCGTTCGGTAACTAATGCCCCCAAGCAACATTGACTAAATGAATGGTCTAATTCTTGAGAATCTTCTCTCTGGTCCAAAATAGATATATGCCTATTCTCATACAAAAGGTCGGTACCAACGACCAATTCTAAATTATCTAGGACACTTTTATTCGGTATATACCATCGTAACTGGGATACATAGAAAACATTATGTATCTCGTGAAGCGACGACAAAAGAGTGAGGTGATATGAAATATCTCCAACTCGCTCGAGGATATTGAACAGACCTATAAACCTCGAACTAAGTTTTCCCAGCACACTGAATCTGATAACTCCGTGAGTAGGCAAAATCCAAAAAAATATATGGTCGCCGACAAAAAACTTAAGAGGTCGCTGATACGAATCGGTCTAATGACGCTGGCAATCTTGTGCTACTTTAAGATAATTTCTGATCTACTTGACCACTTTAATTGTCTGGACTATCATTTTAGGACCAAGCAATTGCGTCTCGCTAATATTATCCTAAGTTACTGGTGATATGCACTTCCTGCCATACAGTACCTCGAATGGAGCCATCTGGATACTTGCTTAAAAACTGTTGTTGTAGGAGAATTCTACCAAATACAAGTGATCTTTTCATGAACCACCAAAGTTAAGGGTACATAATCGAAGCATATCCTCTAGAGTCTGGATGGTACGTTATGACTGATAATCTGTCTATGGGTGGTAGGTTGTACTAAACTTTAGACGGGTACCCAAACTCTCCTGAAGGTTCTGCCAAAAGTGGAAAGTAAACCTGGAATCTCTATCTGAAACTATGCTAACTGGCACTCCATGTAGTCTGACAACCTTCCTCATGTACATCCCAGTAAATTATTCTTTGGAGTGGCCTATTCTAAAAGGAATAAAGTGTACAAGTTTCGTGAGCCGATCCACTATTACCCAAATAGCATCTTTGCCAGCTGGGGATCTGGGAAGTCCTTTTACGAAATACATGGTGATATGCACCCACTTTCACTCTAAAATTGGTAAAGGTTAAAAAAGTTTCGCTGGTCTTTGATGCTCAACTTTAACTTGTTGACAGACCAAACATCGAGAGACAAACTGAGCTCTCACTCTCTCTCTCTCTTAATTCCATCCCACCAGAAATGCTGTCGAATATCTTCGTACATCTTTGTTCCTCCTGGGTGCACTGAATACTATGAACTATGGGCCTATGACATAATCTTGTGGCGAATACCTCCTCTTGGTACACAAAGATAATTCCCAAAATAGAGAGTTCCGTCACTGTGAATGCTTAGCTCTGTTCTACATTCTCCCTCGTATTCTGCTCTGAGTCGCTGAAGCTTGGCATCCATTGGCTGTACTACCTTGATTCTTTCTACTATACTAGACTAAACTTATAGACCAACTATCAATGCCGTATTTTGAGGCAATACTACTTCTATGTCCATCTCCTGAAGATCTTCTAAAATCTCTCGCTACGCCGTGAGAAAATAAGCTCCTACTCTCCGGCTCAAATCATCTGCTACGACATTGGTCTTCCCAGGATGATACTGAAGGTCAAGATCATAGTCTGTCATCAACTCTAGCCATCTTCTCTGTCTCATATTGAGGTCCTTCTGGGTAAAGAAATACTTAAAAATCTTGTGAAAAGTATATATCTCCACTCAATCTCCATATAGGCAATGTCTCCAAAGTTTGAGTGCAAATACAACTGCTGCTAACTCCAAGTCATACGTCAGATAATTCCTCTCATGATCTCGAAGCTTCTAGACACATAAGTTATAACTCATCCATGTTGCATAAGAACACACCCTAGTCATTTGCCTGATGCATCACAATATACTATGAAATTACCTGTCCTATCTGGAAGCATCAAAATATGTGTCGTGATCAACTTTTGCTTGAGCTTCTCGAAAGAGGTTTGACATTCATCTGTCCAATCAAATCGCACATCCTACCAGGTTAACTGCATAAAGGGTACATAAATCCTAGCAAAATCTGACATAAATCTTCAATAATATTTGGCTAACCCCAGAAAACTACGGACTTCTGCAACCGTGCAAGGTACTGGCCATATCCCAATGACTTATATCTTCTTGGGATCTTTCTCAACTCAACCTCTAGCAATGATGTATCCCCAGTCTGAAATGTGATCAAGCCAAAACTCATATTTACTGAACTTAGAATATAGTTGATATTCTCTAAGAATATGAAGAACTGTGCGAAGATGCTGCTCGTGCTCTACTTTACTTCGACTATACACCAAGATGTCGTCGATGAATACTATCACAAACTTATCTAGGTAAGGCATAAAAATATGATTCATAAGATCCATAAACACTGCTGGCGTATTGGTTGCTCCAAAAGGCATCACTAGAAACTCCCAATGGCCATATCTCGATCTGAACGCAGTCTTGGGTATATCTTGCTCTCTGACTCTGATTTGATGATATCCAAACCGCAAATCAATCTTTAAAAATATGGTCATTCTATTAAGCTAGGCAGTGGATACTTGTTCTTGATGGTTACCGCATTGAGGGTACGATAATCCATACATAATCGTGATGTGCCATCCTTCTTCTTCACAAGTAGCATTGGGGCTCCCCATGGCGATCCACTAGCATAAATGAATCCCTTGGTTCTTAATTCTTCAATCATTTTGGTACAAGACTTCCAAATCTGAAGGCACCATCATATAGACTCTTTCTAAAACTGGTATTATTCCTGGAAGTAGATCAATAGTAAACTCAATCTCTCTTTTTGGTGGTATGCATGGAAGTTCTTCTGGGAAAACATCTGGGAATTCGCAGACTACTCTGGACAATTGTACTTCTTCTGCTACTTCCATCCTCAAGATTTCTGATGAAGACTCCATCTCGCCTCTAGAAAATGAGAATTCTTTTTCTCGAAAAATACGAAAGATAACCTTGCCAGCCTGGCAATCTATCATTACATATCGAGCACTTAACTAATTTATTCCTAGGACGACATTATAATCTTCCATCAATCGTGCGAGAAACTCTTGCCTACACACTATGACTCAACACGAGGCATACACTCTATATACTCCTACGATATTGTTACCAGTAAGAATATTGGGTCTTACTATTAATGATTCGGCTTCTAATCCAACTTGTGTCGCAAATCGTGCAGACATAAAAGAATTTAATGTACCAGAATAAAATAATATTAAAGCTGAATGAGAGTTGACGAGAATGGTATCTGCCACCACCTCACTTGAAGATAACTAGTCCTCCACGGTGAGTGTCATAGCCTGACCTCGTCCTCTTGGAGTTGGCCCTCTTTTGGCATGTACTTGAGCTTGGACTTGTGCATACTTTTATGGCCTTTGTTACTGGAAAGTCTGAGATTGGGTCTGCAAAGGCCTCAAACCCTGGTCTTATTGAACCTGCATTGAGCCCTATATTGTGGTCCTGGCGAGGATGATGATGATGAACTAGCTCTGTGTGGGCAAGATCCCACTCTGTGACATGGAGATCCATAAGCTAAACACAATTCTTGTGCTCAGCGGCACTCTAAAACAATGTGCCAAGGTTTTTCATAATGAAAACATCCTGCTAAAGAAGGTGTCCTTTGTTGCTGAGGTCGGGTCGAGGCTGTTTGCTGAACTGAGGCTGTTAAAACTGGCCTCCTCCGAGATCCAATGGTTAAAGCCTTAACTCTCGAGGTTGGTATCGAATACTGGGTGTAAGAAACTCCTGATGTGTGGGTACTCTTTTATCCTTCGGTCCTATCTATGATTCTCTGGAAGGTATACTCATGCCTTCTTGCTGCTTGTATTACATCATCAAAAGTCTGGAACTCATGTTGTTTCAGTGCTAGAATGATCTCTAGGTGAAGTCCCTGCTGGAACCTCCGAACTTTGTCTAATTCGGTTGCCACCAAGGTGAGAGCAAATCGACTAAGTCTACAGAATTTTGCCGTATAGCCATTGATAGTCCTGCCTATCTGCTTCAAGTTGTTAAACCTTTGTTGTAGATCATAACGCAAAATTGCGTCAAAGTATCTGGTCTGGAACCTTTCACTGAAAATGGCCAAGAGGACATGTGTTGTTAGGGAAATCATCTGTGTTGTCCACCAGTCTCGGGCTAGGTCTAGCAATTGTAGTCGAACTAACACTTGCTCTCTAGCCGGTACTACTGCTGCCTCGAGAATTACTTTATTATCTTGAAGACACGCATCTGATGCAATCACATCCTCGGTGCCATAGAAATACGAGTCTTGAAGGCGCTTGAAGTTGCTTGCTGAGTTATTGGCACGATATCCGTCCCTTTCCAAAGCCTCTTGTACTGAATGAGTGAGCGTGTCTTCTCGACGGCCCTGTGATGCCAACAATTCTTAAAGGATACCAATTAGTGCACTAGTACCTCCCCCTGTATTAGGTATGGGTTGCACTGGTAGATTTGCGGTTACGGAAGGTACTGGATAAACCCGGGGTTCAATAATCTGAACTATTCCAGATTCTGCTTCAGAATATTGAGGCTGAACCTCGAGAATTTTCTAGTCCACTGGTGGTTGTCGTGCTACTGGAGAAACTCGGGCTGGATGATCGAAAGGACCAGGAACAGTATCCCCGAAAGATAGAGGACACAAGGATCAAGTCAGACGGATATGATTGATCAAGGATGAAAGCAGATATTGAGTCAAGATTTCAGGGATATATATTAGACACTGGAGGAGATCGAGGGGTGACATGATTGAGAAATCCAATACTTGGTAAACTCCCACACTTCTGAAATTCAGACCTGCATGGGCTACCACTTAAATTGTGTCACGCCCCAAAACTAGAATACTGGAGAATGGGGGCAGACAAAGCCAGCTACGTATACCAGAGTACATTATACCCCGAGATACGATCACGAATGTCTAATACATATGAGGGTTTATACTATAATCCAACAGTCATTCATAGGTCAAGAACCCTAGTTGTCTCAATCTCAAGCAAGTAACAAGTTACAAAGTATATGATCACTAAACATATAATAGTAAGGTATCCCAAACTATACATACACAGATGATCATGAAGCTAGTTACAAAATAAAGAACTAGCAAAAGTACAATATTACATGATCAGCTCTAGCTATAGTCTAGAATATGCTTTATATGTAGGCCCACAAACAGAATATTAATTTCCAAAACATGATCTAAATACGTGCTCAGTGGCTAAACATCTCAAAAGTATAATATACAAGATCATATGGGTGATAAATAAGAAACCACTCACGTCCTCGGGTGCTCTTTCTTGCTCACCATCTTGAGATGTAAAGCATGGGAGATCCTGCGGTATTGCTCCAAAATCTAGCCGTACAAAACTAGTGGCGTCAGACCCTAAAATAGCAAGTACCATAAGGCGCCAACTTAAAAACTAAAATCATCATGCAGACAAAATAGTAAGGAATATCATATAAAAATAGTGATTAAATGCAACAGGTAAAATATAACAGTTAACAGTCTTGGAATCAGTATCAGGAATCATTATTCGATTAACATTTCAGGATCAGTAGATGAATAATCTAAGACAAGATAATACTAGAAATTAATCAATCACAGCCATTCATGCCCTATGGTTTGCTATTATTAACTAACTAGGGTTATCACAGTCATAACTACTAACACATGCATTTGAGATTTCGTACAGCTACATGTCATGCAGACTATCCGGGTTATCCAGGCGCAAGGATACATAGCATAGACTAAATTATGTATAATATTTTACAGGTAATGCAACACTCGACGGTGTGCTAAAAGTGTGCCTCTCACGACGGAGAGCTCCAAATCCATCATGTATCGCTGGGATACCAGAATTGTATATAACCAGGGAATCTCTCTAGATGCTTTCTAGATTATTATTCTAGTTATTAATTTAGATAAATTATTTAGGATTCCTAACCATGGTGCTCAAAAATTTGCCTTAGACATGATGTAAGACATGACAGTAGATTGACAAGTACATTCGGGATAGGGACAAGAAATCAACCATGGAAAGTTATCTTAACAGTTCAAGTAATTCAGTTCAGAAAATTCTAGCATGTCAGGAGTGCGATTCGTCGAGCCACTATCAGGTATATCAGTACACGTTAGGTGTCAAGAACATAAGTTCACGATTACCAGTTTAACTATAATCCATGTTCAAGGAATTTTATGTTCCGGTGAGTTGTCAAAGTCGGGTTATAATCAAATCAGAGAAAAACTTGCATTCATAGGAATTCAGCAAAATAGGCCTAACAAAGGGAGGCAAATAAACCACAAAAATATATATAAAAAGGAAAGATATGCTACAACAAGTATCATAGGTGCATGAGATAAGGAGTTACATGGAATAAGCTAGCGCATGGAATAAGCAAGCGCATGGATCAAACAAAGTCCATGCCTTAGTTGAGGAGCTGAGTGACGGGTCATTAATGCATTTTAGGGAAGTGGCCGATGTGACTGGTATGACTGATGTGACTGGTCAATAAATGCACATCAGAAGGAAAAGACAGTCATAAAAAGTTGTATCAAATTCAGGGCAGTCATATACTCAATCAAAGAAGAGACGCATAATACTCTGGCCTCATGGATACTTCATGCGTCCAGTGAGTCAAACACAAAGAGTTCTGTCACTTGGCTTTCTCAAGCACTTAGTTTCAAAACACAAGTGTGAATTAGTTATGCACCCAATAAATTAGGCACATGCTGCAAGGGTATGCAAAAAGAGTTCATGCCGTATGGCCTCTCGGTCGCATAGGTGTTGGGTGCATGAAGCTCATTCGTCCCAAATCAGCAAGTCTGCTAGGAAAAAGCTCAAAAACTCAAAAACTTATTTTTTTCATGAAATTCTCATTGCTTGACCAAATCCAGTAAACCAAAGTTCTAAATTACTTGAAATCAGATGCTCTAAAACAAAGAACTATTATATTTTGGAAACATCAAGTTTTAAGAGATCAAAATCAGGGAAAACTCAAGAACACCCAAAAACTAAAAATATAGATTTAGTCCAACTAAGCCATCAAAATCGAAAATACCAAGAAGTAAATATATAGAGAGGCTCATATTGCATACTATAGACTAATAAAATATAAGAGAAACTAATTTAATAAAAAAATGCAAGTTCTTCCTTATTGATAAGATGTACTTACCTAAACCCACTACTACTACCAAGGGGTGCAAGTCCACGGCTAGGGGGAGGCTTGGGTTAGCCAATGGAGGGAAGGGGAAGAGAAACAAAAAAGAGAAGAAAAGTGAAAGAATGAAGAAGAGAAAAAAAAAATAGGGCTATATATAAGGGAAGGGTGACTCACCACCAACAAACTAGAAATTGTACCAAAGTAGAAAGAAAATCCATAAATATACCGAAAGCAATATACAAAAATAATATATGTATGCCAGATACGAATTTGAAAATACAAAAATAGTGAGACGGGTCTCACATGGCTAATGTTAGTACTGTCAAATTTTTTACAGTCCTAACTAATATTAAGACTGTCAAATTTTTTACAAGTCCTTCATCTTTCAACCAGTGACGGTGCCAACTTCGAATTCCTAAAATGGTTTCGCAAGTTTAAAAATCCGTCCAAAGTTAATCTAAAACCTATTTTATGTTACTATATAATAATCTTTTTGACATTTAGAAAGATTGGGAAGAAGATTTATTAAAATAAAATCAAAATTACAAACCCTAAAATTATAGATGGATAAAATGTAGAAACAAAAATGGAAATATGATTTGTGGGAGATTGGAAAGAAGATTGAGAAGAAGATAGGGTAGAAGATTAGGATTTTAGAGGAGATGTAGGAGGTTTAGAAGGGAGAGGTTTAGGTTTTTGAAGAAAGAAAGTGTGAAAGTTAGAATGTGTCACTCCCCGTTCCCGATATACATATTTGGAACGTATTTTTATTTTTAGCATGGTTGCATGTGCATGGAGACTAGAACCATTCTTTGGTTTAACCTTTCTCATGATTTATTTTTTTGGTTGGTTCAACTCATAAGAACCTTTCGTTCAACCCTCAAATCCTACCATATATAACCCAATATTTTCTCTCTCTCTCCTCACTTCTTCATTTCTTCCTCTTTCTTTTAGCTTTCTCTCCCCATTTCATAGGCAAGTACACCTTGCATGAGAAATAGAGAAAATCTCCATATTATTATTCAATTATGTTTATTATATGTTTCTAAGCACTTTTAGTTCTTGGATTTTCTATTTTGATGGATGGATTAGTGTATATATATATTTCTAACTTAGGATTTTATGAGTTTTATGAGTTTTTTCTTGGTTTTGATCTATTAAACTTATGTATTTGAAAATTGATTTTTTCTACATGATAGATCTTTCAATTTAGAGTATTTTGGTTTTTGGTTCACCCGATTTGCACTTAAAATAAGGATTTTATGGACAAAACAAGATTTTAGCTTTTGGAGTTTTTCCACCATGGCTGAACCTGCTATTAGAGAAGACAAAGTTTTCATGCGACCAGTGAGCATATGCGGCTGAGAGTGTCATACGGCCCGAGAGGGTTATGCGACCTAAACTCTTGCCGCATACTGACAGCATGCGTCCATCTTGTTGGACGTATGACTTATGATTTGTACATTGTCCTTGAACACCTTGTGCTTTCACACACTGAACAAAGAAATTTTTTGCTAAGTCCTAGAGAACTCCATGCGACATCAACTCCATGCGGCACTGACACCCATGCGGCCAGGAGAACATGCGACCCATATTTTATGGAGGCATGGCCTTGAGCCATTGGTACTTATTTCTGTAGTTTTATCTTTTTTTCCTGACATACTTTATGGTTTGTCACATCAGTCACTTTATGTCTCATCACTGACACTTTATTATTTGACTGTCACTTCGACACTTGTCCCAAGGAGTAGACTTAACCCTGGGCATACAACATGACTTTCCATGCGGCCTGACACTTCATGCGGCATGACTTCATACGGTCTGACTTTATGTGGCATGACTTTATGCGGCCTGACCTCTTATGCGGCCAGGATTGTTATGCGGTCTGACTCCATGCGGCCTAGAGACCCATGCGGCCCTGCTTTTTGATTGAATGTCTTCTTGATTCATGTGACTCAATGTATAATTGGTAATTGAACTCGAATATTGTATCTGTGCTGATACCACTATTGTCTGATTATTATTCATGATTTCATGTGCGTCGAGGAGTGACACATCCTGTCACGTATTAAGTGATTATATTTGGGTTGTGCATCGAGAATGCCTCCAAATCCCTGAATGCGTGATATTATATATATGTACATTATTTCCCCAGTACGGGCATAATAAGTGAGTCAACTACCAAAGCGTGGCTAGGACATTAATTGTATGAATATTGCATACACGCTCGGGTGAATCCAGATTTGACTTTCATGGATTCGTATCTAGCGTGCTCGTACTTTGTACGACATCTTAAGAAAAATTCTCATGTGACCACACCTTGATATTTCAAGCATAACATAGGGCTAATTAGGTAATTAAAAGTGGTAGTAACATTTGGAGGGAACGGTATCTCGAGATCATGCCAACGAACCTTTCCACAGAGATTCATTCTAAGTGCGCTGTAGGTTGGCCACCACAGATACTGTATATCATCTGCTTTAGTAGAGTTCACTATCTGACTATTATTATGTCGAGCCACTGTTTCAATATAGGAACACTGGAACCACTAATACCATATTTTTAGCATAGTGACCCTACGGGGGACTGGTGCATCCTGTAAGTGCCTGTTTTATTATATTGGTTCGGTTTGCTTATTTTTGGCACTAGCGTGACCTGAGGATACTTATTATGCATTATTCTGAAATAACCTCAGACTCCACAAAATAGAAAGTCGTACAAATAATTGGCCAATTTAGGAAGAAATAAAATTGGTTGTGATTGTATTTATTCTGCTAGTAGCCTAGGGAAGTAGACTGCCATAGTGTGATGGTTCAACCCTTGTTCTTATTTGGTTGTAGGGTTGGGCCTTCACACTAGGATATGCCATGGACCTAAGTTACGATACTGATCCTATGTATTATTATATATTTTTCCTGGATTTTTGTTTCTCTATTTCGTGCTTCATTTATGGTACTTGCTATTTGGGGTCTAACCCCATTGGTTTTGCATGACCAGGTTTTGAGCCAACACCTGAGGATCCAGCGTACTTTTATCATACTCATTGCGTACACCAGGAATATTGTCGCAGGGGATAACGAGTAAGTTTTTTTTCTTCCCTGCTCGTCTTGCATATTACTTCTTCTTTTTTGGCATTTAGCCACCAACACCTATTATCCGGCTCGTACAGACATTAGTTTTTTGTACATGATTGTATTAAATCAGACTGTAGATGATAATTGTTATGTACTTTTGTTACTCTTTCAGCTTCTTATTTTGCACAGCTGGACTCCAGAATATTTTGAGAAAGCATTTAGGACGCCTTATTGCTTATCATATATGCTTTATACTTCATCTTTCTTGTTTGAATGATTGAGACTTAGAAGTTCTTGACCATAAGATACTTGATTGTAGCATGCACCCTCTTATCTTATATAACCGTGATCGTCGTACGACGTATAGTACCTTGTACGGGTTAGCTGGCTATGTCCGTCTCCATATTCTGATACTTGGATGTGACAAAATTTTAATGGTGGCCCATGCAGGTCTATTCTTCAGACTTGTGGGATGTCATGGTCATAGAAGTCTCAATCAAATATAATCCTCCTTGAAACTCTGAAATTGTCCTCTTCAATACTCAGCTTAAACTTTTTTAGATTTATTGCTTCCTTGTTTCTTCTCGTCATGTTCTTGATTATTTCTTGTGCTCTTCTTTAGGGCTTCTCCTTCTCCCGATGCTGCCACAACAAGAGAGACAGATTTTTCAGTAGAACAAAATCCTGTGGAACCCTAACCAAGGATCCGAGTTGAGCCCACGATGAATGGGACATAGTAACAGGCTCCGGGTGTTTCCGTACCTCCCGCAGTGCCGACAGTACTGGATATCCTATCTTTACTAGAGATTATTCGTGGATTATTAGCTACCCAACAACACCAAATGGTGGTGCAACAACAACAAAAATATCAGCAGCAACTGCTCCAGCAGCAGGAACAGAATATTATGTTGAACCAAGGGTTATAGACGGCCCTAAAACGAGGCAGAAGAATAGATTCTGGGATATCTGTTAGATTTTGTAGACTGAACCCAAGATATTTTGATGGCACGGAGGATGCAATCATGACAGACGATTAGCTCCAGGATATAGAGACCATTCTGACAGCAGCTAAAGTTTCGGACGAGGAACAAGTTGACTTGGTTCGTCTACAACTCCAAGATCTGGCAAGAGATTGGTGGACTACGATGGAGGTAGGACTGAGGTATCTTATTTTATGGGAGATTTCAGGACCTAATTTAGGGCAAAGTAATTTAGGATTGTGGCTCAGTATGAGTTGCAGCAAAGGTTCATTAACCTCAAGCAAGCAGGAAGGACAGTAGACGTCTATGAGATGAAGTTTTATCAACTTAGCATATTTGCTCCAACTATGGTGGCAACAGAGTTGGAGAGCGTAATAAGGTTCCAGCAGAGACTTCACATGGAGATCTTGCACATGGTAGAGGTATACGACTACCAGACCTTCGAGGTGGTATTGATAGCAGCCAAGAGGGTTGAGCATACTTCCCAGAGGATGGCATCAAGAAGAGTGGATCAAAAAAGGCCTCATGCACAAAACAATGAGGGAGGACCAATACCCCAAACGTCAGTACCATTACCTTGTATTCGTATACATGATTTAGGGCCATGGAGGGCGGAGTTCCAACAGTGACAGTGCCAACTAGGCAAAAGCAGCTGAGGCAGCAACAGCGACAACAACAACGAGGAGAGTCGACAGGTTGTACCTACTTTAGCAAAGGAGGTTATACCCGGAATGTTTGCCGGGAAGCTAACATATTATGTTTGATATGTGGGAGCCCTAATCATAATATTACCATGTGCCCATTGATGCAGAGACCAGGAGGGCTAATACAATATTTTTCTGCATTGCCAGCTCCAAGGGCAGCGCATCAAGGAGGACCAACAGTAGCAGCATGACCTTTAGCTCAACGTCTGTTGCCGACACAGGCGCAGCTTTATAGGCTGTAATAGCAGAATCAGCAGGTGTCGCAACCATGGAAGCAAGAAAGACAGTAGCAGGGAGCTCAATAAGGCCAAGGGCAGGCACTCACCTTGTCTTTGGAGGAGGCTATGGCATCGGACGACGTAGGGGCAGGTAACATTTTTGTTACAATATTTTCTGCCATAGCTTTATTTGATTCTGGAGCTTCGCACTCATTTATATCTCCACAATATGCGACAAATATTGGATTGAAGTTTGAGGCATTGCTAGCAAGACTGAATATACTCACTGGTAATGGGATCGTAGAAGTTAGTAGGGTATGCCTAGCATGTCCAGTCATAGTATATGGGCATTTATTACCTGTAAAGTTGATCAAGTTCCTTATGGATAACTTTGACATTATCTTAGGCATAGACTGGTTAAGAGAGAGTCATGCAATAATAGACTATCATGAGGATAGAGTGTTGTTTAGAATTTCTGATCTAGAAGAGTTTTTTCTTAGCAGAATAGCTAAAGACCAGTATAAGGAAGGAGTCGCAACAGTAGCAAGGAAAGCAAACCCGTTGCATATAGTTAAAGAGTTCATGGATGTCTTTTCCAATGATCATCCTGGATTACCCCCAGTAAGAGCAGTAAAGTTCTATATAGAGTTGATGTCAGGAGCAGAACCAGTATCCCAGAAGGTGTACCCTATGTCGCTATCAGAACTTGATCAGTTATATCAACACGTGGAAGAACTGAAGGCAAAAAAGTTTATTCGAACCAATGCATCATCGTGTAGAGCACCAGCTGTATTGGTGAAAAAGAAGAATAGATCGACACGGTTGTGTATGGATTACAGACGGTTAAAAGCAGTAATCGTGAAGAATAAGTACCCATTACCAAGGATTGATGATTTATTTGACCAATTAAGTGGAGCAAGAGTCTTCTCCTAGATAAATTTATGATCAGGATATCATCAGGTGCGAGTCCGGGAGCAGGATATACCAAAGACAACATTTAGGTCTTGATATGGGTATTACGAATTCTTAGTTATGCCATTCGGACTGACTAATGCTCCAGCGGTATTCATGGACTTGATGAAACATATTTGCATGCCTTACTTTGACCAATTTATGGTAGTATTCATCGATAATATCCTGGTATATTCTCGAAATAAGGAGGAGCATGAAGAATATCTCAGGATAGTTCTGCAAACTTTGAAGGAGCACCAGTTATTTGGAAAGCTTAGTATGTGTGAGTTCTAGATGGATCGCATATCCTTTCTTGGATACATTATTTCTGGAACAGGAGTGTTAGTTGATCCCAAGAAGGTAGAAGCAGTAAAGAACTGGCCAATTCCAAAGACAGTAGCGAAAGTGCGTAGTTTCCTGGGCTTGGCAGGATACTACAAAAACTTTGTGTCAGATTTTGTTAAAATCTTGGCACCCTTGACTTGGTTGACGTACAATAAAGTTAAATTTGTGTGGTCTACAGAATATTAGATAGCCTTTGAAGAGTTGAAGAAGAAGTTAATCTCTGCACCAATCCTTTACCCTTCCAATAGGCTCCGGAGGATTCATAGTATACAGTGATGCATCTGGAAAGGGACTTGGATGTGTTTTGATGAAACAAGGGAGAGTGATATCGTATGCTTCTTGGCAACTCAGAGACCATGAGAAAAACTATCCCACTCACGATTTGGAGCTAGCGCAGTAGTTTTGCACTTAAGCTATGGAGGCACTACTTATATGGTGATCGAGTAAAAATATTCATAGATCATAAGAGTTTAAAGTATGTGTTCATGTAGAAGGACCTGAACATGAGGCAGAGAAGGTAGCTAGAGTTGTTGAAAGACTATGACGTAGAACTTCAGTACCATCCAAGCAAGGCTAATGTGGTAGTTGATGCACTTAGCAGAAGAGGTAGCGAATTTATGTTAACTACTCAGAAGCATATTCTAGAAGACTTAAGAGAGATGGGTATCGAGATAGTACTTCCACAGATTACATGAGTTTAGGATAGCCTACAGATTCAGTCAACTTTGATAGATATAATCAAACTAGCTCAGGCAGAGGACCCGGAGATTCAAAAGCTACGAGAAGAATGTGTGTCATGTCTTCAAAAGGAGCTGATAATACATGGGGATGGAACGGTAAGATTTTGGAATCGTCTATATGTACCAAGCAGGGATATTCGATAAGAAGTTATGGCTGAAGCACACAGTTTTCAGTATTCCATTTATCAAGGAGGCACAAAGATGTACCAAGATATCAAGCAATACTTTTGGTGGAACGAAATAAAGAGAAAAATAGCCAACTTTATATCGCGATGTCTGATATGTCAGCAAGTGAAGGTAGAACAACAGAGACTGGCATGATTATTGCAACCGCTTCCTATTCCAGAGTGGAAGTGGAAACACGTCACGATGGACTTTGTGACTGATTTACCTAGATCACCGACTGGTCGAGATGCAGTTTGGGTGATAGTAGATCGTCTCACAAAAGTAGCTCACTTTCTTCTTTTTTAAGTAGGACAGTCTACAGAATAATTGGCTAAAATATATATGCGATAGATAGTGAGACAACATGGTATCCTAGTAAGTATCAAGTCAGATCGAGACACACGGTTCACTTCTCATTTTTGGAAAAGTTTGTACCGGTGCTTGGGCAACAATTAAGATTCAACACCGCTTACCACCCCCAGATAGACGGACAATCAGAGAAAACCATCCAGATCCTGGAAGATATGCTATGAGCATGTACCTTAGATCTTGGTAGATCTTGGGAGAATCACCTTTACTTGGTAGAATTCTCGTACAATATTTATCAGGCCAGTATTCAGATGGCATCTTTCGAGGCATTATACGACAGAAAGTGTAGGTTACCGTTGTCTTAGGACGACATTGGTGAGTGGAAGATATTAGGCCCTGAAATGATTACACAGACAGTAGAAGTCATCAGGCAGATCCGAGAGCGACTATAGGTTGCACAAGATAGGCATCATCATTGGGCAGATTAGCATCGTAGACCTTTAGAGTTTCATGTCGACGACCATATTTTTTTGCGAATTTTTTCTACCCGTGGAGCCATTAGATTCAGGATTCGTGGGAAGCTTAGTCCACAATACGTAGGTCCATTCGATATTCTCGAGTGGGTAGGCGATGTTGCTTATCATCTTACACTTTTGCCTTCGTTACGTGAGGTACATAATATAATTCATGTGTCTCAGTTGCGTAGGTATGTTCAGAATCTGAGTCATATCCTCGATCACTCTGAATTAGTCATTGGTACCGACTTATCTTACGGGGAGCAAGCTATATCCATATTGGACCAAAGAAATAATAAGCTTAAGAACTATACTATTTCTCTTGTCCGGGTTGCTTGGGGTCATCACACTCTTGGAGAATCGACATGGGAGCACAAGGACAATATTCAGTCTCGGTATCCGCACATGTTCGATTCGAAAGGTATATTCTACCTTATGCCTTTGTATCTAGTTTTCGTGATTTGGTGATCACCTTATATTTTGATAATATTGCTTACATGTGTAGTTGTTAGTAGATTTATATCATGCTTGTCCTGACTTCTCTAGCTATTTTTTGGATTCAAATTCCGAAGACGGAATCTTTCTACGGTGGATAGAGTTGTCACTCTCTATTCCCGATATACCTATTTGGAACATATTTTTATTTTTAGCATGGTCGTATGTGCATGGAGACTACACCCATTTTTTGGTTTAACCTTGCTCATGGTTTATTCTGTAGGTTGATTGAACTCATGAGAACCTTTGGTTTAACCCTCAAACCCTACCATATATAACCCAATATTTTTTCTCTCCCTCTCTCTCTCTCTCTCTCTCTCTCTCTCTCTCTCTCCTTACTTCTTCATTTTTTCCTCTTTCTTTAGCTTTCTCTCCCTATTTCATAGACAAGTACATCTTATATGAGAAATGGAGAAACCCTCCATATTATTATTCTATTATATTTATTATGTGTTTCTAAGCACATTTAGTTCTTAGAGTTTTCTGTTTTTATGGATGAATTAGTGTAGATCTATATTTTAAACTTATGGTTTTATGGGTTTTATGAGTTTTTTTCTTGGTTTTGATCTATTAAACTTTTGTCTTTGAAAACAAGTTTTTTTTTTTTTTTACATGATAGAGCTTTCAATTTAGAGCATTTTGGCGTTTGGTTCATCCGATTTGGACTTAAAATGAGGACTTTATGGACAAAACAAGATTTTAATTTTTGGAGCTTTTCTGCCATGACTGAACCTGCTATTGGAGAAGGCAAAGTTCCCATGCGGCCAGTGAGTATATACGGCTGAGAGTGTCATGTAGCCCGAGAGGGTTATGCGGCCTAAACTCTTGTCGTATACTGATAGCATGCGTCCATCTTGTTGGACGCATGACTGCTGATTTGCACAGTGTCCTTGAACACCTTGTGCTTTCACTCACTGAACGAATAAATTTTTTGCTAAGTCCTAGAGAACTCCATGCGGCACCAACACCTATGCGGCCAGGAGAACATGCGGCCCATATTTCTTGGACGCACGGCTCTGAGTCGCTGGCACTTATTTCTATTATTTTGTCTTTTTTCTGACACACTTTATGGCTTGTCACATCAATTACATCAGTCACTTTATGTATCATCCCTGAAACTTTATTATTTGACTGTCACTTCGACACTTGTCCCAAGGAGTAGACTTAATCCTGGGCATACGGTCTGACTTTCCATGCTGCCTGACACTTCATGCGGCCTAACTTCATACGACATGCCTTCTTATGTGGCATGACTTCATGCGACCTAACTTTATGCGGCATAACTTTATGCGGCATGACCTCTTATGCGGCCAGGATTGTTATGCGGTCTGACTCCATGCGACCTAGAGACCCATGCGGCCCTGCTTTTTGATTGAATATCTTCTTTATTCATGTGACCTAATGTATAATTGGTAATTGGACTCGAATACTGTATACGTACTGATACCATTATTGCCTGATTATTATTCATGATTTCATATACACCGAGGAGCGACACATCCTATCACATGTTAAGTGATTATATTTGGGTTGTGCATCGAGAATGCCTCTAAATCCCTGAACACGTGATATTATACATATGTACATTGTTTCTCCAGTATGGACATAATAAGCGAGTTAACTACCAAAGCGTGGCTTGGACATTGATTATATGAATATTGCATACACGCTCGGGTAAATCCAGATTTGAATTTTATGGATTTGTATCTAGCGTGCTCGTACTTTATACGACATCTTAAGGAAAAAATTTATGTGACCATGCCTTAAGATTTTAAGCATAATAGGACAAATTAGGTAACTAAAAGTGGTAGTAACATTTGGAGGGAATGGTATTCCGAGATCATACCAACGAACCTTCCCACAGAGATTCATTCTAAGTGTGTTGTAGGCTGGCCACCACAGATATTGTATATCATCTGCTTTAGTGGAGTGCAGTATCTGACTATTATTATGCTGAGCCATTATTTCAATATAGAAACACTAGAACCGCTAATACTGTATTTTTAGCGCAGTGGCCCTTCGGGGGACTGGTGCATCCTGCAAGTGCCTATTTTATTATATTGGTTCGGTTAGCTCATTTTTGGCACTAGCGTGACCTGAGGATACTTATTATGCATTATTCTGAGATAATCTCAGACTCCACAAAATAGAGCCGATTTAGGGAGAAATAGAATTGGTTGTGATTGTATTTATTCCGCTAGTAGCCTAGGGAAGTGGACTGCCATAGTGTGATGGTTCAACTCTTGTCCTTATTTGGTTGTAGGGTTGGGCCTTAACGCTAGGATATGCCATGAACCTAAGTTACAACACTGAACCTATGTATTATTATATATTTTCTCTGGGTTTTTGTTTCTCTATTTCGTGCTTCCTTTGTGGTACTTGCTATTTGGGGTCTAACCCCATTGGTTTTGCATGGTCAAGTTTTGATACAGCACCTAAGGATCCAGTGTACTTTACCCATACTCATGGCGTGCACCAGGAATATGGTCGCAAGGGGTAGCGAGTAGGTTTTTTTTCTTTCATGCTCGTCTTGCACATTACTTCTTCTTTTTTGGCATTTAGCCACCGACACCTGTTAGCCGGCTTGTCTGGACATTAGTTTTTCTTACATGATTGTATTAAATCAGACTGCAGCTGATCATTGTCATGTACATTTGTTACTCTTTCAGCTTCTTATTTTGTACAGCTGGACTCCAGAATATTTTGAGAAAGTATTTGGGATGCTTTATTGCTAATCATATATGCTCTATGCTTCATTTTTCTTGTTTTAATGATTGAGATATAGAAGTTCTTGACCATAGGAGACTTGAATGTAGTATGCACCCCCTTGTCTTATACAACCATGATCGTCGTACGACGTATAGTACCTTATATGGGATAGCTGAGTTATATTCCAGTATTGGGGCGTGATAGAATGAAAGGGTTTGGGGGTGTTTGGGAGATGTGGGCAACCCTAAGTAATAAAATTTCTATCCCGAGTAATATCTCATCTATACTGGGCTAGCCCCAATCCTAGGATAGCCCCGAGTAGAAAATCTTGTGCCCTGATAAAAAAACTAATTTTTGGGGTTTTAATGTGATGGATGGAAAGTCTATTACTAAAGTCATCAAAAAGTTACTCGAAATTGTCAATTTTTTTATAAGTATGCCATTGCAAAAAAATTACTTAAGATTTTTAGTTTTGTGTTAGGACTGTCAAAAAATCTGACAGTTGTAAAGAAAATATGTTGGTCATTTAGGACTGTCAAATTTTTTGACAATCCATTATGTATTTTGGATTGTCAAATTTTTTGATAGTCCTAACACGAAAACAATCGGGAGCTGCCCTTAGTAATTTTTTTAGTGACAAAATTGTAAATAAACTTTTGGACAACACTGAATAACTTTTGTAGTGCCTTGAGTAATAGTCAATAGAAAAAGACTTGTGTTTATTGATCAATGGTATTTTTATGGGATAATTAGCCATAGATTCAGCAGCTTAGAATTTAAGTCCTATTATATTTAATTAAAAAATTGGATCATGGATTTTTAGTTTTAGTTTTTTTTTTCTTCATTACGTTCTCTTTTCATTACTTGTTGCCCTTGTACTTAGGGTTGTGCATCGGTCGATGGTCGACCTATTTGGTCACAATCGCAACCAACCCAAAATTATTCAATTATTAAATAATGATAGTTGAATCAAACCAACTAACTAGTCGGTACGATTTTGAAATCGACCGACTTAGTTAGGTTTGGCTCGGCTAGGTTGACCTATTTTGTATTTGAACACAACATATTTAAAACCAATAAAATTTAAATATTTTGAGCAATCATTTGCCACATATTTGCTAGCAGAGCAGATCTGATGTCCGATTAATTATATCCCATATTTTTGACCCTATTACATGTGGGCCCCAACCGATATTAAAAAGAGCGAAAACCACATGTAATAGAGAAAGAACAGAAATATGGGAGAAAAATAGGGGACAACCGATCTACTCTCGTTTGATAGTAGCTAGGGGTGAGCATTCGGTTTATTCAGTTTTAACCTAACCGAAATAATCAAAACCGAATAAACCAAAATTCTAGACTTTCAAAATCGAAACCGATCTGAATTTAGTCGAAACTGAAACCAAATCGAATAATCTGTTAGGTTTATTCGGTTGGACTATTACTATCATTTAATGTATCAAGCCCAAAGTTGGAATTATGGTTAAATTATATTAAAAATTATAATTTTTATGCACATATTTGTTGTATTTTAAAATTGTGTCCAAAGTTGGACTAATTGTTAAATTATCAAAGTTGGACTTCAAAACATATACATAGAATTATTGTCTTCAAATTATATACATTTTAATCACAAAATATGCATATAATTATGATATTTATATAATTTTACAAATGTTATTTGGTTTTCGATTTTAGACCGAAATCAAGACCGAATAAGAAATTTTAGTATTTTTCAAAACGAAAATCGAACCGATTTTTTTCAACATGAACCGAAACTCTTATTCAGTTCAGTTCAATTTTTGGTCTATGTCACGCTCTGGTACCGAAGTATGAAAAATAGGGGTATAAAATGGCCATCTACGCATTACGAAGTACCCAAGCACCCCACAATACGGTTACAACTATTACTAAACAAGGGATTCATACTATAATCAAATCTCTTATGATCTAACAGAACATCTATGTCTCAATCAGTTAACCAAGAAGCAATAAATATAGAGCATGTAAGATAAAGCAGTAAGGTGTCCTCGATCCTATATCAAAATGATCAGAAAACTAGTTATACAGAATGATAAGTTATTATAGTGCAAAGAGTACATAGTTGTGAGACACGTCTCACTATTTTGGTATTATTGTATTTTATCTGGTATATGTATGTTATAGCTGTAATTGCGTTCCGTATAATTTATGAATTTTTCTAGCTGCTTTCATATAATTTCTAGAATTGTGAATAGTGCTAGTCACCCTTTGATATATATAGCCTTCACTTTCTCTCTTCTCCTTATTCTTCTTCCTTTCTTTCTCTTTCTTTATTATTTCTTCTCCCTCTCCTCTCCTTGGCCGAACCCTAGTCCCAGCCGTGAGCTTGCCTTGTGTAATAGTGGTAGTAGTTTAGTAGTAGGTTTAGGCAAGTACATCTTGCCAAGGAGTAAGAACTTTCTATATTGCATTTATTTTGTTTTCTTGCATTTTATTTGCTCTATATTGTTCCCTATGAGTTTCTCTACACGTTTACTTCTTTTTATTTTCAGTTTTGATGCCTTAGTTGGAGTAGATCTAAGTTTCCAGTTTGTAGCTTCCATGAGTTTACTTGGTTTTAATCTCTTAAAACTTGATATTTTCCAAAACTAGTAGTTCCATGTTGATGAGCACTTGATTTCATTCGGTTTTGAACTTTGCTTTTATAAATCCCTTCACTCAAAAATAGGTTTTGTGTGTATTTTATAATTAATGTGCTTATTTAGAATAATTTTTTAATCAATTAAAACTCAATTGTTTTATTAGGGCTCTTCACCGTAGTTTGGACATTAATGACATAGGACTACCCCAAAATCTATATTGTCCTTCGTAGGAAGTAGCCTACAGTGGAGACACTACTTGTAGGATCTTCACGTGACATAAAATTTGATCAATCAACATTAGTGTAGCACTAGTACAACAACCATAGTTTCTTGTATTTAATATTTAGATATTTTTAATAATTTATTTATGGCTTTTCAAATCCAAACATCCTACAGTTAGCAAACGATAATTTTAATTGCCATTATGAGTCCCCCATGCCAATCTTGACAATTTCCCTTTTTTGTAAAGATTTGCATTTATTTATCTATTATTTATTCTCTTAGAATCCCAACCAAATCTTAATGGTTATTGGGTTAAAGATTTACAAAATATTTGCTACCAACCAAATTAGAAAATCACTTATCCTACTCCTACCCCATGACCGAAACCCCATACCTGCGGATTCCTCCTCAAAGTCGTCGACCCCTCTCCCTCTCTATCCATCCATATATATATATATATATATATATAGAGAGAGAGAGAGAGAGAGAGAGAGAGAATAAGGGAGGTGAGATGGCACCTCACTCTAAAAACAAGGGTGGCGGTGACGTGGCACAATCTCAACCACACAAACGAGGGGAGGGGGTTAAGTACAAATTGCCAATTATAAAATGTGTGGTTGAGATTGTGCCACGTCACCGCCACCCTTGTTTTTAGAGTGAGGTGCCATCTCACCTCCCTTATTCTCTCTCTCTCTATATATATATATATATATATATATATATATATATATATATATATTATCTTAAACCCTAACCCTAATCTAAACTTCTCTTTACCTCCTCCCTCAAGGACGTCGACCCCATCCTCAAGACCGTCGACCCCTCCCCCCCCCCCCCCCACGCGAACACCCCGAGGCCGACCACCTTCATCCAAGAACCCTAGTACATCATATTTTTTCTTCTAGTAAGTTCTTTCTTTAAGCCTTCTCTCCTTCTTCCTCCAATCTATTATATATATATATATATATATATATATATATATATATATATATATATATATATATATATATATATATATATAATTTTTTATATGTGGTTATAATCCATTGCCATGTTCTTCATTGTAGGTTTTAATTTTAGAGTTTTCATGTAGAATTTTGAACCCATGAATGCATGTATACACCCATAGGTAGAAATCATGATTAAATCATGTTAATAATAGAGAAATATGATGATTAAATCATTTTTATCCATATTTTACTATTTTATTTAGAATATTAGCATATAAATTGCATGTACAATGTGTCGGGTGGCCTAGTTTAATGTTCTATCAAAAATTTTGTATCGAATCCTTCTAAAACCTTGTAAATAATTAAAATAGGATGTTAGTAACCTATATGAAATTCAGTTTTTAAAATAAATTCCAAAATTATTCCTTTTTGATTTAAATAAATTTATGCATAAACAAGATACATAGTTGATCTAGTTTACTTGTAAACTTATTGTAACTTGTTCTTTGGCCATATATGAATGTCCTCCTTATTATTTATGATTAAAACTTATTTTTCTAGAATTAAAAATGATTTAGAATTTTTATGCAGAGCCTAATAGTAGGGTTATAATGGCAAAATTTTGCCGACACTATTTCTAGAAGACTAGTATGTGCCCACCGGAAAGACCAATAAGTAGAATTGATAAATATACATGTAGGAACACATTAAATAATTGTTTTCTAATATTTTAGAATCATTTCCATATTTTAACTTTTTTATGAATTTATCTTTTGAGAACTTGCATGTCGGGGAAACCCTATTTAGCACCCACATTTGCATAACTAGTTGCCAACCTTCGTAGAAACCCCTTGTGAGATGAAAACCATTAATTTGCTTATTTTTACAATTATTCTAGAGTTATTATTATAAATTAACCATGTTAGATTGCATGTTTTTAAGTATATAAACATAAAAGTCTATTTTCCAATAACTAGTTCGACGAGTTATACAAGTTGCATAGCTTTGTGAATTCGCGTAGTTGAATAATTTACGATACGTACGTGAGATTGTTGTCACCATTGCATAAGAATTATTAATACCAACTACCTAATTATTAAGCCATCCACGTAGCTCAAACCATAAGGCTAATAGTGTAATTAACAACTTAGTATAACGTCTAATTAGTGTGTGATATATACATTTATAGGAGCTCGAGACCATCCAGTTGAGGACTCAGGAGCAGGTGTACTTTTTTCGCAGCTTGAGGGTGCAGGCAAGTACACCTTGCTTATTTGTATTATTCAGTTTATATTATGCCTAGTTTTTATTTGCTAGTTGTGTGCACGCGTCTTAGAGTAGTAGACTTACCTGGTATATTGGAAAGGTACTTGTGGTATCTTCTGACCGACACTTGTTCAACACGTACACTGAGTGAGTGAGTACATGGACTAGCGTGTCGACCGTACATCGAGACGTGAGTTCGCGTCTTGTGTTAGTATTTGATGTTAGTTTAGTTCTAAATTTTTATTGACGTCGTTGCATTATGCCTGCATCGCGTATACGGTTCGAATAGTACATTATGAGGGGAGAATATACTAGTGAGCATATGGGATTTCTGTTTCTTACTGTGTAAATGGTATACCCCCGAGTTCTGTTGAACGCCTGGTGGGATGACTGATTCTTCTATTTCTCCCCCCTCATTCGCCACTAGAGATGTCTCGAGTGCATTTTACATAGATGGTTTAATTATTCTATTTATTTTTTACTGCTTTAGTTTTATGCATGTCGATTTTTTGTGTACTTGTTATGTCCTTCTGAGGACCCGTTACCTTTTTCAGATCCAGACGAGCACTTGTACCCAACGGACTATGCAGTTGAAGATTTTGCTAACAAGGATCTTGAGGTGGAGCTACAGGAGTTTCCTTGAGCTATGGATGATAGTTTCTTAGTGTCTCAGTGTCCTTATCTAGTTAGCCGATGCCCCGACTATTTCATTATTGTCTAGTTGTACTTTTTTATTATTCTTTCATACTTTATTATCATGGATTGTTCTCTACTAGACTTTACTTGTAGTTAATTCTGAGACTTTATCTATTCAACCAGTTTTCTATTATGTGATATTTGTGGATGAGACTAGATCATTACATGCATGTGGTGTTGTGATTAGTTATATTTTACAGCGTACTACGACTGGTTAGGTCCATTAAATTGGGTTTTTATACTTGTTCGTACAGTTGGCATGTGTACGTATACCTGGTTTTACGTATTTTGGGATTGGGACATGTAATATTTTTAGTGGTGGCCCATGCAGGCCGAGTTAGCTGTTTCGGTTATGTAACTATACCGAGCGGACATGCACCTAGGATTAAAGTTTTAGGTCTCATCCTCACTTGACTATAACTCACCTTCCTTCCAATCTGTTCTATTTAAATGTTTGCATCCTGCTTGATTCATGTTATTTTCCTAATCCTTCATCCATCTCTTACAGAAATGAATTTGCGTAATAGACGTGCTGCCACCAGGGGCAACACGTCTCCAGGGGTCGATGGCCAATCACCAGGAGAGGCCTCGACGACTTCCCGACTTCCAGGACGGGATGGACAGACTAACAATCTGGTTCCACCAGCTCCTACGGCACCTAATGGAGCTTTTCCAGCTCCAGCAGCACCGCAGGATATCCAGATGCTGATATTCCAATTCTTTCAGATGATGATGTAGGAACAAAGACAGTAGGCCACCATACTGGCTGCCGAGCAGAGCAGCAAGCGGCAGAGCAGAGACGGGAAGCTACCGAGATAAGGTAGGGATTCCTGACAGCACTTGAGAGGTTGGTTGCACCAGCACCCGCACTAGCACAGGCACTAGCTACAGTGCCACAAGCACATGTTAGTTTAGTAAAGGATTTCGTGCAGATGAACCCCAAGCCGTATAAAGGCAATGAGAGCCCAGAGGAGACCACAACTTGGATAACCAGTACCAAGAAGCTTTTGGAGGTATCATATCTACCTACGGATTTATGGATGATAGGCATGAGGACTCATTTAGGAGGGAACGCTTATCACTGGTGGGAATCGATGGAGAGCCAATTGGGTACACCCCAAACTTAGGAGCAATTCTGGGAGTACTTTGAGAAGAAATACTTTTCGGCCACTATGAAGGATGCATTGTACAACCAGTTCCTCCATATAGAGTAGGGAAATAAGACGGTTGATGAGTACGATTCAGAGTTCAGTCGTCTCAGTAGATATGGCACCGTTCTGATACCCAATGACTTGGAGAAAGCTAAAAGATTTTATCAAAGGCTGACTCAGGAGCTTTAGCACTATACCAGCTCATAGTCCCGGATCTCTTATACTGAAGTATTGACACAAGCCAGGATTCACGAGGCCATCGGTAAAAGGAAATAGAACCAACAAAGAATTTAGCAAGGACCAGCAAAGAAACAACAAGGAGGGCCTATTAGACGACCAATGGGACAGCAGCAACAACAGAGGACAGGGCCCTACCAGCTCTAATACCACACTTCATATAGATACTATGTACAAGTGATATCGTTTTGCTTGCTCGAGTGAAAGTCTTCTCGAAGAGTTCTCGTTCGAACCACAAGACGATTAATCTAGGTGAGTGAGCAAAACCTCATTCTCTGATTCTTGCATGCCTTCATAATGAATCTGAGTTTTTGAATGCTTGTTCTAAGAAGATAGTTTCATAAGAAGAATTATAGAACCTACCTCTGCATGCTAATAAGAGAACTCACATAGCTTGTCATTGAAACGAACCTTATTGCTTAACTAGAGAACTTGAAATGCTTGTCTAAAGAGATGGAACCATTGTCATGCTAGTTAAAGATAAAAATATTGTATGCTTAGTTACGCGGACACCGCTATCGAACGAACCATTGACATACTAATAAGAAAGAGTAAAAGATTGCTTGCACTTATCTTGGTATCGTATGCTAAACTAGAGTACTTGAATGCTTGTCTAAAAAGAGATAGAATTTGCATGCTAGATTTATAGAACTATTATTGCTTGTTACTTATTAAAAGAGCTAGAGTGCTTAAACATGTTTCCTTGATTGTTGGTAAAGAGATAGAAATTCATGAATAAGCTTGAACTTGTGCATATAGACTAATAGTCCGCCCTGAGGCTTGAAGTCCTTATTTACGGGAGGGTATGGCTATTAGGCAAGAGTATTGAGAGCTCTGGCTCTATAGCTTTATAGATATGCTTGCTTGCTTGTTCTGGATCATGTGCATCATATGGTATTTATCTGATAAAAGTGCATTCATGTATTGGTCGGATAACTTGTGCACAAGGTTTATCTCTCGATCGGTTCCTGGGACACTAGGGATCGTTCGGCCCAGGGAGAGATCTAGATATCCTGAGGCTTGAAGTCCTTACTTATGGGAGGGTAGACTGTCATTAGTGAGATGGGCTTGTATGTCCCATTTGCTAATCACGTGGAGGGGACCATCATGTAGTTAGGGAGCATGCTAGGCTAGCCTTCTTGCATACCTAACTGTTTGATGCAGAGACGGACATGAAAAGAGAACCTCATTTCATATATATATATATATATATATATATATATATATGTTGCTAACTTGTATGTCTGCTGTAGGGATAACCGTTCGGCAAGGGGGTAAGAAATACAATGAGTATATATATAGCTTGCTTGTTCATTTCGTTTGCATCATAGAGTTTATTTGATAGAACTTCATGTATTCGCATTGGTTGGACAATGGCTATTAGTGCAGAGCTGAACCATGGTCCCGGCTGCTATTATGATAGTGAAGAGCAACCATGAGTCACAACTGCTAATAGCATTAGATAAATGAGTCATTAGTTAGCTGGTTTACCGCTACTGATACTGAGTTTCTCGCGGACCAAAATTATGTAGCTAGTTCTTCTTGTATGCTTCAAATTATGACAGTCCACTAAATACACTTATCTTGATTTGAGATGAACAGTCCATTAGAGATCGAATATGGCTCAAAATACATATTGCGCACTGCATGATAGAACACTGCCTCTATAGCTTGCTTGTATGTATTGAATATGCAAACTGGTTTCAAGCTATGTTTTCGAAAAGATGTAAACTGACTATAATCCTGAGCTGCATGAAATAAACATAGGTAAAAGTAGCAAGATCACTAGTAATGTAATGTTTTGCCATATGCTTACTTAGTGTGGGTTTCAAGTGGTGTTTCTTCTGTTCAGTTGATTTTATACTCACCAATACTTTCTCCAAAGTGCTGACCCATCAACAATTTGCTTGTTCTCATGTTCTGGATCGTCCGAGGAAGCGATAGCCGTGCCTCATCCCAAGGAACCAGAAACTAGAGTTGATGCCTTGAGCCGTATGATATTGCTTTGAGCTGCTTTTGTATAGAGGGACATAATGTATGGAACGATGTCATTATAATCGAAAGAAAGAGAATGCTTGAGCAATTTGTAACCTCGACCAAGCACCGCTTGTAACACTTTTGATTATCAATAAGATCTTATTTTTATATGCCATTGCGTTCTTTACTTTTCTGCAATATATGTGTCGTTGCTCCGGTCTTGAATAGCTTACTTGCCCTTGTTCAAAGCTTTGGTCTTGTGCAAGTGCACTTTAGGCTTGCACGATATCACGCCCGCGCGAGGATGATCGGTTCTGTAGGGACCAAGCGAGGACGATCGGCCCCCCTACGGGACCAGGGCATGACATAATGGTATTAGAGCGACTCAATTCTTTGCCCATTCCGTTGCCTTCGACTCTGTGATGTGCCCGATGTTGTGTTGCAATGAGCTTTCCATACTATGAGTCCGTAAATATTCTCAAAGTTGCCGACGAAAAGTTTTCAGGATTTATTTTATTATTTAAGATATGATTTATTATTTCTGGTGGCTAGTATTTTATTGAGTTCTGGATTGCTAGAGTTTTAATTGAGGATGCTGAAGGATGAGGACTATCGCTGCTCAGGATATTGAAAGTTTCTCCTTGAGTTTCGAGGACGAAACTCTTTATTGGTGGGTATGTATGTAGTGTCTCGCTTCGCGTAGGCACTATGTATAAGTGATATCGCTTTGCTTGCTCGAGCGAAAGTCTTCTCGGAGAGTTCTCGTTCGAACCATAAGATGATTGATCTAGGTGAGTGGGCAGAACTTCATTCTCTGATTCTTGCATGCCTTAATAATGAATCTGAGTTTTTGAATGCTTCTTCTAAGAAGATAGTTTTATAAGAAGAATAATAGAACCTGCCTCTACATGCTAATAAGAGAACTCACATAGCTTGTCATTGAAATGAACCTGCTTGCTTAACTAGAGAACTTGAAATGCTTGTCTAAAGAGATGGAACCATTGCCATACTAGTTAAAGATAGAAATATTGCATGCTTAGTTACGCGGATACCACTATCGAATGAATCATTGCTATGCTAATAAGAAAGAGTAAAAGATTGCTTGCACTTATCTTGGTATTATATGCTAAACTAGAATACTTGAATGATTGTCTAAAAAGAGATAGAATTTGCATGCTAGATTTATAGCAGTGTTATTACTTGTTACTTGTTAAAAGAGCTAGAGTGCTTGAACATGTTCCATTGATTACTAGTAAAGAGATAGAACTTCATGAATAAGCTTGAACTTGTGCATCTAGACTAATAGTTCGCCCTTAGGCTTGAAGTCCTTATTTATGGGAGGGTATGGCTAATAGGCAAGAGTATTGAGAGATCCGGCTCTATAGCTTGATAGATATACTTGCTTGCTTATCCTGGATCATGTGCATCATATGGTATTTATCTGATAGAAGTGCATTCATGCATTGGTCTGACAACTTGTTCACAAGATTGATCTCTCGAGCGGTTCCTAGGGCACTGGGGATCATTCAGCCCGGGGAGAGATCTAGATACCCTGAGGTTTGAAGTCCTTACTTATGGGAGGGTAGACTGTCATTAGTGAGATGGGCTTGTACGTCCCACTTGCTAATCCCATGGAGGGGACCATTATATAGTTATGGTGCATGCTAGGCTAGCCTTCTTGTATACCTAACTGTTTGATGCAGAGACAGACAGGGAAAAAGAACCTTATTATATATATATATATATATATATATATATATATATATATATATATATATATACATATATTGCTAACTTGTATGTCTGCTGTAGGGATAACCGTTTGACAAGGGGGTAAGAAATACAAAGAGTATATATATATAGCTTGCTTGTTCATTTCGTTTGCATCATAGAGTTTATTTGATAGCGCTTCATGCATCCGCATCGGTTGGACAATGGCTATTAGTACAAAACTGAACCTTGGTCATGGTTGCTATTATGTTAGTGAAGAGCAACCATGAGTCACAGCTGCTAATAGCATCAAATAAAAGAGTCATTAGTTATTTGGTTTACCGCTACTGATCCTGAGTTTCTCAGGGACCAAAATTATACAGCTAGTTTTTCTTGTGTGCTTGAAAGTATGACAGTCCACTAAATACACTTGTCTTGATTTGAGATGAACAGTCCATTAGAGATCGAATATGGCTCAAAATATATACTGCGCACTGCACGATAGAACATTGCCTCTATACCTTGCTTGTATGTATTGAATATGCAAACTGGTTTCAAAGCTATATTTTTGAAAAGATGTAAACTGATTATAATCCTGAGCTGCATGAAATGTACATAGATAAAAGTAGCAAGATCACTAGTAATGTAATATTTTGCCACATACTTACTTAGTGTGGGTTTCAGGGGGTGTTGCTTCTGTTCAACTAATTTTATACTCACCAATACTTTCTCCAAAGTGCTGACCCACCAACAGTTTGCTTGTTCTCAGGTACTGGATCGTCCGAAAAAGCGATAGCCGTGCCTCATCCCAAGGAACCGAAAATCTGGAGTCGATGTCTTGAGCCGTATCGAGATTGTTTTGAGCTGCTTTTGTATAGAAGGACATAATGTATGGAACAGTGTCATTATAATCGAGAGAAAGAGAGTGCTTGAGCGATTTGTAACCTCGGCCAAGCGCCGCTTGTAACACTTTTGATTATCAATAAGGGCTTATTTTTATATGTCATTATGTTCTTTACTTTTCTACAATATATATGCCGCTGCTCCTGTCTTGAATATCTTACTTACCCTTGTTCAAAGCTTTGGTCTTATGCAAGCGCACTTTAGGTTTGCACGGCATCACGTCCGAGCGAGGATGATCGGTTTCGTAGGGATCAAGCGAGGACGATCGCCCCCCTGCGAGACCGGGGCATGACATAATGGTATTAGAGCGACTCGATTCTTTGCCCATTTCGTTGCCTTTGACTCTGTGATGTGCCCGATTTTATGTTGCAATGAGCGTTCCATACAATGAGTCCATAAATATTCTCAAAGTTTCCAGTAAAAGTTTTCTGGATTTATTTTATTGCTTAAGATGTGATTTGTGATTGCTGGTGGCTAGAGTTTTATTGAGTTCTGGATTGCTAGAGTTTTGATTGAGGATGGTGAGGGATGAGGACTATCGCTGCTCAGGATATCAAAAGTATCTTCTTGAGTTTCAAGGACGAAACTCTTTAGTGGGAAAGTAAGTAGTGTCCCGCTTCGTGTAGGCACTATGTACAAGTGATATCGCTTTGCTTGCTCGAGCGGAAGTCTTCTCGGAGAGTTCTCGTTCGAACCACAAGACGATTGATCGAGGTGAGTGGGAAGAACTTTATTCTCTGATTCTTGCATGCCTTAATAATGAATCTGAGTTTTTGAATGCTTGTTCTAAGAAGATAGTTTCATAAGAAGAATGATAGAACCTGCCTCTGCATCCTAATAAGAGAACTCACATAGCTTGTCATTGAAACAAACCTGCTTGCTTAACTAGTGAACTTAAACTGCTTGTCTACAAAGATGGAACCATTGCCATGCTAGTTAAAGATAGAAATATTGCATGCTTAGTTACACGGACACCGCTATCGAACGAACCATTGTCGTGCTAATAAGAAAAAGTAAAAGATTGCTTGCATTTATCTTGGTATCGTATGCTAAACTAGAATACTTGAATGCTTGTCTAAAAAGAGATAGAATTTGCATGCTAGATTTATAGAACTGTTCTTATTTGTTACTTGTTAAAAGAGCTAAAGTGCTTGAACATATTTCATTAATTGCTGGTAATGAGATAGAACTTCACGAATAAGCTTGAACTTGTGCATCTAGACTAATAGTCCGCCCTGAAACTTGAAGTCCTTATTTACGGAAGGGTGTGGCTATTAGGCAACAGTATTGAGAGCTCCGGCTCTATAGCTTTATAGATATGCTTGCTTTCTTATTCTGGATCATGTGCAATATATGATATTTATCTCATAGAAGTACATTCATGTATTAGTCTGACAACTTGTGCACAAGGTTTATCTCTCGAGCGGTTCCTGGGGCACTGGAGATCGTTCGGCCCGAGGATAGATCTAGATACCCTGAGGCTTGAAGTCCTTACTTACGGGAGGGTAGACTGTCATTAGTAAGATGGGCTTGTACGTCCCATTTGCTAATCCCGTGGAGGGGACCATCATGTAGTTAGGGAGCATGCTAGGCTAGCCTTCTTGCATACCTAACTGTTTGATGCAGAGACGAACAAGAAAAGATAACCGTATTTCATATATATATGCATATGTTGCTAACTTATATGTCTGTTGTAGGGATAACCGTTCGGCAAGGGGGTAAGAAATACTAAGAGTATATATATAGCTTGCTTATTTATTTTGTTTGCATCGTAGAGTTTATTTGATAGCACTTCATGCATTCACATCGGTTGGACAATGGCTGTTAGTACAGAGCTGAACCTTGGTCCCGGCTGCTATTATGTTAGTGAAGAGCAACTATGAGTCACAACTGCTAATAGCATCAGATAAAAGAGTCATTAGTTATCTGGTTTACCGCTACTGATCCTGAGTTTCTCGGGGACCAAAATCATATAGCTAGTTCTTCTTATGTGCTTGAAAGTATGATAGTCCACTAAATGCACTTGTCTTGATTTGAGATAAACAGTCCATTAGAGATCGAATATGGCTCACAATACATGCTACGCACTGTACGATAGAACAATGCCTCTATAGCTTGCTTGTATGTATTGAATATGCAAATTAGTTTCAAAGCTATATTTTCGAAAAGATGTAAACTGACTATAATCCTGAGCTAGATAAAATAAACATAGGTAAAAGTAGCAAGATCACTAGTAATGTAATATTTTGCCACATGCTTACTTCTTGTGGGTTTCAGGGGATGTTGCTTCTGTTTAGTTGATTTTATACACACCAGTACTTTCTCCAAAGTGCTGAACCACCAACAGTTTGCTTGTTCTCAGGTGCTGGATCATCCGAGGAAGCGATAGCCGTGCCTCATCCCAAGAAACCAAAAATCTAGATTCGATGCCTTGAGCCGTATCGAGATTGCGTTAAGCTAATTTTGTATAGAGGGACATAATGTATGGAACGGTGTCGTTGTAATCGAGAGAAAGAGAGTGCTTGAGCAATTTGTAACCTCGGCCAAGCGCCGCTTGTAACACTTTTGATTATCAATAAGAGCTTGTTTTTATATACCATTGTGTTCTTTACTTTTCTATAATATATATGCCGCTACTCTTGTCTTGAATAGCTTTCTTGCCCTTGTCCAAAGCTTAGGTCTTATGAAAGCGCACTTTAGGCTTGTACGACATCACGCCCGCGCGAGGATGATCGGTTCCGTAGGGACCAAGTGAGGACGATCGGCCCCTCTGCTGGACCGAGGCATGACACAGAGAACCTCCGATTTGCCATTTCTGTGGCAAGAAGGAGCACATGCAAAAGGAGTGCATAAAGAAACTGGGAACTTGCTTGATCTGCGAATTAGGACAACATTATGTTCAGAATTGTTTGCAACGTAGAGCTTTTATTCAATTTGGAGGACAGAATCCAATAATACCGGCACCAGAAGCAACCAACCAAGGAGGAGGAGTAGTGCTTCGTCTACCAGCGCCAAGAGGCCATCAAAAAGGACCACCCTTGGCACCACAGGCAGTGCAGTTCGAGAGAGACAGACAGCAGGCAGGAGCTCAGAGGCAAGGACAGGTGTTTTCACTGACTCAGGAGGAGAAGAGACTGAAAGAGAGGCTATTACATGTATTATTCTAGTTGGATTAGTACCTGCTACTGTTTTATTTTATTCTGGGGCAACTCTTTTATTCATATCATCTAGATTTATAGCAATGCATAGAATAGCTATTTCACCCTTGTTGAAGAGTTGGAGGATTCTTACCGGGGAAGAAATAGTGCCTGTAACTAGTACCTGTAGGACTTGTTCAGTTATTGTTTGTGGACGAGAGATAAGAGCTCAACTTTTGGTATTTCTAATGCCAAATTTTGACATAGTATTGGGGATTGATTGGCTTAGTCAATATCATGCAATATTAGATTGTCATAAAGATTTTGCTATCTTTAAGACGTCAGGCCAGCCATAGTTTGAGTTTATGAGAGGAACTACAGAGAAGGGAGTAGGCCAGTACGGTGAAGCTTGCGTGGCAATGGAAGTTGTGCCACCATCGATCGTTAAGGAGTTTGCAGATGTCTTTCCAGACGAGTTGCCCGGTCTGCCACCGGACAGAGAAGTCGAGTTCACTATTGAGTTGGTGCCGGGAGCAGCACCAATATCTTCTAATGTTTATTGGCTGGCAAAGAAGGAGATAGATGAGCTAAAGGCACAGTTGCAAGAGTTGCAGGACAAGGGATTCATTAGGCCAAGTGCATCACCTTTGGGAGCCCTAGTGTTGTTCGTGCCAAAGAAAGATGGAATAGTCAGCACTAGAGATATCTTGAGCGCATATCGCATAGATGGTTTAGTTATCCTATTTATTATTTACTACTTTACTTTTATGCATGTCAATTTCTTGTGTACTTGTTATGTCCCTTTGAGGACCTGACACCTTTTCCAAATCCAGACGAGCACTTGTACCCGACGTACTACGGAGTTAGAGATTTTGCTGACGAGGACCTCGAGGTGGCGCCACAGGAGTTTCCTTAAGCTTTATAGAAGATATTTGGTTTGTGTCTTGGGTGTTCGTATCTAGTTAGTTGATGCCCGGACTATTTCATTATTGTCTAGTTGTACTTCTTTCAGTATTCTTGCATACTTTATTATCATAGATTATTTTCTACTAGACTTTATTTGTAGTGGTTCTGAGACTTCATCTATTCATTTAGTTTCCTATTCGGTAATATTTGTGGATGAGACTAGATTATTACCTGCCCTGTGATATTATGACTTAGTTATATTCTACAGCTTACTATGACTAGTTAGGTCTATTAAATTGGGTTTCTATACTTGTTCGTACAGCTGGCATGTGTACGTATACCTGACCCTACATATTTTGGGACTAGGGCATGACATATTTTTAGTGGTGGCCTATGCAGGTCGAGAGCATATTATTTTGATTATGTCATTGTACCGACCAAGACTAGAACTATGATTAGAATATAGGATCTCATCCACTTATTTGACTAACTTTCTTGATTTTTTTTCAAATTTTTTAAACTCAACTACCTTTCTTGGCCTCCGAAATTGCATTCTCTTAATTTTTATGACGTCACAATAACCATTTCCTTACCTCTCCCTATTTTGGAGGGATAAATATACTCCTCTAATAGTTCCTTGAGTATAGGCTTCTGCCAGAATATGGGAATCCTTGTTGTTAGGTTTAGAAGATAATTATGATAGCATACCTACTAAGAAAATGAACTAGAATATTGATTGCTCCCAAATGTTTAGTATACCTAAATAAGCCCTAACATCCAGCACTTGTAAGTTTATTGACCATTATCCCTTGTTATATTTAGGTATGACTTGAGCGTAGTATAAACTACTAAGGTTAGTTAGAAATTTGACCATATTGTTTGACCCTAGTATTGAGAAACCAATAAAAATTTATTATTGGATATTAGGACAAAAACTAACTTCCATAGTGAGATAATATATAAGAATTATAAATTTAGATTCTTGTCTTGGTATTAGCAGAGCAGTATCTTAGGAAACCAAGATGAATGAACCAATACCTTAGTAGGAGCAAGGGTACCCTATTTTCAGCCTAGCAGATCCCTTAAAATCTATGTTCATCGCTGATTCATATTTGAGTATTCCTAAGTCACCAACAGTGCCACATCATCCAACCTTGGGTAACTATCTTTCCTTTATTATAACTTCCTTGTCGTTACTTTAGATATCTAACGATTGCAAGGATTTGACTCTATTTTCAAATTGTGCCAACCTAGGAGACTATCATATCCTCGCGAATATCATCTCCTCTTAGAAAATATGTTATCATCAAACTATTTGTATGCTTTTCCATATTGAATTAACAATCCACCAATTATAGATCAATTGTCATAACTCTTTAAATAATTAAACATAGTAAATGATTAGAACCTTTTTTTCCCTTGACAATACCCTGAACACGGAGACTAGCATATCACCTTCTCTTATGACACCATGATATCCACTTACGTTACTTATCCCTTCTATCAATCATAGATCCCTTATCATGCTCTCTAATTGTTTGCACCTAAAAAATAATTAAAATCCTTCCTTAATTATACCTTGACCTCGATAACTTGCATACCATCTCCTCTTAACAAACCACGTTATCATCAAGAGCCATATTTACTTTTATATCTTGTTTTCTCAAAACCTTAACTTTGATGTTCGTTATTTTGTGCGATAACTAAAAATTTTCTTCATATTTCAAATCGTGCCACATTACTCCTCTAATTTCAGGCCAAGTAATTTTTTTTGTGATAAGATTATAGTTTGATAGGATTATGGTTAGATTAATCTTAAATTCTAATTTTGTTGATAATTGTTAGAACTTGAAAGGTTGAGTTGTTCATTTAGGTTAGAATATAATTTTGTAATTATTCTTTAGTTCCAAATCATATAACATTCATCAATATATCTCAATACAGATTTTATTCTCCCTCACGTTACGAGCAAGCAACTTCTCCATTCTCAATATTAACACATTTTATTCTATAAACTCTGATTATAAGTAAGAGTTAAGGATGACCATCACCTTAGAAAGTTTTATAATGCACTAGGATACCCTAATAGTACCAAGATCTTTTCCTTATATACCTTAATAAGAGTTTCTACTCAATTTACAAGAACAAGGCTATTTTGTAGAATCTCCATAAAGCAATTACAATACTAGTTTAATCTTTGTAAGTTGGGTAGCGTGTCCTAGAATTCTATAGTTATTAAGCTAAACTAATAAGGTATAATTGAATGACACCAAAATATATGCTAGCATAAGGAGATGGTGTTTGCCAAGACTGCAGAATCCTAGCAGTCTGAACCCTAATTGGTCAACCATAGACTTAGACAAGAAGTTAGTATGACAACTGTGGAGACACAAACACCGGACGAGTCTTAGATTCTTGATGAATTTGAACTATTTGTACTTTCATTAATCATAATCTCACGTACTTATATTTTGGACTATCTTGACTTATGTCGCTATTATGGCCTAGTTTTGCAAGCTTATTCTTTTATCGAGCTTGTCTATGATATACATGTTATTGGGGATGCCCACTAATATATTGTCTAATTAGAATCGATGTATTATGATCTGATCAACCTTAGTACACTTGGTTCGCTCTTCGTATGACTATTTTGCGTGGATTAAAATATAGTTGACTTAGCTTATTAGACAAATATAATTGACCTCTAGATAGGTCAGACCATATCGTATTGGTTACATAACTATACTGATACGAGCATGCGAATAGGAATATACTAAGATAGGAACTCAATCCACAACTGATTTAATAATTTTCTAATTGAATTCGATTATCTCCCTTGGCCTTCGCAATTGTAATCGTTTATTTCCCTTGATATCACTATTAATATTTCTCGTCTCCCCTTATTTCAGATAGATGAACACCCGTGCTTGGTATAAGTTAGAAAATGGTTAGAAATAAATATTTTTTGGATATATTGCATTATTAGTTGCTTGTTATATTTTTAATATACTTTTGAAGATAGGGAAGAGTATATGGATATGCTAAAAAAAACTATAGGTACATAGTTAGATTAAAAAATTTCGAGAATAACTGTTATTAGAGAAACTTATGAAAATTCTTTTGGAAGATAAAAAAAACTTGTGGAAACTTAAAGTTTTGATATAGTATTTTGTTCTAAGGTGGAAAGAAGTTGTACAAATTATAAATGTCAAATTCAAATTATAGTAAATATTTCTTATATTGCAGGTAAAATACTTAGATGGTGGTTAAGAAGACAAATAAGAATAATATGATAGAGAGATTGAGTGCTTTTGCCCTTAAGTTTTTTTTAAGAAAATTTAGAATTTCTTTGAGATTATGTGAAGAAAAAAAAACTTAAAGATATAGATTTAACTGTGAGGATAAGCGTATGGGGATTGAATTTAAATTTTTATAGGATGGATTTAGAGAAAAAAATTAATTAATTTGAGGATTCGAGTTAAAGTTTGAATTTTAAGAAATAAATTATTAATTTTGATTTTGAGAATAGAAATTTAGTTTAAAATTTGAAGACTAAGAAGTTCAAAATAAATTTAATTTCAAAATAAGATTAGATTGAATGAGATTTGGTTATTTAAATTTTTGAGAAGATAATGATAGATCAAATTTAGATTTAAATTTAGTTATTTGAATTTTAAGGCGATTATGATGTGATAAATTTAAATTTAAATTTAAATTTGACATATATAATGAATTTTAAAAAAATTGGAGTTTAGATTTCTAGGATAAACATGAATTTAAATAAAGAGTTGAGAATTTAAGATTATGATATGCTTGTAATTGTGTTTAAATTTTAAGGAGATTATGATGACGGATTTAAATTTAGATTAGAAGTAGCTTAAAATATTTAAATTTTATGAGATTTAAAATTTACAGATTTTGATAAGAGTTGACTTAAAATTTAAATTTAAGGATTTTAATAAAATTTGAACGAGTAGAATAATATTAATTTTAAAAGTGAGAATTGGTTCTAAGTTAAATTTGAGAAATTTAAATCATGAAGTGGGCAAATTTTGAAGATCTAATTTTAATTTTTTAAGTTTTGAGAATAGAAAGTTAATTTTGAGGATCTTGTGAAGTGATAACCAATGATTTGACCCCATGATTATATTATTTTTTGAGTTCAAAGTTGATAAAAATTTTGTTATTGAAGATATTAAATTTCGAGGATGAAATTATTTTAAGGTGGGTAGCACCCTAATTTTTATATAGGGTTATTTTTGTAATTAATAATAAATTTAAATTTGTTTATTTTTTATTTTTATTTGATAATTTATTGAACTATAGACACTTTTTGTCATGGTCTTAAGATTTTAGTACAACACTAGCCCTTACATTCCGACCAACTTTGCATACTATACTTAGATGAGCCAAATTAGGCTCATGGATTGAATATCACTCATAAATTCGTATCGCTATGCTTCGTTTTTGTCGCACAACTTTCGCGACGTAAAATCTAGATATTGACAATTTAGCACTTTATCAGATATTGACAATTTAGCACTTTATCGTTGCGTACGATTTTAATGCGCATCATCAACCCTTTTCATCTAACCAACTTCATATCCATGAGCCTAACTAGACCTAACATATTCATATTAAGAGTGTCACATTCATTTAAATCTCTACATGCTTCATAAATATCACATGGTTGAAATCCTAGTTTAAATATCCAGTTTTCTATTTTAGGAAACCACATCTTGCATATCTTTTGTGCACTTTATTTAATTTAAAATAATTAATTATATAATAGGCCAAGGATCATTATAAGCCTAACAAACTCCCATGGACCCTTAAACACAAGTCTATTTTGGGCCCAACACAACTCCAAGCAACCAACACCCAAAAGCCCAACCAACAAGTATATATAAACATGCAACCCTCTCCTCTACCTAGCCCTAGCCGCCTCTACTCTCTTATGAATGACCAAAACAACAGCCCCCTCCTTTTTTTAACATCTCATCTTCCTCCTCTCCCTTCCTACGAGCACCCCAAGGCCGACCCCAAGGCCAATCCTTCACCGGAATACCCCCATATTAGATCGACTTCTACTGTTGCTTATTACTACTGTAAAAAGTAACCAAAATCCCTCCAAAATCCTATTTTCTTCATATGTTTGAAGTTCTATAGCACCCCATCAAGTGGCTCAAAGTTTGGAGTCTGTTTGGTACTCCGTTTAGCCGTAGTGGCGAAGAAGGTCCCTGCCGTAATCACGTACGCGTAAGTTTTCCAACTTCAAATCTCCTTCCTATTTTTGCATGAAATAAAACTCATGTAGAACTATGTTATTGTTAGCTAGTTATTAGAAATATTTTAATTCATGTGAAACCATATTTTTATGTATAAAACTACCCTTAGTTATTGAACAATCTAAACACGGAAACAGTGCATCAATACTAGTTGAATTTCTTTGAATGTTGTCATATTTTGACTATGTAAATAAATTCTAAAATTTAATATATTATAATTACAGAATATTTAATATATTATTTTATTATTTATTAATTTTTTGATGTAAATAGGGTAGTTGCATGCATAAACTACGTAGTGTAGTTGCTAGGAATCACTAGTTGTCGGTCGTAGAAATTTTTGTATGCAATGATATTGATTTGGTTATTTTCATATAATTATAAATAATTATAGAATTAATAGTTTTTAATAATTAATTATTTGAAAATAGTTTTAAAAATGTTTAATGACTAGTAATATTCTGGTGTGTAGCTATTTGTATGTGCAACCAATGTAGAATTAATAACTAGATAATAACCTAATTTAACTAGAAAATTAGAGTCTAATTAGTGTAATAATTAATTGGTAGGTATTCGAGATGTTCTTATGGAAAGCTTCAGACCAAATTTTTTGTGCTCGCAGCTTGGCTTGGAAGGCAAGTACACCTTGCTTAATTGTATTATTTAGTTATATTATGCCTAGTTGTTATTTGTTAGTTGTGTGCACGCATCTTAGAGTAGTAGACTTACATGATATATTGTGAAGGTACGTGGTATCTTCTGACATGACATTTGTTCAATACGTTCACTGAGAGAGAGAGAGAGAGAGAGAGAGAGAGAGAGAGTTCATGGACTAGTGTGTTGACTGACCATTAATACGTGAGTTTGCGTCTTGTGTTAGTAGTTGATGTTAGTTTAGTTCCAAGATTTTATTGACGTTATTGCATTATGTTTGTACCGCGTATACGTTTCGGATAGTACATTGGGAGGGGAGAATCCACTAGTGAGAATATGTGATTTTTGTTTTTTACTGTGTAAATGGTGTACCCCTGAGTTCTGTTGAACGCCTGGTGGGATGACTGGTTCTTCTATTTCTCCCTCCTCATACGCCACTAGAGATGTCTCGAATGCATATCAAATAGATGGTTTAGTTATCCTATTTATTATTTACTGCTTTACTTTTATGCATGTCAATTTTTTGTGTACTTGTTATGTCCCTCTGAGAACCTGGCACCTTTTCCAGATCCAGATGAGCACTTGTACCCGACGGACTACCGAGATAGAGATTTTGCTGACGAGGACCTTGAGGTGGAGCCACATGAGTTTCCTTGAGCGTTATGGATGATAGTTGCTTAGTGTCTTGGGTGTCCTTATCTAGTTAGTTGACGCCCGAACAATTTTATTATTATTTAGTTGTACTTCTTTCAGTATTCTTTCATACTTTATTATCGTGGATTATTTTCCACTAGAATTTATTTGTAGTGGTTTCTGAGACTTTATCTATTCATTTAGTTTCCTATTCGGTGATATTTGTGGAAGAGACTAGATTATTACTTGCCTGTGATATTGTGACTTAGTTATATTTTGTAGTGTACTACGACTGATTAGATTCATTAAATTGGGTTCCTATACTTGCTCGTACAGCTGACATGTGTACGTATACCTGGCCTTACATATTTTGGGATTGGGGCGTGACAACTTTCTGGATTCAGACTTGAAGTGATAATTTCATGGAGAAAATAAGTTTTTAGACTTGGTCCATGGAAGACTTGCTATTTTTGGGACGTTGGGACTTCATGCGCCCAGCACTTATGCGGCAGAGAGTGCCATGCGAAAAGAAACCCTTTGTCGCATATCCTTGCAGCATGTGCCTAAATTGTTGGGCGCATGACTGAATCCACACTTGAGTTTTTGAAACAAAGTGCTTGTAAAAGCTAAGTGGCAGAAACTTTTTGTGTTGACTCACTGGGCGCATAAAGGTATCCATGCAGCCAAGTATCATGAGCCTCTTTCTTGATTGAGCGCATAACTAAATTAACCTTGGCACTACTTTTTATAATTTTGTCTTTTTCCTCTGACTCCCTGTCTTGACCAGTCACATCGATCACTTCTCTGACACGACCAGTCACATCGGTCACTTCCCTTACCATGCATTTATTGCATGTCACTCACCTTGTCCCGGGGAGTGGAATTTGCATCTTCCCTGCGTCAACTCTTCCATGCGCCAGCTCTTGTATCCGACCAGCTTACCCTATGCGCCTATGATACTTGTAGTAGCTTAGGTTCTTATGATTTGTTCTCTTATGGTTTAACTATTTCCATTGTTTAGCCTATTCTATTCAATTGTTATGAATGCAAGTTGTCTCTAAATTGTTTATAACCCGAATTGTGACAACCTGCCAGAACCTGAACATTCCTGAACATAGATTGTATTGACATTGTTTATCTGAACTCCTGACACCTGACCTGTACTGATACTCCTGATAGTGGCTCGACAAAGCGCACTCCTGACATGCTAGAATTGAACATGGATTGTATTTACACTGTTAATCTTGAACTCTCGATACCAGACTTGCCATGATATTCCTGATAATAGCTCATCGTATCGAGTTAACCTGACATGTACTGATACTCCTGATAGTGGCTCGACGAATCACACTCCTGACATGCTAGAATTTCCTGAACTGTAAGGCTTGAATTGATAAGATAAATTTTTATGGTTGATTTGCTTGCTCCTGTCCTGAATGTATGTCACTACCACATTTTTAGACTAGGAGTATTTTGGTCTTTTCATAATTATTTATTTAATATAAATGTTATATATTTAATTATTATATTATTTAATTATTGCTAGTAGGCTATACTATTTATTAGACTTGTGTTAGTGGACCTAACTAGACTTGTCATGAATCATGGACCAACATTTAAGTTAGACTCTTTTGGGTCCAATAATTAGTCACCCTTTGGATTAGTTAGTGTTTAATTAAACATCCATTAGGAGTAAAAGTTTTCTCCTTAATTAAAATCCATCATGACAAGCCCATGAGGGTAAATTAGACTTTACACTATTCCTTGGAGGCCAATGAAGGGGACAACCACTATTAGAGAGAAGAATTCTCTCTCATCTCTTCTTATTTTATTTTATTTGTTTCCATTGGTGTTCTTCCTAAATTTCCTTCATTCCTCCAACAAATTTCTACCAAAATCCTTCAAATTACTTTCCAAATTCTCCAATAGAAGCTCTAGGACAAGGAGAAGGCAAGGATCTACAAGGAGGAAGAGATTGCACAAGTTGAGGCATCTTTGAGTCCAATTGGAGACTTGTATTAGAATTCATCTCCCAATAGGTACAATTCAGTTTTTTTTTTCTAATTAGACTCAAATTCTAAAATTAAATTATTAGGAACCCTTCCTTGACTTAGGGCTACCCATAGAAATAAGAACTAGGTTCATATGACTTGTATTGTAACTTCTATAGTGAGTTTTGTGCCCAATTGAGGATAATTTCGAGATTGGTGCACTATGTATTTGTAAATTGGTCAATCAGACCAAATTGATACTAGATAGGATGTGTGGGACTAGTGACGTGTCCACAATTGGATACGAGTAGGCCGTATCATGATATTTTGTGATACGTGATAATTTTAGGAATTTTTCCTTTGACACGGGAGATACGCATGTCATATTTTGCCACGAGCACTAGATTAGATAGTTATCACTCTAATTAGGCTTTAATAAGGATATTAGACTTGTTCACATCAATTGTTGTGCTTTGGGTGTTGATTTGGGAGAGTGTCAAGGGCGTATCACAAGCGTATCATAGATCTAGTATGATAAAGGGACGATGCACTTCTTGTGTTTGATTTAATATCATATATCCTATTGTACTATAATTACTAGTTTGATTATATATCTATTTGACTTGTACTATGTATATAATTACTTGATGGTACATATTAGTATGTATATAGTTATATACATTAAGTATCTTGTGTAGTATATATAGAGTATGATATATATATTATTGACTATGATTTGATATATATATATATATATATATATATATATATATATATATATATATATATATATATATATATATATATATATATATATAGTTGTGTACTCTAATATTTTAGTTGTGTGTCTTTTAGCAAAATTGCTAGAGAAAAGAGGTGTGCTTGGTTGTGCTCTCAGTCAACCGAAGAGGGGGGAAATATTGTATCAATGTGTATCTGATGGGGGAGGAGTTATCTGGCATGTATCAACAACAAGCAACAACTGCTGCAGGGCATGCACTGCTAATTGCAGCAGAGCAGCAGCTGCTCTGCTTGTGTGGGGGGTTCACCTAAGGAGCAGTAGCAGCAGTGACTGCTAAGTAGTGGATTGTCCATCTTTGGACAGTCGGGTATGCATCTTGGCAGCAGCAGTGCAGTGCCAAAGAGGCACTGCCATGGGGTTTTATGACGGAAGGTTCTGAGTATGTTACAACATCAATATGTGTAGGATTTTGTAGTATGGATTAGTATACATTAGTTAACAGTTAGTTTAAGTTAGCATGATATTAGTTGTTAATATGAATTAGTATGATATTCGATTTAAGTTAAGTTAGTGTATTAGAGTATTAGTAAGTTAAGTTATCAGTTAGTGGATTAGCTGGATTTGTTAGTGTATATTAGATATAAGTTAGTGGGTATTAAAGTGTTGGTAGTTGTCACACCCCGGTCCCATAAGGGCCGATCATCCTTGCATGGTCTCTACGGAACCGATCGTCCTCGCTTGGGCATGATGTCGTGCAAGCCTAAGTTGCGCTTGCACCAGGCATAGTACCTGCACAAGACACAAGCGAGGATCGGTTCCACCTGTCACGCCTCGATCCCGTAAGGGCCGATCATCCTCGCTTGGTCCCAATGGAATCGATTGTTCTCGCTTGGGCGTGATGTCGTACAAGCCTAAGTTGCACTTGCACCAGGCATAGTACCTGCATAAGACACAAGTTAGGCAAAAATACACATATATAGGCACGGAATGTAAATGCAGAGAACCAAAGTTGAACATATTTTATAGGAACACAAAATACTTTCTTTATTGAATAATTGAAGATTTAGATTATAATGTACTTGCTTGGCTGAGTTACAAAATATGCCTTAGAAGGCTTACAACTTTTTTTACATTCCCAAAACTAGCCACAACGCCCATATATTATATCCTTTTAGTAGGACCAAAATCAAAACATCTAGCAGAAGAGGATTTTGGCTACGGTCGCTCACCAGTATATGTTGTAGTACTGACCCACGTTTGTGGGCAAATCTTCAGGTTCTGGTAGAGAGAGCTTGGCGAGCATTTTGAATCAGTATTAGATGTGTTCAACTTAGGCTTGCACGGCATCACGCCCAAGCGAGGACGATCGGTTTCGTAGGGACCAAGCGAGGACGATCGGCCCTTACGGGACCAGGGCGTGACAGTAGTAAGTATTATGTTAGATACTAGTTATTAGTATTACCTTGAAATAATACCATGGTAATGTTAAGGTTTTGGTCATGTCATTAGATGTTGCTATTAGGTGTCCAGAGGGTAGATAGATATGGATACCAAGGATGGCTCAAAGCTTAGGTAATCCATACTAAGTAAATATTAACTAAAGGATAACTAGTGTTATATATATGTGTGTTATGTATTGATACTCAGTAGTTATGATACTCTAGTATCTTGTATTAGCTAGTATAGCCTAGATAATCAGTGTATGGACCTAATAACCTGGATATAGGCTTGTACAACCTGGAAGTAGCTAGTTTGACTAAGTTTGATTAGTTTGACCTAGAGTTGACCTAGTTTGACTATTTTGACTTAGATTTGGCCTAATGACCTAGAAATGGGCTAGTTAACTTATTTTATTATTTTAAAACCATGTGCTGATGTAATATTCTATATTTAGGTCTTCGAGGTACTGTTACGGATACTGTTGATACTTTATCTCAGATTTCAGGCAAGTACATTCTCTGATATTTTTTTTTTTATGATATCTTCTATCTTTCTTGTATCTAGTGTAAATATCCTTAACTTTTTGACACATGGTTACACAGATTGGTATTTTTGGATCCCATCATAAGATGTTATTCCTGGTGGTTCTTGGTGTATCCTGTGCAAGCCTTGTTGTTCTTGTACTTATATGGACAATGATTCTTGGGGAGACTTGCTACCTTATCAGAGAATCTTGTGTCATAGTGTGACATAGTCGGATCCACTATACCAATCGGGGGTGGAGAGTATTTAGTATAGATATGTGATCATACCCCATAGTTCTTATTTTCCTGTATAGTGTTAATCATACACAGCACGTATGATTAACTAGGCCATGATTCCTGAACAGAAGACCCAAGCCGATCATATGTTAAGGCTAGTACTCACTCACTTAGCTAGTTGTATTTCCTGACTCTTATATATGATGTTCATCTCTCTTATATATATTTTTTGCATTCTTATTCCTGTGTATTTCCTGCCATGCTATATTTATCTTATATATTCTCTCTATTTACTGCTACATAGTTTTTATCATTTATTGGAACTGCTGTTAGAGGTATACTTTGCTCCAATCATGACTGGATATATTTTTTCTAGATGACACTGAGGAGTGGTAACCCACTCACTACGAGCCTCAGGACGTAGTAGGCTTAGAGCTAGAGATTGTGGCTCAAGAGGGACTCATTACAGTTGAGGCCGAGGATACTTTGCCTATATTTTAGTAGATAGATAGATTATTATACTGGATTTGTCTCCAGCTTTGAAATTAGTTCTTTTATTCTTTTTGGAGACTCTTAGATATTATTAGTCTTGTGAGATGTATTGACTCTTATTTTGTTCTCCTTCTGATATTCGTGCGTTGTTCTTACTTATAGATTCTGTGATTGAGTATTCATATTGATTAAGTTATTATTATGTGTTGATGATCATTATTGATAGATAGTCTAGAATACCAATACAATGTTCTACTGCAGATACTGCGGTGTAGGCTGGACGTACCCACAATCCATGCCCGATTATTCAAGGTCGGGTCATGACAATGTACTTGTTAAGCTACTGTCATGTCCTATCCTACATCATGTCTAAGATAAATTCCTGAGCACCACGGTCAGGAATTCTTGATAACTTGCCTAGGATAACAACTAGATTAATGAATTAGAAGTATCTAGAGAGATTTTCTGGCTACATGCAATTTCGGTATCCCAACGACACCTGATGGATTTAGAGCTCTCCGCCGTGAGGGGCACACTTCCAGCACGTTGTCGAGTATTGCATATTCCTGTAAATTACTATACCAAATTACTATATCTGATATAATCTATTCTATATATCCTTACGCATGGATAACCCGGATAGTCTGCTGGGCATGTGGCTGTATGGAATTTCAAACTGCATATGTTAGTAACTAGGACTGTGATACCCCTAGTTAACTAATATAGCAAGCCGTAGCACATGATTGGTCGTGATTACTTGATTTCTAGTCTAGTCTAGTCTAGTCTAGTCTAGTCTAGTCTAGTCCTGTCCTGATTTATTTAACAACTGATTCGAAAACTGTAACATGAGTACTGATTCCAGATATCCTTGTTTAGATAATCTAGAACTGGTTAACTATTATTTTACCTGCTACACTTATTTAACTATTCCTTGTGCCATTTCTTACTAATTTGTCTGCATGCTGATTTTAGTTCCTAAGTTGGCTCCCTTGTGGTACTTGCTATTTTGGGGTCTGACCCCACTGGTTTTATATTGCCAGATTTTGGAGCAGGACCTCAGGATCTCCTGTATTTTCTGTCTCAAGATGGTGAACACCAGGAGCACCTGAGGACATGAGTGGGTTTCGTCTTCATCATCCACCTGATCTTGTACTTATACTTTTGAGGCATTTAGCCACCGAACACGTGCTTAGCTCATGTTTTTGAAAATTAACATTGTAGCCTACGGGCCTACATGTAAAGCATATTCTAAACTATAGCTAAATCTAATCATGTAATATTATACACTTGCTAGTTCTATATTTTGTAACTAGCTTCATGATCATTTGTGTATGTATAGTTTGGAACGTCTTACTATTATATGTTTGGTGATCATACATCTTGTAACTTGTTGCTTGCTTCAGATTAAGACAACTAGGATTCTTGACCTAAGGATAACTGTTGGATTTGTAGAGTAAAACCCTCATATGTCTAGACAGTCGTGACCGTATCTCGGAGTATTAGTATCTGGTGTACCTAGTTGGCTTTGTCCGCCTCCGCTCTCCAGTATTCTAGTTCTGGAGCATGACACGGTTTAAGTGGTAGCCCATGCATGTCTGAAAATTCAGAAGTGTGGAGGGTTTACCAGATATGTTAGATGTCTCAATCATGTTACTCTTTGATATCCTCCAGTGTATTATTTATATCCTTGAAATCTTGATTCAACATCTGCCTTGATCCTTGATCAATCATGTCCGTCCCTTTGATCCTTGTGTTCTTTATATTTAAGGGATATTGTTCCTGGTTCTTCTGGTCATCCTGCCTGAGTTTCTGCAGTAGCAGGACAATATCTCGATGCCCAGCAAACCCTTGAGGTTAGCCTCAGCATTCCGGGCTGGGTCCAGAACAGCCTAAAATAAAGAACCCCCGATACAGCCAGTACCTCCCGTTGCAGCAATTCCACCAGTACAACCAATACCTAAGGCATGAGGGAACAACAGTGTGCTAATTAGTATCCTTCAGGAATTATTAGCATCTCAAGGACGTCGAGAGGATGTACTCATTCAGTCAGTACAAGGAGCTTGGGAAAGAGGCGAACATCATGCCAGCAACTCAGTAAGCAACTTCAAGCGCCTCCAACCCTCATATTTTTATGGCACCGAGGATGCAATTGCATCTGATGCGTGGCTTTAGGACACAGAAGCTATCCTAAAGGCAGCTAGAGTACAGGCTAGAGATCAAGTGTCAGTAGTTCGATTACAATTGCTAGACTTGGCCCGAGACTGGTGGGCAGCACAGATGATTTCACTAACAATACCCGTCCCTTGGGCTATTTTCAGTGAAAGGTTTCAGAACAGATATTTTGATGCAGTATCGCGTTATGATCTACAACAAAGGTTTAACAACTTGAAGTGGATGGACAGGACTGTCGACGGCTACACGGTAGAGTTCTACAGACTTAGTCGGTTTGCTCTCACCATGGTGGCGACCGAATTAGATCGAGCAAGAAGGTTCCAGTAGGGACTTCACCTGAAGATCATATTAACAGTGGGACAACATGAGTTCCAGACTTTTGATGTTGTGTTAAGAGCAGCTATAAGGCATGCGTATACCTCGCAGAGAATCGTAGACAGGACTGGGGGACGAAAGAGGACCCACACATCAGGAGGTTTCTTACACTCAGTCTTTAGCATCAGCCCCGAAAGTTAGGGCTTTAACCATCGGATCTCCGAGGAGGTCAGTTTCGACAGCCTCAATTCAGCAAATAGCCCCAATCTGAACTCAACAACAAATGACATCTTCTTCACCAGGGTATTCTCATTGTGGAAAGCCTGGGCACATATTTTCTGAATGCCGCAGAGAATAAGGTTTGTTATTAGCTTATGGAGCTCCAGGCCATAGAGTGGGATCTTGCCCATACAGAGCCAGTTCATCCTCATCGGGATCAGGCCCCGATAGCAAGATCACAAGAAAGCATGAGTGAAAGAACCAAAATCCAATAACACATAAGTAAGACATGTGCCACAATTATAGGCATATATCCTATCATCGAGACAGTAGGACAACCCTACAACCAAACAAGGATATGAGGTGTCATACTATATCAAGACGGAGTAAAACCTACCACTATGGTCGGGATATAGGTATTTGCGTCGTAGCTTCGATTCATAGTTTATCGTAGCACAATAGTCCAACCCTATAACCAAACAAGGACAAGGTTTGGACTATCGCACCACGACAGTCCATGTTCCTACACTACTAACAGATAATATAATACACAACCAGATATATATCGTCTAAGTAAGTCGTCCAATCAGTCATAAAGCTTTCTATGTAGTATTTAGGTTACCCTAGTGTATATATATATATATATATATATATATATATATATATATATATATATATATATATATATATATATATATATATATATATACTTAAATCGTGCATTTGTTGAAGCTCATATAGTGCCGCAGTTGGCTAGCCAAGCCAAGTATGCAAGAGTACAAGTGATCAGTAGCAATTGCGGCTCTCCTATAAGGAGATGTTGGCTCGACATATAATAATAATCAGATATTGCACTCTATTAGTGTGTATGATATACATTATCTATCATGCCACAATTTCGGAGGACCTTAAAGTCACCACTGGACTTGATGTCGTGCAATGCTAAGTTGTACTTGTATAAGCCCAGGACTTGCACAATAAAAAAATAGAAAATTCAGACTTAGAAGTAACGGACAATATTGTAGAAAATAGAATGAACACAATAATATAATAAACAAGGTTCTTTATTGATAATTTTTTAATGAATACAGAGGATCTCAATATACATCTGATATATGCCAATTTGGCTTACATCTCTTGAACTATATAGAAATACAATAATATCGTTTTATATATTACATCCCATTATACAGAAAAATATCATAATGCATCATCTTCTTCTGATTTTTGACTACCGAGGATGAGGATCTGTTATCGCTTCGGGCAATACTGCAAGACATCTAGCACCTGCGGACAAACTGGTGGAGGGTCGGCACATTGAAAATTTACTGGTGAGGAACAAAAGCAATACCCTATGAAAAAATTACTAAGTAATCATGTAAGAAAATATTGCATTATTAGTGTTCTTGCTATCTTTTACCTACGTTCATTTTATGCTATACAGGATAACAATCATATTATTTCTTTTGAAAATACAGCCACATTTTATATTTCTTTTAAGAAAGTAGTAGGGTCAATTCCATGCACTAATATAATTTATTTATTTCTATCTTGAGTTGTGCAACGTATTTCTTGAGTCATATTCATTTCTCTTTAAGGGACATCAGTAGCAATTTAATATTTATTTCTCTTTTTTCTTATGAACAAGATAACAGTCTTTTCTTTAAACAATAATCCTTCTTAGAGCAGTTTATGACATAAAATATAAGCGAATAGAATCATCACTTTACAGTAATTCATACCCACGGTCGATAATCCATCTCTGCAACAGACAAGAGTTAAAATGGTTTATAATTGCATCAAATATTATGTCTATGTTCTTCTCTGCATCAAATATTAGGCTTACAAGAAGGATATCCTAGTATGCAACCTAACTACATGATGACCCATGGCCATCTTTCCATGATTAGCAGTTGGGACGTACAAGTACATCTCACTAATAGACTAACATCCCCTAATCGCGAGGACTTCTAGCCACATGGTAACCAGTTCCCTCCTTGGCCGAGCGATCCCGGTGTCCCGGAGATCGGTCAAGGGATTACACCTTTGTGCACAAAGTTGCCCTTAACCAATGCATGAATACAAGTTCTATCAAATAAAAACTCTTATAATGCAACAATCATGCAATAATAAACAATTCTATCTTTTCTATCATGCCCCAGTTTCGAAGAACCGAAAGTAGCCACATACGTGATACCGTACAAGCATAGATTATACTTGTACAAGACAAGAAGATAGACAAGTGATGGTATATTACAAAAATATCGACATAGCAGCAGAAATGAGCAAACAAATTGAAGTCACAATAGAATATATTAAAAAGCTTCTCTTTATTGATAATGATATTTGAATACAATGCTTACCATATATTACAAAGCTCTTTGGTTACTACTGATACTTGGCCATTTTTGCTTACACTCATACTTGTCGGCTTGGCTTACAATCTCACTAGTATAACAGAATTACAATATTCCATACATTATACCCTTTATAACAGAAGACATATACTTTGGAAGAAGAGCTTATGTGCGCCCCAACAATGCTTCGATGCCTCGAAATAGTTTCAGCCACTCCTCAAAGCTGAGTACCTAGGAATGTCCACAAACGTGGATCAGTACGTATCGCGTACTAGTGAGTGAAACTAGCCCACTCACCTAAACTAACACTAAGTAATTGTCAAGCCCCAATCTCCTGCAGGTAATCGACGGTCCCTGCTAGGCACGAATCACCATACCAGCGCTCCCGCGGGATGATTATTTCCATATGGACGTGATACCGCACGAGCACAAGTTGCGTACGTGAAAGGCCATGATCCGGACAGGCGATAAAATATCTAAGCCATAGAGTCGCACAGATAGTATGAATGCAGTAAAATAAGAAACAAATAGGTGATTGGTAATAAGTTTACAGAGTCGTCAATAGCGGAAGCATTGAATAACACAAGTATGGAAGTAAAACAAGCACTTTATTGGTATTGAACAAGCGTTACAAGTGGGGCTAGGCCAAGATTACAAGTCGCTCAAGTTTCTCTCTCTGAAAATAATAAAAGCGTGCCAAGTGGCTATAATTGTGGAATGATGCATAGGCGATGTTCCAACATTATGTCTTGTATATGCGCTTCAGCTCCGGACACAACGCTCCAAGGCTCCAGAGCAAACTTTATGCCTTAGCTCGCACGAAGGGGGTTTCTGCACTGAACGAGATTCCCCCGCACCCTGCAAGCAATCTGGTGGGTTATCAGTACATGAATGCAATGGTGGGGAGGCTTCTCGCCCGCTCGACAAATTCAAACACGTTTATATAGGTTCCGTGCACCATCGATTAAGTTATCTTTCTAGTCTTGCCTTAGGATCAATTTTATGGCAATGATGTAAAGCCTAACTCGTATGGCAGTGTACCGTACGATATATGAGTAACATGGCGAGACTTACTAACTTACCATTCGTCCTTCCCTGTCCAAGAAAAACCAAGTTAAACCAAGCACGGGTATATATAATAAAATCCAGGGGCAATTGCATAAGCAAATATGATTGTCATCAGCGGGGTTCTGATTTAGGTGCACGAGTTATCCGGATTACTCAGATGTATTGTAATGAATTCTCAGGTGTTCAATATATACATATGTCTTATACTCATAATCGTTTAGGTGTTTCAGATTACTGGCTGTGATGCAATAACTCGCACGCGGATTGCCGCTAAGCGAGGATGACTTATCTATATGAATAAGAGTCACTGGCATAGCCATAAAGGAAGAGTTATAGTCATTGACGAGGATGGTATACAACAAAAGTATATGGTACGCTACAAGCCAACCCGTTCAGCACATGAGACTATCAACCTTTGAGCAAGAATGGCATGGCGTGAGTAGAGACGCCATCATGCTCGCACATAAAAGTTTGTTGCGTGAGTTCCATCCTGATCGGATCGGCCCTGGTGCCCCGGAGACCGTCCGTAGAACAAGATTTTGAGAATCTCCCTTATTACCAAGTTGTCCGTGACATGCAAGTCTTGGGTCTTCCAGATTCACAACATGACATGATAATCCTTGATTCTTGTTATGAACGAGTATTGCTCCACGAGCTATGATTCTTGCTTTACTTGACATGATTCTCGTTTAAAGTTTAACTTAACTTGATGCATTCCCCTGGTTTGGGAACTGCCTTGGTGACCTAACGGTCCAGTATACTTTGCAAGTTCATATTGCACAGAAGGACTATTTGATAGTCTTCTGGCTAACTAGATGCATGCACGATACAGATAGTGTTACTTGATTGTCACATAAATTTATGTGGCAAGCAGTGAAACGAGGCAATAAGTACAAGTTATAATGTAAGCAGGCAAGCATGAATTTATTATTTAAAACATAATCATTTACGTTAGCACGGGTCTAAGGGGTAGTGCAAGGAGTGAAGCCGTACAGGGATATGTCGAGCGACATAATCCATAAGGCAAGCAGTGTAAACAAGTAAAATGGTGCACTATGAATAGTATATAATGATCTACTCGAGGCATAGCGAGGTCTACTTAAATGAAGCTAAAGTAGCATGTGAGGGTCCATGTTATAAGCCAAGTTTTATTTTTATGTTCCAACACAAGCAATACAAGATGGGATTATTCCCTTAGCTAGGTGCGCTGTATTCTTTATTAGCAAGCAAGGGATGATTCACCTAGTGACTAGTATGTATCGTCTATATTTTAAGTGTGCTTGATAAGTAAAGACAAGTTCATTGTAGCCGCCCACCTTAGCGATGATTCGCCTCGGTCGAGCGATACTCCGAGCGAGCCTTTGAAAGTCTATGTATGAACTCCTGAAGGGCCAAGTCTAGAATTCTTTACCTCAAACGAGTCTTCTCGCTGAGCAAAGTGGGTTGGGTCATTGTACTTGCGCCATTTGAATCGGTTATCCACTTGAACGGAATTGGTCGTTATATTATAAACCATGCAAAAAAAGTCTCATCCTCGATACTTCCTGAGCGTAAACCGTTCTATCACAAACTATCGAATCTTTCTCAAGTATAGCAATCTGTGCCACGTGTGTGCTAGGTCTGTCTTACTGAATGACTCTATCATTCAATCCAATCTCTGACTCGGCCTCCACAGCGCCTTAGCGCCGAACATATATCTCTTAACGCGGGGTATGGTATGATCCATCTTGAAAGATGATCTAGGGCTGAGGCAAACTTATCCAAATTGTTATACTCATCTATGTGAATCTAACATATTCACTTGCACTAGCATTCATGATTAGCATATCGCAAGTCTGGATCGTGCACATATTCAAAGCGTCCCTCAAACATATGCATGTCAACCAACTTAGTGATAGTGAAGTCTTTGTACTCAAGTTCAACATATCATTGAGTCTTGGATCGTGCACACGTTCAAGGCATCCCTCAAACATATGTATTCAACCAAACTTAGAGATAGTAAAATCGGACAAGCTACTTGCAAAAATCTTAAGGGTTCTCGTCTTACAAATCACGATGATACCTCCAACAGGGTCAATCAAAATCTAAGTTATTCTAACTCAAACCAAATATTGCACTACCGTCAAGAACGATCTATCCGATCAACCGACTAGCATCCATGTCCTATCATACATTCCGTTTGTATCAAACATAGCACACACTTACCGTTCCAAGTCTAATTCTAAGTCTTGTTGCCCATTTCTATGGCTTGCTTAAGCAATACTCTAAAGTGGTTACACAAGTTCTTTCACTCGGCACAGGGTCGTCTGCCTAATTACTAGGTCAGCTCACAAGGTCATAGGTACAAGTTCAAGCATATGATTCATCATGCAAAATTGTCGCACGATGCGCATCCCAATTCCTAAGGTCAAACCATCATTCGTTTGTACGTGATATTCTACCCAAGCTTGTTTTACTCAGATTTCTAAACATTGGGCACATATCATTCTACTCACATTAACACTTTCGTTTGTACAGGGTTCAAGTTCGTTCAGTCAAATCTATGATATATCCATATCGCATGATAAGTCTAGCAATTTTCATATTCTATCTCCTCAAACATGTTTTGATATAATCCATATATCCATTCTAAGTCTAGACCACCAAGCCATGATTAAATTTTCAATCACCGATCTCAATCATAAACTCTAAGTCTTTCAACAAGATTCACGTATTCGTTCACGAAACCATCAAGCGTGACTTACTCCAGGTTCTAGGCTAACCTATCCTTGAAATACTTTCAATTCACTTGTATTCCCAAATTTGTCTTATCATGTTGAACCATAAGTCAAGACGATCCTTCAATTATCACGCTCCGGTCTTCTGTAAGTTCGATCATCCTTGTTGGATGTTAGATCACCACATCAATACTTCTGCTGGATAATCATTCTAATCCGGGAGTGACACATGTACGAGCATGGAGTTACGCTCGGACAAGACAAAAACGTCGAACATTATGGTTATCATCGAAACGATCGAGATACCTTATCATTTTACTTCACTCCATCCAAGATATATATATATATATATATATATATATATATATATATATATATATATATAATCTTTCAAGTCATGTCCGTTCATGTCGTGATCATAATTTGTCTAGCCAAATCGTCCAACTTCAATGTTACCATTTGATAGATCCATAATCTTACTTCTAGAATCCCTCAAGCAACTAAGTTCAATACTCAAGCCAAAGTCTATCCACTTTTGATACGTTCTATTCATCGAGTTTGTTTGAATAATCATTAAGCATGTTCACGTGAGTTTGATCATCCCCGTCGGACGTGAAATTACTATGCCGGCTCTCCCGCAGGATAATCGTTCTCGGTTGGGACTGATTGTCAAGAGTTACATTTCGAACTAGATTCAAGATCGTTCTTCCAAACTCCATATCGAATCCGTTATCGCTTATCTCTTTCATCGAACCACAATATTCCTTCTCGGGTTAACTTCTATCGAGCAATATCCTACTCAAGTTCAATTCGTTTGATTCAATTTAAAATTGATTGCATGATCCATTAAGTTTTTACCAAGTTTTCTTGACCATGATATCGATTTTATTACCTTGAATCCCTATTCGATATAAGTCTTATCACTTATTCAAGACATACTCAATCGTTCAAACCAATTATCGCACAAGACCTATAAATTCGCTTAAATTTTTCCAAAATGATCCATACACCACTCAGGAATCAAGTCACCCAATTAAATCCTCAATCATTGTTCGCATCACTCGCTAGCATATTCACCAAGTCGTTCCTTAGAACTCCTATACGATACCTAAGCATCGTCGAATAAATCTTAGTCTCGTATATATCTTGTTGATAATCATCTAAGTAAACCATATCTGATTTGTATCTTCTAGATACGAAATATCGTTCGAGATATTTCTTAAAATCTAAGCACGATTCTCAATATTCGCCTTAGCGATAATCTGATAATATTTCTATCAGTTGCCATTCTAAGTCTGACTTATCTAAATGATATCCCAATCTCGCTTACAAACTTGCTCATACCAAAGGCTCTTGGCTTGCGATATTCTACACAAGTTAGCCAAAAGGCTGTGTGCATAGCTATTCATCCGTACGATATTCTATCTCGTACACTAACCAGCTCGGTAATAATGAATGGGTATTTGGGTTTGTACATAACTTGTAAATTCTACCACGAGTCTATTCTCACAAAGTCTAACACCGGTTGGCACAAAGGCCTTTGCATTCTTATCCAGTTAAAGCAATCATATCAATCACATGCACTTTTAAAATTATTTAGACTCATTGTATAAAATATTCCAACGGGTCATCGAGAGAGATTGTATGCACATAACCCACAAACGAGCTTTCAAAACTGAGAAAATTGATATAAAGTCCAAAGACGTAATACCTATGCTTTGATACCAATATATCACGCCCCAATCTTCCGCAGGTAATCGGCCATCTCTACTAGATGCGAATCACCGTACAAGCGCTCTTACAGGACGATCATTCCCATCTGGACGTGATACTACACGAGCACAAGTTGCGCCCGTGCAAGGCAATGATCCGAACATGCGGTAAAATATCTAAGCCACAGAGTCGCACAGATAGTTTGAATGCAGCGGAATAAGAAATGAATAGGCCATTGGTAACAAGTTCACAGAACCATCAATAGAGGAAGCATTGAATAACACAAGTATGAAAGTAAAATAAATACTATATTGATATTGAACAAGTGTTATAAGCGGCATTAGGCCAAGATTACAAGTCACTCAAGTCCCTATCTCTCGAAATAATAAAAGCGTGCTAAGTGGCTACAATTGTGGAATGATACATAGGCGATGTTCCAATATTATGTCTTGTATATGCGCTTCAGCTCCGGACGCAACGCTCTAAGGCTCCACAGCGAACTCCATGCCTTAGCTCGTACGGAGGGGGTTTTCGTACTGAACGAGGTTCCCCCGCACCCTGCAAGCAATCTGGTGGGTTATCAGTACATGAATGCACTGGTGGGGAGATTTCTCGCCCGCTCGACAAAACCAAACACGTTTATATAGATTTCGTGCACCATCTATTAAGTTATCTTTCTAGTCTTGTTTTAGGATCAGTTTTATGGCAATGATGTAAAGCCTAACTCGTGTGGCAGTGCACCGTGCGATATATGAATAACACAGCAAGACTTACCAACTTACCATTCGTCCTTCCCTATCCAAGAAAAACTAAGTTAAACCAAGCATGTGTATATATAATAAAATCTAGGGGCAATTGCATAAGCAAACATGAGTGTCATGAGCAGGGTTCGAATTTAGGTGTACGAGTTACACAGATTACTCAGGTGTGTTCAAATAAATTCTTAGGTGTTCAATATGTACAGATGTCTTATACTCATAATCATTCAGGTATTTTAGATTACTGGCTACGAAGCAATGACTCACACGCGGATTGCCGCTAAGCGATGATGACTTATCTATATGAACATGAGTCGCCGGTATAGCCATAAAAGACGAGTTATAGTCATTGACTAGGATAATATACAACAAAAGTATATGGTGCGCTACAAGCTATCCCGTCCAGCACATGAGACTATAAGCCTTTGAGCAAGAATGACGTGGCGTGAGCAGAGACGCCATTATGCTCGCACATGAAAGTTCCATCCGGACCGGATCGGCCCCGATGCCCCGGAGACCGTCAGTGGAACAAGATTTCGAGAATCTTCCTTGTTACCAAGTTGTCCGCGATTTGCAAGTCTTGGGTCTTCCAGATTCAAAATATGACATGTTAATCCTTGATTCTTGTTCTGAACGCATATTGCTCCATGAGCTGTGATTCTTGCTTTACTTGACATGATTCTCATTCAAAGTTCAACTTGACTTGATGTATTCCCTTGGTTCAGGAACTACCTTGGAGACCTAACGGTCCCGTATACTTGTAGGTTCATATTGCATAGAAGGACTATTTGATAGTCTTCTGGCTAACTAAATGCATGCATGATACGGATAGTGTTACTTGATTATGGCATAAATTCATATAAAAAGCATTAAAACGAGGCAACGAGTACAAGTTACAATATAAGCAAGCAAGCATGCATTTATTATTTGAAACATAAGCATTTATATTAGCACGGGTCTAAGGGGTAGTGCAAGAAGTGAAGCCGTACAGGGACATATCGAGCGACATAATCTATAAGGCAAGCAGTATAAATAAGTGAAACAGTGTACTACGAATAGTATATAATGATCTACTCGAGGCATAGAGAGGTCTACTTGCACGAAGCTAAGGTAGCATGTGAGGGTCCATGTTATAAGCCAAGTTTTATTTTCATATTCTAACACAAGCAATACAAGATGTGATTATTTCCTTAGCTAGATGCAAGGGGTGATTCACCTAACGACTAGCATGTATCGTCCATATTTTAAGTGTGCTGGCTAAGCAAAGACAAGTTCGTTGTAGGCACCCACCTTAGCGATGATTCACCTCGGTCGAGCGATACTCCGAGCGAGCCTTTGAAAGTCTAAGTATGAACTCATGAAGGGCCAAGTATGGAATCCTTTGCCTCAAACGAGTCTTCTTGCTGAGCAAAGAGGGTTGGATTGTTGTACTTGCACCGTTTGAATCAGCTATCCTCTTGAACGGAATAGGTCATTACAGTAATCATGTGAACATACAATTATTAGAAATGTGATCTTGCTATTAGGGATTAGAGTCAATTTACAGTATACATGATGTTTAGCATAATAGTGTCAGCATGTCTATATGTTAAACAGCATAAATTAAAGACATGGAAGATAGTACACATCACTTATCAGTGGTACCTTACAAATAGCTTGCTTGTTCATCCATGTACATAGTACAATGTATCGTACTTATGTTTTCATGCACGAGATAGTTGTCAGCATGCAGCTTATCTATATGAAGGTCACCGATAACACGTATGTCGTCATTATAGACTATCCCTGGTAAGTAGTGAACACTTCGAGTGCAGGTTGTGAGCCCCACAGAAGGTACCACCTTAGCCATATTACGACGCTCCCTTCCAGACGGGTAGTAAGCCCGACTATAGGTCCCGTAATACTCCGTATTCTTCTATTTAAACACAATAGATTTTCTTTGTTCCTCCTAGGTCGAACGATCCCGGTGCCCCGATTAGCATCTCGTTCAAGGAACCATATTTTTGCCTTGTGCACAGGCTATCCATGACCATGCAGATGCATGAACAGTTATCATAATATATGCACGGTACAGAGAATGTAAATAAATGATGGTATCTCGTGTCATTCAAGATTCTTATTCTTATTCTTATTTGGGTTGGTGACCCATAGGTCCCAACATACTTTCCTTTTTCTTTCTTTACTAGGGACTTATCAGTCCATACTATCTTTCGTAATTCATGTGCACTTATGCACTTCATAGTTGTACAGGTATCAAATGTTCTATTCCTAGTGTTTCAAGCATATAAAGGAGTTTGCACAGTATTACTTCTTTTTTTATGTAAAACTTATGTTACCGTATTCTTGTGACAATGGTATTAGCAGTTCATTATTCATGTGTTTCATTGATTACAGTAGTATTGAACATATGTCATCATTATCTCGATATGAATTAAAGTTACATTTTGTTATGAAACACAACAAGGGTCTACTAGCATTATTTTATTAGGGCATGAAGAAGTAGAGAAAAGGGGACAGATCCACTCACATCTACAAATATAGCCTGCATGTCTCGATCCCAAGTACACCTATGATTCTTCAAGAATGATCTGACATGATGCACAGTCTTCTAACTTGGCAAAAGCATACCATCAAACCACTCTCCATAAAATATTCCACCCGACCAAGTATAGTAAGGCTATACCATCACCCCAAGTATCTCGACTCCCAGCACAACTTGTATCCTATCTATCTGATTCGTCTAGAACTTTAGCATGTCTCTTCACGGAGTAGGGCATTACATTTTCTCTTCTTTTCAATCGATCGATAGAGCTAATAACTCTTCTATTCTTTTCTCTTTTCTCTATACAGTCAAGTCGTATCATCTCTTTTTAATAGTATAATTCCATTCATACAACTATATCTTTACATCAGCGATAAAGGAAACATATAATCAATATTTACTCGTGTAAGCATGACAACAGTTCTTCTATCTCTTATAACGTTGCATGTAGTTCTACTCTTGATAGCATGCGATAAGGGACATATAAGTATTCTTTCTCTTCTTATTTAGCATGGCAAAGGTTCGTTCAATTGAAGTGACAGTCTAACTTCATCATGCAATTATCTTATCTTGATTTAGCATACAAGGCTTCTTCTTTTTATTAAGTAAGCATGCAAATTCTCTTAAAGCATAATAGACAAGTGTTATCATTCTTAGTATTACGATCTTATTCTTTAGCAATAAGGATGCATTCATTCTTATAGATTCTTTATTAAACGTGGAAGACTCAGAAAGTGAAGTCTCGCCCACTCATCCAGATTAATCGTCTTTTGTCCCAAAAGGGAGTTATTCGTGAATGCTTCCTCTTGAGCTAGCAAACCGATATCTCTTTCCATATAGTGTCATTATGGAATATGGCACTATAGTATCTGTGGCGGCTAGCATGCACGATCTCGAGATCCCGTTCCCTTCCGATGTTGCTACAAGTTTAGTTACCCAAATAACCCTATAGTTATCTGGAATCTCGTACCGTGGTCACACGATCATCCTTCTATATGTCTTACCTCAGTACGAGTACGGTAAGTATAAATATACATTGGTTCCTGTGGTCCCAATCTAAATTTATTCTGAGCATAATGCAACAATTAAACAAATATCCTAACCACACTATAACTATTGACTAATTACAAGAATGTCCATACAGTAATCCAAGTATATCATACTACCAAGAATATATCAGAAACATAGTACGCAGGTAGCATCTCAGTGCACATGCAAGATAGCACACTCGGTGCATAATCAGGACGTATCAGCACGGATACAAGTAGTCAAGTAAGGATATAGGGTCAATTAGTCAGTCAAGTGAAATCCTTTGCTCACATTGTAGCATGTGTATCAAGTCAAGTATATAATCAGTGCCTATACTATAGTCTATCAAATTCTCTAGTTGAGCGTACAACTCTATCATGGAATGCCTCAAGCAATAATCATCATCCAGATAATTGGAAACAACCTAAGTCTTTTAGTTCAATATCACATAGAAAATCACAAGATTATGATAAGGAATCAATACAGTTGAAGAAAATATCGACAACGAACAAAAACAGCCAAAAATAGGCTAATCTGCGCTAAAAATAGCCCTCATAGACAGGAAACTACATGCCTGCATGAAAATGACATTTACTATACAAAAATAACGTTTCCTGTTTGCAGAATGACGTTCGTGTGTGCAGAATGACATTCCTGCATGCAGAATGGCATTCCTGCATGGAAATGATGTTTCAACATAAAATAACACTTCCTACGCGCAGAATAACGTTCCCGCGTGCATAATGGCGTTCCTGCAGAGAAATGATGTTTCCTGTGTGCAAAATGATGTTCCTGTGCAGAAATGACGTTTCCTGCGCATATAATGACGTTTGTCATTCCTACAGGAAAATAACGTTTGTCATTCCTACATAAAATGACATTTCTGTATGGAGATGATATTTCTTGCACGTAGAATGACGTTCCTGCACGCGAAAACACTGTTTATCATCCCTGAGACGGCAATAAAAAATTAAACTTCAAACTTGTTTCAACCATAAAAACCTCAATTTAATTCGAAATTCAACATTTCAAAAGTCAAAATCATATGAAATTAAATTCCCTACAACATGAGAGCATTTAATTTCACAAAATTTGAGATTTGATAAATTAATTCCACAAAATACTCCAAAAATTACTATTTAAAACTTAGATCTACTCAAAGCTATCAATCAAAATTGAAAATATCAAATACTAAAGATGAAAAAAAATTTAAAGATGTACATTATTGAACAAAATATATGTTAGATACCAAGAAAAACAAAAAATGAAAGAAAAATTATGGTTGTCTTCACTTTGAGCAAGATGTACTTGTCTTAGGTTAGCTAGCCAAGTAGTCTTTCACTCCACTACCAAGAGGTGTTTTGAAACCATAATATAGGTCTCAAGGCCAAGCCCCAAGTCCTAGCTCCAAGCTCCGCTTGAGGGAAGATAAAGAAGAAAGAAGAAAATAGAGAGTGAAAGATGAATGGGAGAAGAGAGAAAATGGAAAATGGGTTATATGAGACAGGATTTAATCCCAACCATCCAACTATGCCACGTGACCATTCCGTGGCTTTCCCATGCCCTTTCAACCTCCCATGAAAACACAAGAGTCCATTGGACAATGAGTAGACTGTTGAATAAATATTGTTGTCATAAACACAAAAAAATTAGTATATTGCATAAGTTATTATTTTCTTGAAAACAGAAAACCAAAAAATCACCGAAAAAATATATGATGCAAAATACGTATCCGTATATAGATACAATGAGATGAGTCTCACAGTATATGCCTCAAATACGTATATCAGGAACGAAAAGTAACAGTCCAAAACCGAATAATGCGCACCCCTACTAGTACTCATTTCCATTATTTCACCATTCCATGTCCAAAAATACAATAGCTCATTTCCATCATTTTATCTCCGATAAAGAAAAAGTCTAAAAATAACAACAAAGCAAAATAATGAAAACACAAAAGGTCCATCGATTTGTTAGTTTCGTTCGATTTTATCGATTTTTGATATTATTAATTCATTGACGAACAAAACTGTTCGGTTATTAAGAACACCCAACCGACCTAACCCGATCAGTCGATTAAAAACTGATCGGTACAGTTTGGACCGGGTCGATTCGGTCGCTCCGTCCCAAATTTGCATAGCCCTCCTTGTACTTGTTAAGGATATAATGGAAAACAGAAACATAAAAAAAAATTCAAGGTCTAAACTTTCTAATTGAACATGTTAGGGCTTAAACTCTAAGTTGGTATAAAATATATGGTCCAAGCACCAATTAACCCTATCTTTATCTGTTCTTGGGGATTTTTGATCATCAAGTTTATGAAGTGTTTAAAAAAAATTCTAGTATAATTTTAGGTGTCTTGATAAACATCCTAAATAAATATATTTTGAGGGTTTTATCATTTTCTTTCATTTGTAACCTCATCAAAAGCCATAATTATAACCACAATAACAACAACAACAACAACTACTACTACTACTACTATTACTACTACTACTACTACTACTACTAAAGTAGCCCAATACCCTATTTCATTTTTCTCGTCTTTGTTTGCTCGACATTGTAGTGACCTGACAATATAAGAACAATTTAGCTTGGTCACAAATCTATAATCACATAACATCAAATTGAGAGTGATAATATTTATCTTGCTGTGACCTGACAATAGGCAATGATATAATCTTATTTTGGGAGGACTTCTGTTTATATATGAATATATACGTAATTTTAAATTTTTTAAAAACTGTTAGTTCCGCTCTTTAATGAATGATCAAGCATGTGTTTGACAGATTTAAAATATGCTACTTAAAACCATCTAAAATCAGATCCCTCATAAACGATACTTTAAAAATACCTCATAACAGTTATCCCAATAATTGCGAAGCAGACCCAAAGGAGTGTTTGTGCTTTCATAACTGTATAGTACTAGCACTTTAAAGTGCAAATGCTATTTATTTTTCATAATTATGTAGTGCACTTTAAAGTGTTACTATTTATTTTTTTAATCATTTTAAAGTGTATTATAAATGTATGAATTGACTATTTTGCTCTCAAATACTATGACATCACACAAATTCAATAGTACAAATAAAAAAAATATAAGTTAATCCTCATATACTTTTATCAACACAACATTAAAGTATTTCGTTCTCAACTTTACCTTCTAATATCAATAAAATTGAAAATTATTTAATAATTTGGAAACTTTTTTTTTGCATCAAAATTTATTCAACTATTAATTTTAAGCCAAATGTCTATTTTTTTGATTATTTAATAACTTGAAAAGTTTGAAGCTAGTCTTTTTTTACAGAGAGAAGAAGGGATTATGATTGTTTGGGCATATTTTATAATAATCATATTTGTTGAAGGTTATATGATATTTTTTTACATTAATAAGCTAAGTGATAAATTATAAGATCAAAATTTAAGTTTACAATTTATTAATTATAAAGAACACTTTAAAGTATAAAAAACAAGTACCTTAAGTTGATAGATCCCATCTTATTTAAGCACTTTAAAGTATTTGTCATTATATAGTAAAAAATGCTCTCTAGTTCTTATAGTCGATATAAGGAAATAACACACTCAATTTTATTTTAATATAGAATAAAATAAAAAATTTCTCTATCAAGGATAAGTTAACTAGAGGACTCTTAACTAACAAATGCAGAATTTAGAATTTTTTTCTCACATTTAATGTAATTTATCGTAACTACAAGATTCAAGGAAGTAATATCTAAAAAAAAAATCTAGGTTGGTTCACGAAAAGAAAAGAAAATCAATTTTTGCGTCTTTTCTTTCCTTTGTATTGGGATTAAATTGTATATATGGTGATTGGCCCATGTGGCTTAGGCCCAAGTTGATATGTGGATGTATATATATGTAATATCATGATGAATGAAAGACCTAGATTATTCTCTCCTACTACTTCTTCACATAGTATCAGAACATGACGACTAAGGCAAGATTTTTTTTATAGTGGCGGCAGCGGCGACAATTTTTTCTTCACGGCGACGACGACGAATCTCCCTTCGAACTACGGTATGACGAGTGGTGGAGGCGACAACAACAAGGATCAACCCCACCTCCCCGTATTATGTTGATTCTAATGACAATTCGGGTAATACAATTACGAAAGTGGTATTTCGTAAAGAAAATTATGAGGAATGGCCGAGCTCTATTCGGCTTTCTCTACAGGCTCGACGAAAATTTGAGTTTATTGATGGGCCTATCGATAAACCTACGGAGAATGACAAATTAGAGGATTGGTACTGTGTTCAATCGATGCTTGTGCAATGGATCTTGCACACTATTGACGCTTTGGTGAATAAGACGATACCCTACTTTGAGGAGGCCAAACCGCTGTGGAATTCGCTCAAGGACCGATTTAGCGTGGAAAATGACGCTAGAATTTAACAGATTAAATATTCGTTGGCAGAGTGTCGTCAAACAAAATTCATGTTCTTGGTCGACTACTTCGGCCAATTACAGACTCTTTGGGATGAGTTGGGGACTTATGAACCTATTCTGGCGTGTAGTTGCGGCAAATGTACGTGTGATATCCCGAAGAAGCTGCAGAAACGGGTTAATGAGGAGCGCTTTCATCAGTTTCTTTATAGGATCAATCAGGAACTCGATGGCAACGCCCGCTCGACTTTATTGGCACAAGATTCATTCCCTACTTTGGCGCATGCTTATCAATTCATGTTAGAGGAGGAACGATTGCGCACGTCCACACAAGTCTCCTCTGAACGGGACGAGATTATGGCGCTTGCGGTTAAAACTCATTCTGTTAACCGTAGGCTATCTCATTTGGATGCTCGAGATAAATTAGAGTTTCTTTATAATTTTTGCAAACGCAACGGACATGAACAAGCCACTTGCTTCGAGAAATATGGCTTTCCGGATTGGTGGGGGGATAGGCCGCGTGGCGGCGGACGAGGGGCTGGTCACAAAAGTGGTGGACGTGGATGGGGTACGGAGTGCGTGCGACGGTGGCAGAACGTGGCACGACGGCTACACACAGACAAGTATAACAGGTGATGTTGTAGGCGGTGTTCCAGGAATAACTCTAGACCAATGGCAACAACTTATTTCTTTGCTTGGTAACTCTTCGGTCAAATCTTTGGAGGACCGTATGGTGGGTAAGTCTATTGCACCTTGGATTATTGATACAGGCGCTTCGAATCATGTTACTGGAAATTTGGATTTATTGTCGGGGGTAACAAAAATGGAGGAATGTCCGGTTTGGCTCCCTGACGGATGGACTGCAGTTGCCTCGTGCTGCGGGCGTATTTCTCTTGCACCGGGTGTTGTTCTCACGAATGTTCTATTCGTACCTCAATTATATTATAATTTAATTTATGTGGCCCATCTTATTGATGATACAAATTATGTTGTATAATTCATTAAAAATTTGTGCTTAATACAGGACCCCAGTTTGAGGACCCTAATTAGCGTCGGTGAACGGCGGGACGAACTCTACTACTTTTGTATTGTAACAAAGACTTAGGCCTTGGTAGTGACTGTGATGACTTCTCTGGACATTTGGCATCAGCGACTTGGGTATCCTTATGATAAAGTAGTAAAGTCTTTTCATATTGTTAGTAGCTCTAGTAGTTCAGTGAATAAGGCATGTGAAGTTTGCCATCAGGCAAAGCAAACTCGAGGTATTTTTCTTGTCAGTGACTCTCAGGCTGTTGTAATTTTTGATTTGAGACAGTGTGATCTTTGAGGGCCGTATCCTACGCCTTCTTCGTATGAAGCTCGATATTTTTTTACGATTGTGGATAATTTTTCTCGTGTTGTTTGGTTGTTTTTGTTGATTGATAAGACTAAAGTATACAAGATATTCTCGTCATTTTTTCTATGATTGAGCAGCAATTTAATTCCAAAGTTCGAATTGTGCGAAGTGATAATGGTACTGAGTTTAATTGTCTGCGTGACTACTTTGCACAGAATGGTATTTTATTTCAGACATCTTGTGTGGGTACACCTGAGCAGAATGGGAGGGTCAAACGAAAACATATACATATATTGAATGTGGCACGTGCTTTACGTTTTTAAGGAAATTTTCCAATATTTTTTTAGGGAGAATGTATTTTGGCGGTCGATTATTTGATCAATCGAACACCTTCAAGTCTTCTTGGTTTTAAAATCCCTTATAAAATTTTATTTGGTGCTTCTCCTTCTTATGATGAATTACGTATTTTTGGTTGTCTATATTTTGCCCACAATCAAAAAGCTAAAATGGACAAATTTGCCAATCGCAGTCGAAAGTATGTTTTTTGTGGGATATCTCCATGGCAAAAAGGGTTGAAAGTTGTATGATCTTGCTACTGGTAATTTTTTTGTCTCTCGAGATGTTAAATTTTACTGTTGAGGATGATCGTGGTTGTACGGCTTCACTTGAGCTTGCGCCTCCTGTCGTGGGTGATGATGATTTGGGTTTTGATCATGTGATCGACAATACTACGGGGTGTGATTTACCTCATACGGATAGGACTGTCGTATCCTCGGATGGGAACGACATGGTGGGGGCGGCTGATGGTGAGGATGGCATGACTGAGGCCGCTATGGAGGATAAGCCGGCGGAGGATGAGGCGGCGGTGGGGGTGCCAGATGGTGAGGGTGTAGTGGGGCTTGGAATGCGTGCCAAAATTCCGTCCGGGAAGCTCCGCGATTTTGTTACAAATACAATACAAAAGTTGAGTCACAGTCCTTCCTCCCAATGTTCCACCACGTCTAATCACTCCTCAGGTACTCCTTATCCTATAACACATTTTTTGAATTGTGATCGATTTTCTCTGGGACAAAAAATTTCTTACAGCTGTAACTGCAGGTACAGAACCGACCTCCTTTAAAAAGGCGGTTAAAGATGCAGGGTGGCATAAAGCTATGCATAAGGAGATACGAGCTTTAGAGGATAATGATACTTGGACAATGGAGACGCTTCCGGCTGGAAAACGTGCTCTGGGGAGCCGGAGGGTGTATAAGATAAAGTATAATTCTGATGGGAGTGTTGAGCGGCTTAAAGCCCATTTTGTAGTTTTCGGCAATCATCACGTTGAAGGAATTGATTACACTGATATTTTTGCTCCGGTTGCAAAAATAGTTACTGTTCGTACTTTTCAAGCTGTAGCTAAAACAAAGAATTGGAAACTACATCAGATGGATGTTCACAATGATTTCCTACATGGAGATCTTACCGAAGAAGTGTATATGAAACTACCACCTGGTTTTTGAACCACATGCCCTGATCAAGTATGTCAGCTTCGAAAATCTCTTTATGGGTTTAAACATGCGCCTTATTGTTGGTTTGCAAAGTTGGCTTCTTTTTTGCGGGAGTACGGATTTTGCCAATCGTACTCTGACTACTCGCTTTTTACTCTTCATATGGGTAATGTTCATATGAATATTTTTGTGTATGTAGACGATTTATTCTCTCTGGTAATAATTCTGCTGCTTTTACTGCCTTTAATAATGATTTGAGTACATGCTTTCATATGAAGGACATTTGGGTTTAAAGTTTATTCTTGGAGTTGAGGTAGCTCGAAGTACGAAGGAAATTTTTTTGTGCCAATGGAAATATACACTTGACATTATCTCTGAGACATGATTGTTGGGGAAAAAATCCGCAAGCTTTCACATGGAACAACATCATCAATTGGCACGCTCTACAAGTCCATTATTGTCGGATAGGGAAGCATATCGGTGACTCATGGGACGACTGATCTATCTTTCATTTACTCGGCCAGATTTGGTTTACGCTGTTCACATCTTGTCGAAGTTTATGCATGAGCCCCAGCGTGATCATTGAGATGCGACTTTGAGGGTTGTTAAATATCTGAATGGTTGTCATGGTCAAGGCATTCTCCTTCACTCTGACTGTGATTTGCGGTTCCGGGGGTGGTGTGATTCCGTTTGAGCGAGTTGTCCCATCATGAGATGCTCTTTGTCTGGCTGGTTATTTTTTCTTGGTGATTCGCCTATCCCTTGGAAGACGAACAAATATGTGAATGTGTCCCGCTCTTCGGCCGAAGCAGAATACCGTGTGATGGCGGCGGTCACGTATGAGCTTAAGTGGCTGAAAGGGTTGCTTGGCAGTTTGGGAGTGCAACATTCGTGTTCTATGGATTTATTTTGTGATAGCCAATCTACTTTACATCTTGCGCATAATCCAGTTTTTCATGAGCGCACAAAACACCTTGAGGTGGATTGTCACTTTTTGAAGGATGCTATTCTTGATGGAGTTATTCGCCCATCTCATGTGCCGACGGATGGGCAATTGACGAATATTTTCACCAAAGCTTTGGGCAAACGACAATTTGAGTTTCTTTTGTGCAAGTTGGACATTTGTGACTTGCATGCTCCAACTTGAGAGGGGGGTATTGGGGTTAAATTGTATATATGGTGATTGGCCCATGTGACTTAGGTTCAAGTTGATATATATATATATATATATATATATATATATATATATATATATATATATATATATATATATATATTATGATGAATGAAATATCTAGATTATGCTCTCTTACTACTTCTTCACATTTTGAGAATTTGTAACTCCTATCATTTTTTTTGGTGTTTGAAAAGTTCAAAAAAATTGGAAGAAAAGTAAATCTTTAGAGGTGGAAAATTAAATCCTACGAATAGATAGGGGGAACATTTTTCTCCTATAATTTTTTTTTTTTTTGATATCCAAATATAAGTTTTTTTTTTCCTTTGAATGTCCTGATGTCGCAATCCAAACGTGCAAAGTTAATCGGTAGCAAAGTATTTGTATGGATTATTTGGAACCAATGGTAAATTTAGCCTAAACAAATATTTCTTGGCTTATCCGTTATTTTGCAAGAGATCAAACAGATCAACGGCTAACTAAGCTTCTCCGATCCCGTCACCAATAAATCCGCTTACCTACAACAAAACTCCACGTGGCACTATTACAGAGTGCCACGTCGGCATACGTTAGCACACTGGTAGGTGACCACACCCCCCAAAACTAACGTAAAAATGGTGTGCTCTCACAAACCAGACTTTTCCCGAAGAAGCGTCTCTCTTCACTCGTCCCCTTCTCGATCCAAAGGTACTGATTTCCCCCCAAATTTATCGATCGGTAAATACCCATCTCTTAATTGTCACGCGCGTAGTCGATTTTTTGTTGTTGCGATTATTGGTGTTTTTTTCCGATTTTGTTGGTCATGGAAATTGGTAGATCGGATGTAGGGATCTAATTGTGGGAAATCTGGGGGGTTTAGGTTCAATATTTTTTGTTGTTGTGTTTTTACGGTCTTATTGGTTAGGGTTGGAAAGGAGATGGTTTGATGGTTGGGTTTGTGATTTTGGGGAAACTGGGATAGGGTTTTGCGTAATTGAGTCGTCTCGCATGAAAAATTGGAGGTTTTCCCCCAATTTATTAATACCAATTTTGTTAATTTTAACACCCTCTCTCGTTTTCTGCCATATTTGGCGAATATCCCCTAATTGTATCCGATTTTTTTGTCATGAAAATTGGTAGATCGGATGTGGTAATCTAATTGTGGGAAATTTGTGTTAGGTTCACATTGTGTTGTTTTTTATGGGAATTTGTGGTTATTCCTATTGGTTAGGGTTGGAAAGGCGGTGTCTTGATGGTGGGGGTTTGGTGATTTTGGCGAAATTGAGATAAGGGTTTACATATTTGAGTCGTCTGGCATGAAATTTTGGAGTTTTTTTTTTTACGAATTTCTCAATCGATCCATTGAGTTACCCATTTTCTGTAATTTTGTGATTTTTTTTCCCAATTCTTCTGGTTTCGTAATTGGTAGATCGAACCAAGTTCGATTGTCGAAATTGTGGGGTTCAGGTTCAATTTATGTGGTTAATATGGGAGTTTGTGGGCCGATTCTTATTGGTTAGGGTTGGAAAGGAGGTGTCTGGAAGGGTTTTCGTATTTGAGCTGCCTTGCATGGAATTTTGGAGGATTTAGGATGTTGGTTTTCCTTGGATGGGGTATTCACGGCGGCACATTGATTAAGGTTTGGATGGGATTAGGATTCTTATTGTTTTGGTTAGGTGGAAAGGAGATGTCTTGGTGGCAGGTTTGGTGATTTTGGCAAAGATGGGATTTGGGTTCACATGAAATAATGGATGAGTTGATTTTGAGATATGGTTTTTTGTTAGATTGGGGCATTGACAAGAACACATTGGTTAGGGTTTGGATGATATTGGGCTTCTTGGAATAGTTTTGAATTGAAATAGTATTAAGATGGATGATTTTGTGAATTTATAAATATACAACTTTTGATAAAATGGTGTGGTTACATTGTGGAGGATAAGGGGTAAGGTGCCCATAAGGGATCTCACCATGTGTTATACTATTACTATGTTAGTGAGTCATTGTATCGACACTATTATTCATACTTCTATTTTTAACTTGTAATTCTTTTCTTGTTTAATTGACCGGGAAATAGGGATACTAATATTCTAGGGCCGGCTTGATGGCCCGCTGGTTGGCCCAAAATAAAGCGTGACTCGACCTGAACCTGATTGTAAAGCGGGTGGGGTCGGGCTCAATTTTTTGTCCTGATTTATTTATGGAACGGCTTTGGATACTTGCTGGCCCTGAACCATTGTACCCAATCATATACAAAATGATATACAAGATGATTGGTTGGCGTTGGGAAACATATTGAAGTACTACCTTAAAACCAAACTTCCTACACTTGAGTTGCACTCTCCATCGACTTCTTCACTAAGCATTGTTGTCAAGTAGTCCCCAACTAGTGACGACCGATGCATTTTTATCATACTAGCAAACAAAAAATTTCAATTTATTTTGTTTTATCATATTTTATGGGTTTGGTTGAATTGTGTAAATAACTTGTGATCATATAAGGGAAAATTTTAACATAGGTAAACCGGATCGAGAAGTCCACAAACCGGCCCAAAACCCGAAGGTCAGGATTAGGGCCTAGGTTTTGTAAATCTAGGGCCTTGATGGGTTTGGCCCAAAATATTTTAGGGCCGGGTTTGTGTATTGCTTGGCTCTACCGGCTCCGGCATATTATCATCTCTACGTGGAAAGAATGCCCAATATCGTATCAACATTTACTGGTGGGGGTTTGTATCTGATCGGGATATGACGAAGATCGATTCGATACATCCGATATGTATTGGTATTGGTTGATACTACAAGTAATACTAATTCAGTGTGCGCATCATAAACGCTGGCTAACTGGACTTCAAATTTCTTGTTAATCATGTTCTTTTTATAATTCGTATTTCATGCCTTCTCTTCATGTGCCTGAGTGCCTATCGAAGAGAACGCAAGTCCTTTTGGGGGAAAACTTGATGGAGGAAATGTTTGATTAACTGGTGTAGCATTTGTCTCAAGGAGGAGAGAGAAAGGGGGGGGGGGGGTATTGGTGTATGAATTCTAGGAATAAAAAAGTTGCTAATTTGCTAGAAGTGATCTTTGATGGGTCAAGCTGATCAGAGGTCTATATTTTAGAATTAAGATTCCATTACGATTAGCATGTTGCACTTAAAAGGCTCAAACCATTTATACTAATTCAGTGTGAGCATCATAGACGCTGGCTAACTGGATGTAATTTCTTGTTAATCATGTTCTTTTTATTATTCGTATTTCATGCCTTTTCTTAATGTGCCTGAGTCGCTATCGAAGAGAATGCAAGTCCTTCTTTTGGGGTAAAACTTGGTGGAGGAAATGTTTGATTAACTGGTGTAGCATTTGGCTCAAGAGAGGAAGAAGGGGAGGGTGTATTGGTGTATGAATTAGAGGAATAAAAAAGTTGATAATTTGCTAGAAGTGATCTTTGATGGGTCAAGCTGATCATAGGTCTATCTTTTAGAATTAAGATTCCATTACAATGAGCATGTTGCACTTAAAAGGGTCAAATTGTTTGGAAAAAGTGTTTAAAGAGTAGAATCTAGATGGAGTTGTTAGTAACGGATTAAGCACGCTATTCAGCAAAGTTCAATTAGGTTTGGCAGACTTACGGCCAGAAATTGTACTTTGTGAGCATCTTTTTCTTCTCTATCTAGGTATTGATAGGGACGAAGTACAACATCTCTATTTAGCGTCAAAAATATTAGAGGGTGATTGTGATGCAAGACAAGACCAAGAGAGGAATCTATATGGGTCGATTTATAATTATATGATCTGAGATTTGCGGAAGCCTAACTAATAAGCAAAGATTTCTAATAACCTAGTAGGAAATATGCTTAGCTTAATTAGAAAATAACAATTGAATTAAAGAGAGAAGGCATGGATTAACCTAAGAGTCATGTAGTCGATGCATGCTTTGAGTTGAATCTAGTTCCAAGAAGATAAGCTAAGCGTCCAAGCCTGTGTCTAGAATTTGTTTTTGGTTTCAACATAAGATCTGAAGACCTTTCTAATAGATTCTGAAGATCTTTTGAAAGTAAGCTTTCCGATTTAGGGTCACACACAAAATGGATCTTTGTAGTGGAAGATATAATCAATTTCCTACCACTGCACTATATAGATCCGAACATGTACTGTCGGAGTCTGATCCAATTTTTTAGAAACCGCTCCAATAATTGGACTATTGGATTGGAAGGTTCATGGTCCAACCATTTTATGTTCTAAGACGATATTTCATACATAATTACATAACAAAAAAAAATCAAAAATTCAAATAAATACAATTACCAATTAAACCAATCATCTCCCTTCCAAATACATCAGATTTCTTCAAATAAATACAATTGTAAGTAAGCTATCTTCCTTTCCAAATCTGACATTTCTTTGAAGAAATACTTGCCAAGTACACAATTTCCCCTTCCATATACAAGAAAATTGTCGAAACAAACAAAAGTGTAGTATCTCCACCAACATTTCCAACACCAAGAGACCCACCAAAAACAGGAGGGAAAATCCTCAATAGCATCACCATCTGCCATCAAAAACCAAACAAGACCTATATGTCTAGGTTCATGGAAAGTTAACGGCTAGGGTTATAGTTAACAGAAAGTAACAATTGTACGAAAAAGGAGAAAATGAATAGTGAAGAGAACAAATGGAAACTAAATTTATATGGTTTGGGCTTTAGGTTTATCTGCTCAGAAACATTCTTAGACCATGACAATGAACCCGACGGTCATTCAAACTGTTACCAGTTCACATGGTTTGAGGGGTTCAAAGCCGTTCAACACGGTCCAACTGCTCATACGGTCCAACTGGTTGAACTGAACTGCTTGTTGAAGCGATTCACGGTCGAACCAAAAACTGGTTTGAACCGGTTTTTAAAACATTGGTATGTTCGGGGTGGGTTTGCGAGCTTGGCATGGCAAACATTGGTACGTTCATGGTGGTTTCACGAGCTTGACATGACAAGTGACTACGGTTTGGTCAAGGTTAGGGTTTTATTTACTAAAAGCACATGTAAAGTGTTTTGGTAATGATTTGGGGATTTTGTGTGTCCAGATTTGTGAAAAAATAATTAATATGCTCCCTATATTGTAGAAATACGGGCACAAATATAGATAAGGACACAATATGCGTATTGAATACAAACATTTTCAAATAGGTCCAGTATTGCACGGGTACATTCATAGTACATATTGTAGAAATACGGGCACAAATATAGGTAAGGACACAATATCGTATTGAATACAAACATTTTCAAATAGGTCCAGTATTGCACGGGTACATTCATAGTACATACATGACCATTTTTCTGTGTTTTGTGCAACATAGGAGAATTATTTTGGCTGTCTCACAAACAACTGGTAGCATACATTCTCTTCAATAATGAAAACACATTCTCTTCAATAATGAAAACAAGAGAGATATTTTTATAGGTCTAAAAGTTTTGCTACCAAGAAAGAAAATAAGCATAATCCTAAGTACCGAATAACAACATCCTGATAAGACATGAACATAAATAAATAAACCTGATGCAACTAAATAAGTGTACTCGACATTTTAGAGAGTCGCACGCGCAAAGCGGTTGGTGGCAACCTGACGCTAAGGTCCTCTATAGCCTAGGTGCAAAGCGTAAAAAAAAGGTGCACACGCCTAGAAACACATGAGAAGTATAAAAATATGCTTGCGCCTAGAAAAAACACAGAAGTATACAAAAATGTATTTTTATGTTATATTTTTTTTATCTTTTGCATGTCTTCAATCAATGTTCTAAATATCGTTAGGCGGAATCGGTGCGGCGGCCATCCGTCTAACGATTTTGAATTTTAATTTTTTGAGTTTTGAATTCTGAATATTTTCGACTTTTTTTATTTCATTTATTGGATTTCTTTTTTTTTTAATTTTTTCGAAATTTGAAATTTAATTTTTTTTTTTGAATTTGATTTTTTTGAAATTTGAAATTTCAATTTTTTGATTTTTTTCTTCAAAATTTTGAATTTTTCTCCTTGGCCGCCTAGGGCCGTCTAGCGCCTAGGAGGGCCTAGGTGGTTTTCGGTGCGGGCGGCGGCTGTCTAGTGCCTAGATACCGCATATGCGGTCGCTTAGGTCGATTTTTAGAACACTGTCTTCAATTGTTTGGTATTAATGCCATTTTAGGATTTTAGCATAGATTTTCCACCATTTTAGGCGAGATTGATAGGGAAAAAAGAGAGAAAGTTATCCCTTGGAGTTGAAGCGATCCGCGAGGTTGGTGATGGAATCGAGACCATGAGAGGAAGAGGAGGGGAGGGGGAGTAAGAGGAAGAGATGGGTGGCAGTCGACAGAGAGAGAATGCGGTCATGAAGGCGGGTAGTCGGCAGTGGCCCGCACGACCTTGGGAAAGAATCAGTTTTTGTGAGAGATCTCGAATTCGGGGATTAGTTTACAAATTGATTTTTTTTATGTTAGAGAAGAGTCCATTTTGTAACCTCTTGGTTATGTGAACATGTCGGGTAGCGGGCCTCGGGACTTGGAATTTTCTATAAGGCTAAATTACCTAATGACACCCTAACTATAGCGTTTAGACATTTTTGGCACCTTTTCGCTGCTCGATTTTAGCACCCTAACTTTATAAATTTTGCTCTTTTGAAGGCTTTTTGTCAATTTTGAAGCATATCGGGACCACTTTAAAAGCATATCATGAAGTACAAAAGCACAATTTAAATACGCGTATTTCTAGATATTCTTGTAAAGTGGTCCTAATATACTTCAAAATTGATTACAGGTTCTTCAAGAGCAATTTATAAAGTTGGCTTGTCAAAATCGAGCAATGAAAAGTTAAGTTGCCAAAAACGTCTTAACGCTATAGTTGTGGGGGCCATTAGGATAATTTAGCCTTTCTGTAATGCAAAGAAAAATCAAAACAAGTAGAGTAAGCCATGCCGCACACATAGACATCAAAAGCGACGTCTAGACGTGGCCTAAGGTGAGGATGAGGCGAAGAAGCGCTTGGGTGCGCTTTTGACAACTATGTCTTTTTGGCTGACCATTAGTTCTTAGAATTCTTATATTATTGATGATACATAATGACATGTTAAATGTAGTTACCTCGCAAAAGAGGATATTGATCATCACTTAGAGAAGTAATGTAAGAATCATGGATAAGCATTCTTACATTTCTTTGTCATCAGGGGTTAGTCATCTGTGCTTTCTTTGCATTTAGAAGCTCAGGGGATCGGCAGCTTCTTTGAAATTGTGTTATACTTGGGGCAGTAGAATTAGAGAGAGTAAGGAAAGTTTTGGATCTCTCTTTTGTTGTTTGTGTGGGGTTTGGAGTGACAAAAGTGCCTTGTTTGAAAAAAAATAAAAATTTCTGATGACACTCTTAGAGGATCTGGTGCCTTCATCTGATTTGGGCAGGTAGTCTCACTGAAAGGAAGAAACTGGAAGTATGTGTCAGCAAGCTTATTTTGATGGTTGATGGAAACTGTTTTAGGCCCTTCCACTGTGGTCAATGGCGCATCAAGACATGCACCACAGGGGCAAGGCACAATGTAGCGCAACTGAAACACACGTCTTAGCTGCGCCATGGCGCACTGAGGCGGTGCCTCATGAAATCCAACGAGATTGTGCATCTAGGAAGCACGGGCACTCCAAATATGCTCAAAAAATATGGGCCGTGCTGTGTCTGACACGTATCGAACACGTCAGGCAGATCATGGAGACTCCAAAGTACACTAGGACACACCGAAATTGGTGACGCATCCATGTCACTGTGTCCTTACCATGTAGTGTAGTGTCGTGTTCGTGTCCACGCAACATAGCTGTAACCTGTACTCTACTCTAGCCCGATAACCCGTACTTTATTTTAACCTATTGGTAGGGAGCCGCCGAATACACCAGCTACGCCTAAGATGTGAAATGGATGCATAAGGATGTTGTGCTCCACCTGGAATACAATCATGAAGTTGAAAGTACCAGATATTCTAAAAGGCATACCATCAGAGAAACTTCCTTGACATAGTTGATGCTTGGTTGGCTAAGAACCTTCATTCATTCATTCACGGATTCTCTCGAAAGCAAAGAAGTGCAGTCTTGCAAAGAAGTAGTTCAAGAAGGACACAATCTTTAAAATACTACTTCCCGAATTCTCTCTCCACATTCTTTTCATCTCTTGTCGCTCTCCTAATTCTGTAAAAATGGCAGCTAACCTTCTTCTGTCCAAAATTAAGTAACCTGACCCCGACAGAAGGATTATTGTTATATATTTTCCAATTTTTTCCCAAATTAATTTTTTTTTATTATTTGAACTTTTGTCGATAATTTACTCCATCGAAAAATCTCCATTGGCAAAGTCTAGCAACCTTCATGAAGTGAGTTATTTTATTTTACAATTTTTCTTATGAATCGTGTTACAGTTGCATTTTTTGCTTTTTCCAACTCTCTCCACATTTAATCCTTTGTCTTGATCTTCCTTTGCAAACAACCTGATGTTGCCGAAGTCCAACAACCCTCCTGGAGAATTTTTCTAAATTGTTTCCAATTGTTTCTTTTAAATTATCTACAGAATAAATAATTGTTTAAGATAGTGTTATCAATTTTATTGTATTGTTAGAGTTTTTTAAAATAAATTTAAATAACATGTGCCTCGCTTCAATGAGGTGTGTGCCACTCCATGTTCATTGCGCCTCGATCACCAGGTGTACCTTGCACCTCAAGTGCCTGGTGTACCTTGCGCCTTGCACCGTGACTGGGCTCCTCATTTTCTTGTGGATCATGCCCCGGAAATTTAATCCATACATATAGATTTCATTTTTATTTGTCAAAAGAATGGCTTGTTAGTTATAGGGGTCATGTACATGAATAATTTTCTTCCATTCTTCTCGATTAGGTCCATCTCTTCCATATTAGAAAATGCCATGTCGTTGTCTTTTGTCTTGAAGCAGTGTTGTTCTTATGGTTGGTGTACATCAAGCTCATGTAGTCAGATTCTTAATATGAGACAAGAATTTATATCTAATTAAGTTAACTTGAGTACTCATCTGTAGTACTCGAGCTATATCTCAAAACATAGTTCATTATTCAGTTGAAAGTGCTGTAGATCTCTTGGTAAATGTTTCATAGAAGTTTAGCTGATAATTCTCAGGTAATTTGACTTCTTTCTTTCAAATTATTGATAGCGCATGCCGTAAATTAAATGAATTTAGGTTTTCTGTTTTTTGACCTGTATTTTTCTGCGGCTCTTGGTTTATTGAGTATTTCTGTGGAATACATCCCTAATCTGATAGATTAATTTGTGCTTTTATTCCTTTTCTTTTGATTTTTCTGATAGGAGGGATATGGATTCACCAGACAGAAATAAGGAAGGAATCAAGGAAGATGATGGGACTTCTATTGTTGAAAAACAAGACCTAGACTCATTTGAGGAAAAGGATGAGCACAGGGATGAACTTTCTACACATGAAAGTGGTGTACTGAATGAGGGAAAGCAAGTTTACTCGAATCAGGAGTACCCTCTGTCACATAAGCAACACAGTGGTGCTGATAATGATGCACCACAATCTCCGATTATGAGATCTGATCTAATGGAGTCATCATCCCCTGGAAAGAATCATGAAGAATCATGCTTGCCGTTTGGTTCTGATCTGAACCACAATGACAGCAGGAGAATTTCTGATTATAGTTCTGAGGTACAGGAGATACCTACCAGGGACTATCAGAGCCATAATTTGAAAGAGGAGACTGAAGGTGCTGACCATGTTTCTCTTCCTGGAGAATTTCAACCTGAATATTCATATTCATTACCTCATGATACTCTTCTGGCAGGCGACGATAATAAGTTTTATGAGGCAATGGATGGTCAGCCTTCCAACCACTATAGTGAAGGGTCTCCTACTTTAGACGAAACAGCTAATGGAGGTCTTGATAACTCAGCAAAATTTCCTAGTGAAAAGGCTGAAAGTGATGTAGAGATGGATGGTAGGAACTCAAGTCCTCACACTGAAGTGAAGGGTGGTTATCCGTCAGTGGTAGCTTCAGAAAATGGAGGGATGGTATGGGAAAATTCTAGTCTGCATTCTCCTCAGAGAGATCAAAATGCTTCAACATCACCTGAGAGACAATTTTCTATTTCTGCAGAACGGTCTTCCCACTCCCAACCATGTCCCCCTGTTCATCCATCTTCAAGGCAAAAGGAGCTCCCATCTCCTATGAACAGTGACAAGAAACTGGAACCTTCTCCAAGTCCATCTAGAAGGAAACGTTCACCTTCTCCTGAAAAGCATGATGTGATTCGGAAGAGAGCTTCCTCACGTGATCGTTCATCTCCTCCAAGACAGAAATCTCCATCAGGGAAGACTACACATCGAGACTTGCACCACAGGGACAATTCTCCAAGGAAACGTGTATCTGCATCACCTAGAAGGAGAGACTCCCCACGAAGGAGGGGTAGGTCAACATCACGATCACCTGTCCGGAGGAGGGATTCTCCTGGAAACAGAAGAGATCAGCGTCGTAGATCTCGATCAAGGTCCCCCTTAGCAAGGGATCGTTCTCAAAGATCCCCAAGGTGAATTGTTTACATATATTTATATGATTTGCTGAGTTTTATTTGCTTGTCTCATTGTCTTGGACTTAGCCCACACTTTCCGGAATTTCAATTTTTTATGTTTCGAAATGATAATAATATTAAGGAAACTATTCATATAGTCTGAACTTCTTGATCATTTGGGAAAAACTTGGCGTTTTTATTCTTTACTTGTTACTGCCAATTAATTGGGATTTTGGCATTTCCATGTTTCATCTTCTCATCGTTGTCATTAGTTTTAGCCTATTTTTGCAATTGATTATTATATGCGGATGTAGATTATGAATTGGAAAAGGGTGTTGAGCCAGAAGGGGTGATATCTATTTTTTCCTATTTTTTCTACATTTCTAATGAGTGGCCTTTTTGGGCCTTCTTTTGTTTAATTTCCTCTCTCATGTCCTTTGTATAATAGGAGAAGGCATTCCCCAAGGCACAGGTCTCCTCCGCCAAGTTATTCTCGTCGTCGTTCTCCAAGGAGGCCTTGGTCACCACCTGCTAACCGCAACAATGGATTGGGGAAGCCTGGAAACAATTTATTTGTTGCAGGGTTTAGCTATGTTACTACTGAGAGGGATCTTGAAAAGAAGTTCTCACGCTTTGGGCGTGTGACAGATGTTCGCATCGTACGGGATAGAAGGTGAATATGTTTAGCATAATACTTAGTTGCTTATAATAGGTGTTTCATTTAATCATGAATTAACTTCTATGTATTCTTATTATTATTTGCTTGGTGTATGTGAAGACTGTCTTTTTGGTTATTGACTGGCCTATGTGCTACTAGCTTTTCCATTTCATACTGAGCCTTCAATATATTGAGTGCATGGTCTATGTTAACCTATTCTGTATTGAGAACTAGAAAGTAGTTATCTGCTTCTTATCCAACTTATTGGACGTGTGCAGTTCTAAAATTTCATGGCAACATTGGCAAGAATTGACTGCGAGGAATTACTGCTATATAGCTTTGTTCCAAACTGCAGATTTTTAGTGGAGTCAGGAATACTTTGAGCAGTGGATTGATATTTTTTTAATAGCATGACATGACTAATCTGAGTTAATATGTGATATCTGGAAATATACTATGCTTTAGAACCAGGTAGGTCACCGCATTACTATTATTGATGTATAGATTTGAGATGATAGAAATGAGGACCACTGCCATTCATTCTATTAGTTTTAGCCTTTAGGCTTTTAATGAACAACAAAATCAAACATTTGGGTGACAATTATTTGATTAATGCGTCTTTACTCGACTATATTCTGATATATAATGAGGCGATCTTAATTTGTAGACTCCAATTGTGCATAATTGTGAAAATACATTTTATTGGATCTTGAATTGTTGCCATGGGGACGAGGTAGCCCCGGCTTCTTGTCACGCCCCGCTCCCAAACTACGGAGATCTGGTATATGAATACATCTCTAGGCTACGCAAAATTACAATATATAGTATCGTATTTGCGATTGTCGCCTGGAAAATTCTAAGATAAAGTACAGAGTATTTAGGAAACTTATCATATATTACATATTAACTTCACACAAACTTAAAAACACCAAGTTTTTTCAAAGTTCTCAAAACCTTTAATTTATATATTTCAGCTACAAAATGAAAGATGAGGATGAATTTGCAATGAAGAGTTTATATTTGGAACAAGGAATAACTGACATAGAAAACTAAAAAATTTGTTAACTTGGGATATTAAGGTTTTATTCCTAACAAAACCTAATATGCTTGGTGTCCAATACACAATCACAATCCTCAATACAATTTTTTTATATGCAAATACAATTTAGAGGACGTTTTTGGATCATAACCACACATTGTCTTGGTAATAATTCCATATACTCGGGATCAGGTAAATTTTCTGGATGGACGGTGCTTAGATTCCAGTCCCACAAGTGTTGTGATATCATTGTATCACTATAATAACCAATGTTCTAAATTTCGGCCTAGGCAGCCGCCTAGGCGTTAGGTGGCCTTCGACTGCACCGGAAATCCCCTAGTCGGCCGGCCTAGGCGCTAGGCGGCTCTAGGCGTCGTAGGCGGAGCAATTTGGCCGATTATTTTGAATTTTTTTTAAAAAGAAATTCAAAAAAAATCATATTTGAAAATTTAAAATTTGAATTAAAAAAAAAAATTCATACCTGGGTGGCGGCGGCGGCGGCTTCTGCTGTCGAGCATCGGGAGCGTCACGGACATAGATGGCGGCGGACCCTGTCGAGCGCCGGTTGCCGACGATGAGAAGATCAAGAGGGGAGAGGGGAGAACCAAGAGAGAGATCGAAAGGGGAGAGCCGAGACTCGAGAGGGAGGCGGGTTAGGTCTACGGTTCAAGAAGACCCCTTTTATGTCTAGGGTTCATCGGGTCGGGTCAAGGCTAGACCTGCCCAAATGTTGTAAAAAAAGAAAAAAAACTTGCCCGGGTCATGATTCGAAGTCATGACCACCTTAACATGGATTTAAAGCACATCCTCCTAGCTACTAGCACACACAAGCTTCTGTGTTAGTATTCATACACACAAAATAGTTCTCTCTATTATACATATAATTTTTTTTAATTTGGTGCCTATGCGGCCTAGGCGCTAGGCGGCCCTCCGGTGTACCGACTCTGCCTAGCGAAATTTATAACATTGATAATAACCATTGAATCACATTTAATGTGATAATAACACATGATATAAACAATTGTTGAATTTTTTGTTTTATTTCAAGAATTCAGATCATGTGATATATAAACAATTGTCGATTTTTTTTTTGAATTTTTCCAAGAATTTGGAACATGATAACATTGAATATACACAATTGTCGAATTTTTTGATCTTTTTCAAGAATTCGGATCCAATGACAAGTGTAGTGAGCTTAGTCTCACCTCAGTCATCGTATGCCGATTTTTAACAAGTGTCGGATTATTTGAGTTGTACTCAAGAATCCTATCAAGTGTAATGAGCTAAGCCTCACCTCGAACCATCGCATGGCCATGCAGATATCGGAACTACTGATCAGCATTACTTTTTAAATAAGTGATATTGCAAAGAGTTCGACGGTGTGATCCAGATGTTCTTTCATCCCAATGCAATTATATAAAATCACAAACTTTCCTATCTAACATATAATTTAAGTTGAATTACATGTCCGATTTGTATCTCATCTCGTGTGTCAGTAACCACGTTTTACGAGGATACAGTTCGACAAGTTGTTCCATCTTTGCGGAAATATTTAACATTCAATAATATTATCCCGTTTCGTATGCTCATGGCATCACGCTTAACGGTGCTATTCCATTTGGTAGGAATTTTTTTCGAAAATATGAAAATTATACTCCTTACCCTGGAATATAAAACATTGATATTTTTGTTATTCTTTTGTGCACGTGCAAGCATGTCCTATGCGTCTTATAATCTAAAATTTTGAATTTAAGATTTTTAGAGTTTTGAGCCTAAATAAGATAAGTTGCTAAATAACTTGAAATAAAGATTAATCAAATATTTGAATTTTTTGAAAATGGTTCTCTCTGAAAATTTTTAAAAATTTCGGTAGTCTCCTTTGTATTTTGGAACCTGAAAATTTCACAATTTTAATAACAGGTCCGGAGCAACCCTCCGTAGAATTTTCGGGTTCGTCGACCCCTTCGGTGGAACATCTCAACACCGGAATCACACGCAAGTGTATATATAATAACTAAAGGAAACAAGGAGAAAACTTTCTTACCGAAATCTTTTCTTTACTTAGCAATTAATTAGCAATTCAGAATTAGCAAACTCCATCCTTGGAACTCATAAGAAATAGTTTGGTACACAAACAAATTCATAATATGAAATGAAAACCAAGTTCATATATATACACATCTTCTAGATAACCAATGTATGAAATCCACTGATTATATTATCTATAATCTTTAACCCACTTATTAGTTTCAAATGTGTAATCAAGGCTGTCTCAAAATCCATCAACTCCCAACTATATCTCCTAACCAGGAACAAAAGACCGAACAACTAATTCTTTCCCCTTCAAAAACCATTTATTTGGTCAAGTGCATTATGTCATCAATAGTAGTTCTGTATTCTCCTTAGAGCTTCTAACCATGTCAGGAATAAGCCTGAATATATATAAGTTAAGCTTCCTTCTATGTACCCTTCTCGAGTTACATAACCATATTTTTACTAACTTGTTAATAGTCTTCACAGCTAACTAGGATCATTCAAAATAGAAATATGACTGTGGTAAACAGGTATGCCAACCTTGTCCAATTCATTTCCTTGAAGCTTTGTAAACTTTACTTTTGGAAATCCAGTAAATGCATTTGCAACCCATGGTTTACCTATTCTTTTGATAATAACTTGAAAATCCCAAAATTTCTAAATGCAGAATTTTTATGAAATTTGGATCAAACCCTTGAAAAGTCAATTCCGAATCCTACATACTAGTCTATGTTAAGGTATACGGATCAAACATATATATTCTAGTCTTTCAAATGACTATAAGAATTTTCTAAAATATCATATGGATGCTGAATTTTATACCAACTTAATTCTTAATGTCATATTTGACTAAGATTGAGCCGAAACGTCCCAAGGACTCAAGACATAAATTATAGTATATCATGCCTAGAGTTTTCTAATTCTACAAAGTCAATTATAACATTTTTGAGCTTGCTTAATGCTGAATTAAAAAAATAATTCAGATTGGAGCCTAAAATAGTCGATACAACCTTGTATCATTTATGAGAACACAATCCAAGGTTGCCTATACAATTCTAGTTTATTAGTCTATGTAATCACCTCGTACTAGTCTCAAGAGCATCTACTAATGTCCAAAACAATTTTGGACATCAATTATCTATCATACATTATCAATATCTTGTACGATGATAGATTAATTCACATGAAAAAAACTAAATCGATTACATCCATAGTATCTATGAATTTATAACTCTATTACTACACATATACATCATCATACCCAATTAATAATCATAACTAGTCATTTTATTTTCTTACTTTCTTACATACTTGATTATGTATACATATATATTCTCGTAACCTTAAAACAATTTATGAGTATAATGTATGTAGAAAACCTCAATATTTAAGACTATTCAATTTATGAATCCGTACATGTATTCGAGTATCCTTGTGTCGGAGTGTCCTTATCATGAATTACAAACCAAAATTATAACATGTATATATATATAAATTCAAAATTTGAGATATTTGAATAACAATAATTCTGATTTAAAGTTTTGAAATTAGTTGTTCCAAGTGAACAAGAAAATTGATTCAAGAGAGAAAAAGGAAAGGGCTTGCCTTAGTCCTTGCAATTGATTTCCAAATGAGAGCTAACCTCCTTCCTTATTTCCTCGCTAAACCCTACTACATAAATTTGAGAATAATTGAACACATTATATCTAGGGTTTAGTTTGAGATAAAATTAAGAAATTGGGGAAAATAAAGTATACCTAAAGGAACCACAAAGTGGTGGTGGTGGTGGTGGTGGTGGTGGGGTGTCCGGAGGAGGCCGGCAGCGAGCGCCGCAGCCGCAGCAGAAGCAACGGCAGCAGCCGCAGCAAAAGCAACAGTAGCAGCTGCAGAGCAGCAGTAGTAGTAAGAGGTAGGAAGAGAGGTGGAGAGGGAGAGATTAGAGAGGGAGTGAAGAGAGGGGACCGAGAGAGGGGGGGCGGGTGAGAAGTTGGGAGCCCTCTCTCTTCCCCTCTTTTATAAAAGTTTTTTTTTATAAGACATAATGATTATGTCTAGAAGGTAAAATTACCTAAATGCCCTCGTCTTCCATGCATGGAGACACACGGAGGGTCAGGTGTCATGGGTGGGTTTGCAAATTGAAAATTTGCAAAGGTCATAGACTCATAAAAAAAAACTTTGAAAAGGATTTATTTAGAAAATGGAAAATATAAATAAATTATTATAATTATCACTAAACATATTTAAATTGGAATACAACCATTATAAATAAATAAGTATACATATGTATACATATATATACGGAACCTACCAAATTCCGAATATGTATTATGATATGCAGTTCTGACACTTCTATAGGTCCTTTGTTCATTTAGGGTGTAAAATTTGAATACAAATATATACATGACCTTAAATGACATGATTTATGTAATTGTCATAGTTTGCTGTCTAATATTAGATTATATTAATTTACTTTAGAACCAGTATAGTCCTTTCGTGTCATTGCAGTATTTATCTGAAACTTCTCCCAACTAGTAATTACTTCAGTTTAACTATTACTTTGGTCCTGTCCACTTCTATTTCCTTAAATGGTTTAAATTATTTGCAGAACATGTCTATTGGGCAATAAATTATATATTGAAAACCTCTGAAAACTTGATTTTTGTTTCTTTATCCATTGTTGAACCTCATATGTGTGTCCTATGGTGCCTCTCTATATGCTTACCCAGCTATATGTAGGGCATATGACGTAAATGACGTTGTCAATGGGCGTTGTGGTCCTAACCATGAGCCTGATTTGCCATGTAAGTGAGATAAGAAGCTACCTCGTTAACTATTGCAGATGACTAACATTTATTTTTGTTGCCAAATATATGGAACTCCAATTGCGATTCTAAGTTTATGTCATAATCTGTACGCCCTAATTGTTTGCACCTGAGAGAAGAAAATATGCCAACTACTACCTGAATCAGAGCTTGTTTGAAAATGTTATAAACACCAGTCAAATTGGTCTACTATGTGCCAGGTACATGTTCATAATCCAACCAAAGTTTACCTGACATTAGTCACTCTCCTGTCAGGCCACGTAATGGCACGATCTCTTGGAGAGTAAACAGATGTTTCCAAAACCCCACCCAGAGCTTAAACGCCATCAATACTTGGCACCCACATTGTTGGGTCTACTATTAACCAAAGCAGGATGTTCTGTTAATTTACTAATTAGGGTATACTTCTATCTTTAGTTCTACCCTATGTACACCAGAGGCCGTTTTACATACTTGATTTGTGAACGTGGTTGCTTTTGATTCTTTAATGTTGTTTCAGAGTTTTCACTGGTGTCTTCTTTGATGATGAACCCAAAAGTACATCCTTCGTGAGCACCTTTTTTGTGCTAGTTTTTGCTGTTTCTTATGTGGGGGCATTCCGTGCCTACTTTAGAGCTATTCAATTGTAAACCTTGTTTAGACTTTTGTGCCTTGCCAAAAGCAAAACATACTTGTAACTGTCAGCATGTACTCGATTTTCTAATTTATTTTCTGTGCTTTGGAAGCCATGGAGCCACTCTGGTAGGGGTTTTCCAATGGATTTCTACATTCACACTGCTAGGGTATGCTAAGAATTGCTTAAAATAATTTCAGTTGTAGATGGTTTCAATTATTAATCATGTATCTGTTCTTTGTCTGCAACCTCGCTCGCTCTATGGTGAAGATCATCTTATTGTTTAGTAGACTTGAGCAGGTTAGAAAGATAACTTCTGTAGTGTTCACTAAATTCTTGCAAACTATTTACCTTAACATTGTTATTGAACTGGACTAAACTGATATTCCTTTTAGTGTTGAACCTGAAGAAGTTACGTGATTTCTATGCTTCCACTCTTATCATTTGCTGCTCTCTAGTTCTCCACTCTCCTCCATCCCTATGAAGCACACACCACCTTTTAGTACGATTCATCAATAATGGATTTAAAAGAGAAGGGGCTTTATAACTGACTGACCTAATCTGTATCTCTTTACCAGCAGTCAGATCTTCTCTATGCTTTTGCCTGTAGGTTGCCTGTAACAAGATATAGTTAAACTAAGGGAAGCATACAGTATACTGTATACTATCGTTCTCTCATTACTAAAAAGAAATAAGCTATTCATAGATCATATTGGGCTGGCCTTATATAAAGGAGAGAAGTAGACATGACCTACATTGCTTTTCCGAATTCTCCCTGATCCTTGTTTCTTTACTTGCATCTGTAGCTTCATTGGGTAACTATGAGTTTGACTTGACATGTATATATATTTTGCAATTTAGATTGCTCTTTCCCTTAAGAAAATTGTTTTTGCTAGCTAAAAGGATTTTCCAGTATTGATGTTGACTTGAGCAGTGTTATTGACTTATTGTAAGGTCAAGCCTTGTCCTCTTTTGGCATGATAATAAGGCTTGGTGCTCATGTCCTGGAGGATATGGGTTTGAATCACAGAAACATCTATTTCATAAATTGGTCCACTCTATTACATAATTCCTATGGGTCCGCTCTATCATTTGCTGCTCTCTCGTTCTCCACTCTCCATCCCTATGAAGCGCGCACCACCTTTTAGTACAATCCATCAATAACGGATTTAAAAGAGAAGGGTTTTATAACCGACTTGCCTACTCTGTATCCCTTTTCAAGCAGTCAGATGAAGATCTTCTCTATGCTTTTGCCTATAGGTTGCTTGTAACACAATATATATTTAGACCAAGGGAAAAATACAATACACTATTGTTTTTTCATTACTTAACAATCAAGAAATAAGTTATTCATAGATCATATTTGGCTGGCCTTATTCATATGAAGGAGAGTAGTAGACATGAGCCACATTGCTTTTATAATATCCTCCCTGATCCTTGTTTCTTTACTTGCATCTGTAGCTTCATTGGGTAACTATGAGTTTGACTAGACATATGCATATATTTTGCAATATCGATTGCTGTTTCCTTTACGAACATTCTTTTTTCTCTGAAGGATTTTCTAGTATTGATGCTGATTTGAGCAGTGTTATTGACTTGTTGTAAGATCAAGCCTTGTCGTCTTTTGGCATGATGGTAGGGCTTGGTGCTCATGTCCTGGAGGATGTGGGTTCTAATCACACAAACATCTATTTCATAAATTGGGAGTAATGTTGTGTATATCTTGATCTTTCTTATACCATGCATTAGCCATACCTTGTGTATCAAGTCACCTTTGTTCTTGATTTGGTACATCTGATTGTAAGTTCTCCCCTTATATCTTCCAAAAGCGAGTATGCTAACCTGCTTTTCTTTCATTAGTTCAATTTAGGATTTCTTACTAACTTCATGCTTTTGAAATAGTTAGTAACTAAGAATGAATATTATAGTTGAACTAATTTTTTATCAGGCGCTAATCTCACTGCATCTTGTAGTCTTAACCCGACACCTATCTTTCTCCTTTTTATTAGTTTACTTAATCCCCTTTCATTTTCATACTTCCCCAGTGTCTTTTAGTTTTGAACCTTGTTACGTGTATCTTGCAGTGGGTTTTCTGCCGAGTTGTCATTCTACTTCACACCCATCCAACGTCGATTTGACATGGACAAACTTCCACCTCTATTCCTGATCTTTAAAGGCTTTCCCTTGCTAGGCTTTTCCAAGATAGAACATTTGATTTTGCTATGAAATAACGACTCAAGTATGCGAAGTTGACTTCACAGCTGTCTTGATGGTACCAAGAAAGACCATGAGAGAGAAAAGAAAAGATGCTGCCACTCCGTATAATATCTGCGTTGGTCTATTACACTCATCTTCTGTTTACATGTAAAATAACTCCTCCCATACTTGTCATTTGCCGTTGAATCAAATGTATTACCCTGTTTCCAGTATGCTCATGAAATGATTAATTGTCACCAGGACCTAGTTATTTTGTTTGCTTAGTTGCAATGTTTGGTTCATCATTGAGATGTTCTTTCCTTTTCAAAAGATTGGCAAATCTATCAATTTGACTTAAACACTTGTTCAATCACTCTGTGTTTTCTGTAAACATAAATGTGTCAGTATACGGTACCTCGTAATTTATATAGAAATTTTTTTTACCGGCATTTTGGGAAGCATATGTATGGTTCAAGTAGACCTTATATATTATCTTTATGTAGAATCCCATTCATGGGAATTTTTTTTCCTTCCCATAGTTCATTGAATTATCTTCCATCTTATATCCCTGATATTCCCACTGCCAACACGAGGCTCATAGGCACTGAGGTTATAATTACTGCCTTGAACTAATTAGAAATATGCGCATGATAGGTGGACACTTGTTCTCTTTTTATCAATGTTCAAGCGACACTCATATTATTGCTCTTTCATGAGACAGCTGTTTGGACTGTTTGATATGCAATCTGCATCTCCACTGGCTTGTTTTTTTGTCCTCTTGTCCATCCAATGCATGGGCCCAAATTACTTATTGGTAAACACTGTTCGAAATATCCTAGCTTGCCTATCTATCGATCTGCATCTCCATTGGCTTGTTTCTTGTTGTTTTGTCCTCTAGTCCATCCAAAGCATGGACCCAGGTTAGACTTATATGTAAACACTGTTCCGAGTCATCCTAAGCCATGGGAATTTCTCACTATATCTAATTAGATTCTGTTACGTTGCCCATAGACGTCTAGATTACATTAGCAGTTACGATTGAAGTAGTGCATTACTTTCTTATCCATATTGCAATCCTGTACTTGGATCTCTCTAATCATTTGGAGGTTCATGCAGCTAGCTCTTTTGTTATTTAACATTTGCCTGTGTTTTTATTGACCTATTGCTAGTTTGGTTCATGCAATTTTCGTTATTTGGTTCTCTCTCGTCATATGGAGGTTCATGCAGCTACATCTAGTTGTTTCACTTGTGCATGTGGTGTTCTTGACTTGTTGGAAGTTTGGTTAGCTGGTAGGTTTTGCAAGTCCGTGTCTGGCTTTGTTGTGACCTTTGTGGGAGTGCTCCTGCTATAGTCATAATACCCCATCTATTTGGAGCTGGCATAATGAAAATGAAATCTTTTTTTGTTAATCGTTCATACTTCGATCAACATGCATTGTCACATCAATTTTTATCTCCCGTCAAGATCTGCTTTACAAATCTTCACTCATTAATAGTGACACTTCCCATCACATTATCTTTTATATGTTCTTTCTTATAACTTCCAGCAAGGTTCTGTCAAGTGTTTGATTTTGGATTTTACGCCTTTTGGACTCTAACCAATGCCCTTGCCACGTTCTGCACACTCAAGTGTGCTATTTCGTCCGAATTTAAACAACTGGTGTTGTTCTTGAATCGTGAGAGCTTTAGACGTTGTCAAACGGCCAATTTAGCCACATCCGGACTTGAAGGCACGCAGGATTCTTGAAGAGCCTCTATAAAGAAAGAAAGAAAACTCCTCGACAGACATCTATTTTATCTTAGTGTCGTACCCTCTTATATAGTCCTTCATCACATGAATGGAGTTCTCTGTCCCGGGGTTTTCTCAGTTTCCACCTTGCAGGCCTACCATTTTACTTATCAATCACTTGTCCTCTATACTTGTTTGAGTCAACCATCTTGCTGCCACATGCTCTCAAGCCTGAACCATTTATTATGCTCTGCGGATTGTGAGATGGATCTTCAGCTTGTTTTTCTCAGATGAAGCATTATAACTGGAGATAGGGTTTGGTAACAATTTATTTTGTACGTAGTCCTAATGTATAAGCCTTTGACAAGATCAAAAGTAAAATTTTCTACTATGTAAGTTCTTGATAAGTATTAAGGGTTGTCCCTGACGGGGTCTGAAGTATGATTTTTCTGAGGAAGGAAATAATACAAATTGTTTTGTGATCCAAAGTTCATTTTCTGAATTATTGTAAGCATTTTTTGCTCATACTTGAAAGTCGAGTGGCTTATTCCTTAAATGCTTTATGTTCATAACTTCTTTCTTGAAGTCCCCCTTTGTTCTTTCTTCTTGTACAGGTCTGGGGAGTCTCGTGGATTTGGATTTTTGTCCTTGGAAAGGGACGACGATGCTGATGCAGCAATACGTGCAATTGACCAGACTGAGTGGAACGGTAGAATCATTCTGGTGGAGAAATCGAAGACGTCAACCCGCTGAAAGTTCTATCATAGTCAAGAAACATGAGTTGGAGCGATCTGGGGCTGTTTCAAGTTCCTAGCTTTTCTTTGAAGTAGTATTCATTCTGACCATATGAAGAGTAGGTTACAAATATATGACAAGTACTGCTTAAAACTAGACTCACAATGTCGTAGTAGGTTGTATTCGTTCTTAATTGAAACATTGTCTGCTGTTTTGATCCAAGTATATTGATATATTACAATCTCGGAGCTGTTAGCTTTGGATGTCTACAGGTTGTAAGATACTTAGAATATCCGCATGAATACTCTTTCAGTGTTCATCAGCACTTTGAATTCAATTCATACTTACTGCCTGTTGCATATTTTTATTTGCTTCCTGGAGACTTTGAGCACAGTGACATGGTTTACTCTGCCCTTCATTTTTGTTCCTGCGCCTCTCGATTCTCCAAATCTATATGAGCGGCAATATGTTCTCAAATCTCCAACCAATTTGCTTTCTGTAGCTAGCCACTAATTTAGTTTTATCCGCGGGATGGAGATTGGTCAAGGGAGGATGCATTAAGACGCAAAAGAGCCTAGGCCTGGGAAAAGATGCATTTCAGTAAGATCTGGGCTTAGCCCTAGTTTTAACTTGATGCATGCCAAGCTATTTTTATGGATATTATGATCAAGATCTGCGAAGACTGCAAGTTGTATGCCTTACTTTCACATAGATGGGTCTTATTGGTTCATTTAGCTACCAATACTATATGTTCTGTAGGCTGCTAGATAATTTATTGATCGCAACAGGCAATATTGAATATATATATATATATATATATATATATATTCAATATGGATTGAGTTTTGGTGTTTAATCTTAGTGTTGATTTTTTCAAGTTACTGGGAGCTGGAGTATTGGAAGAGTTCATTTGGAAGCTAACAAACCTTTTGGTTGTGCGTGAACACAAATGAACAGTTCAGAATTAGCTTTCTGTATACTTTGTTGGTTTTAAAATATACACATTTTTTTATAATAAAATCTGCAAAGAATCGAAGGTATGTATATAATTACATAAAGTCTTATTCGATTTTCGGTTTTGGATTGAAATCGAATAATTTTTTTTCGTATTTTTAGAACCGACACGAACGAATTTTTTTCTTTCATTCAAGCCGAATCTCTTATTTTGTTCGATTCGATTTTTGGTCTAAAAAGGAATAGTGCTCTCCTATTCCTCTGGATGACGAAGACAACAAAATGATACCAATAAGTATGCACCACTAGGGCTGTAAATGAGCTAAGCCGTTCGCAAGCTGCTCGAAGCTCGGCTCGATAAAAGCTCGTTTGAGCTCGGTTCGTTTAGTAAACAAGCCAAACTCAAGCTTCATTTTCGAGCTCGTTTAATAAACGAGCCAAGCTCAAGCTTTTAGAAGTACTCGGCTCGTTTGAGCTCGCGAGCTGGTTCGTTTAGAAGCTTGCGAGCTGACTCGTTTAGAAGCTCGTTTAGGAGTTCGTTGCTGGCAATCTACAAATTTATTTTGTTATTTAAATTTTAATTTGTTCTTTGTTGAATTCTAATTTTATGCATGTTTGTATAACAATATGGTTGTGTGCATTATATATAATTATATGTCCTTAATAATTGATATTAAGAAACTTTTTAAATTGAATTTTTATAAATAAATTGTTAATATTATAGGTACTTGAATTCAAATTTAACTAGCTTGAAATCAAGTTCGTTAAGCTCGAAATCAAGCTTAACGAGGTTGAGTTTGAGCTTATCAAGCTTGAATCAAGCTTGCTTATCAAGTCAAGCTCGAGCTCAAACCAAGCCAAGCTCAAGCTTAATATAAACGAGCTCGAGCCAAGCTCAAGCTCTAAAATAAAAAATTTATCAAGCTCGAACTCGAACTCGGTTAATTCTAATCAAGTCAAGCTCAAGCTTATGAAAACTTGGCTCTCGTTTGCACCCCTATGCACCACGAGGACATGGACAACAATGACGTCGGGGGTGTGGGCAACCAAACACTTCAATACACCTAGGCGGGCAAACTCCATCTAGCGAGGGATATCATTTCTATCTTATTATTGTTGGGCAATTTTTACCTACTTTATCTTTACTAGTATAATATGGTTTGGAAAAATCTAAAAAGTAAGCTGTCCAAATCGTATATATATCGTCTACTAAATAATATTTTTTTTTTAATTCAAAAATCTTTCTAACTGTAACTCCTTACCTAAGTTAGAAATAAAAATAAAAATAAAAATTCTAAATTATTCTAACTACCTTAACATATAATAAATCATAAAATATATTTAATATTCAAATTATATTTAACTAAGTACATAATATTATTCAACTAAATACATACTCAAAATTCAAAAAATATATCTATAACAAATTTTAATTAAAATATATTTAAAATAATTTAAATTTTTATCTATTTCTTTAACAAATTTTTTTTTTTTTTACTTGCATTATCGCACGTAAACGTGACTATTACCTATAATTGATAGAAAAATTATGAAGCCCGAGTAAAATTTGTACAAAACGATGGTGGTGGTTAGTATTCCAGTCCGGGTGACTTGCACTACTTTCTGGGCAACCAGGTTCGTGGTTATACATGCACTCTCACTTTGTGCTAGAATCACTATGCTCTCCAACAATTGGATCAATTTTACCTCTCTGGTATAAAGCCCGCTAAGATCCCCACTTGTTGCTGGGTTACAACTCTCAACTAATGTTTGGGATTACCGAACTCATCTTGCTCTTATGATCAGTGAAAAGAGGTATAACCTATTTGGCTGAATAGAGATCTCGAAATCAAATCACGGGAGAGGTGTGGGAACAGTGGATCCAAATGACATGCAACACAGCCTGCGTAAAGTCCCGTACATATCGTCGGACATCTCAAAATAAAATAAAAAATAAAAACTAATGTTGGGGATTCTCTTGATGATCCTTCTCTCTGTTGCCAAATGACCCGGAGGTCCACTACATGGTATGCTATTGATGGCTAGTTCGCAATATTCTCGCGGATTGTTTTGTATAAGGGTATTAGGTTTATGATCTAATTAGACTTTGGGTACTGGGTTTGTCCGTTTTAAGACTTTGGATACTCGAATTTTTTTAGTGACACATTTTAGTGACGAACATTCGTCATTAAAATACTCTTTTCGTCACTGAAAGTTCAATTTTGTCAATAAAATATGTCACTAAAAAAGTTACAGTATCCAAAGTCTAAAACGTACAAATCCAGTACCCAAAGTCTAATTAGATCTAAATCTGGTACCCTTATACAATCGCAAAGAACTTCCATGACCTCCTTTCTTAGTGCTTCTCTTGACGAGTTTGGATTCTCTTGACGAGTTTGGATATCTTACCCACTACAAAAATACTGTAAATAGCGATGGACGATTACGTCGCTAATATTACATATTCCGTTGCTAAATAGTGATAGCGATGAAACATCGACCAAAATTTTTATCGCTAGTTTATATGTCGTTGTTTGAATTTCGTTGTTGATCATTCATTGATGCAACTAACGACGACGAACTTAGCGATAAAAATCCAATGACAAAATTGCGATATATATATATATATATATATATATATATATATATATATATATATATATATATATATATATATATATATATATATTCGTCGCTACCTCAGCGACTAACTTAGCGACAAAAATAACGACTGTCTCTCTTACTCTTAATTTGTGTATAAGAATAATTGTATCCTAATAGCGATAAAATAGGTAGTCGCTGATCCATTGCTTGTCGTCGCTAGGTAGTTGCTATTCCGTCGCTGACTAAAATTGTTCAGGTTTCCATCGCTTATCTGTCGTCATTTCGTCGATGAGCAGTCGCTTGTCCGTCATTAACTTGGATATTTTTTTTCCAAAATCAAATATTTCCTGCTATAAACAACCTGTAACACAAAATATCATCCATCCATACCCCAGTATAAAACACATCCAACACAAATCCACACATAGTATAAAATACATTCAAAACAGATCCACACACAATGTAAAACACATCCAACACAGATCTATGCATATAACATAATACAACATATCCATATCCATAGTCTAACAATAATACTAATATCCATATAGTACAATAATAATACAACACTAGAATAGAATACAATACAGTATACAATTATAAAAAAAATACCATAACTAAGCATGTAGGTGGGGGGGGGGGGGGGGGGATGATGTTGCTAGCTGCGCATGAACTCTAGCATAAACGTAGTCAAAGCATTCTGCATGAACTTTGGAATGACAGGAGTAGGAAGAAGCAGAAGCAGAAGCAGAAGCAGAAGCAGAAGCAGGAGAAACCGGAGAGCAACATGACTAGCCGGAGGAGCATACTTACTCGCTGGAGCAGCATAAGTAGGAACGGTACCATCAGGAGCAGGAGGAGGGGTCATCATCTGCATAATCTCTAGCTCTCTCGAAACATCGTACATCATAGTCGACATTTGTTGCAAACTAAGGATGATAGGAGTAGCTCCAGAGGTATCAGACTGTGACTGTGAATGTGGAGGAGGAGCTCTGGAGTAAAACGACGACTGTGATGCTAACAATCCGGTACCTTATACGCAACCACATTTTTCTTTTTCAACAGCTTGTACCCACAGATCGTTCCTCCAGACCATTAATAAATATTTTTATTCACTACCCACTATTGGCAAACTCCAGGCCGACAACACCTTCAACAGAAGTGATCCTAAACACTCATACGATTTTTCATGAGTCTGGAAAAATATCCAACAACTACAATCCCTATATATACCTTGTCGTCGAATTTTACTTTCATTGACGACAATTGATCAACCACGCATTGGAACTCACCCAAGTAATCTATAATTAGTGTATGGTCTTTGTACTTCAGACCCATCATCTATCGATCAGAAACAACCTATTGACTTTGGTCTTCTTGGTATATAAAGATTCAAGCTTTTTGCACACTATTTTGGCGTGATCAATTACTAGCAATATGATTGTGCACATTGTCGTATATGAACTGTATGATATACCTACAAACGTGTATGTGCTCAAATGTCCAGTCCTCATCATATTTATCAATGGCCTTCTCTGACAAAAATATTGGTAGATGCAATTTTTTGACAAACAAGAGATCTTTTATCTTGTTTTACCAATAAGGATAATTAGTAATGTTCAGGTTAACCATTCGTACATGTTTCATGTCCATATCTTAACTGTCAAACTCCTGATACTTTAATAAATATCTTTGATATTACTTTGTTGGGAACGAACACGAAACCACAGTGGAATAAAACTGTTCCCAAATAGAATAACAATGACTAAAATTAAGTGCAAGAAATAGTAGGAGCTAATCTAGGTCATTCATTCATCATGCTATTACATATATATACATCCACATATCAACTTGGACCTAAGCCACATGGGCCAATCACCATATATATAATTTAATCATACAATTTAATTCCAATATCCTCCCTCAAGTTGGAGCATGCAAGTCACAAATGCCCAACTTGCACAAAAGAAACTCAAATTGTCGTTTGCCAAAAGCTTTGGTAAAAACATCCGCCAATTGCTCATCCGTCGGCACATGAGATGGACGAATAACTCCATCAAGAATAATATCCCTCAAAAAGTGACAATCTACCTCAATGTGTTTTGTGCACTCATGAAAAACTGGATTCTGCGCAAGATGTAAAGCAGATTGACTATCATAAAATAAATCCATAGCACACGAATGTTGCAACCCCAAACTGCCAAGCAATCCTTTGAGCCACTTAAGCTCATATACGACCGCTGCTATCGCACGGTATTCTGCTTCGGCCGAAGAATGAGACATCGCCACATGTTTCTTCGTCTTCCAAGAGATAGGCGAATCACTAAAAAAACCAACCAACCAACCAACCAGACAAAGAGCGTCTCGTGATGGGACAGCTCGCCCAATCAGAATCATACCACCCCCGGAGCCGCAAATCACCGTCAGAGCAAAGGAGAATGCCTTGACCAGGACAACCCTTCAAATATCTAACAACCCTCAAAGCCGTATCCTAATGATCACGCCGGGGCTCATGCATAAACTGCGATAAGATGTGAATAGCGTAAGCCAAATCCGGCCGAGTAAACGAAATATATATCAGCCGCCCCATGAGTCGTCGATATACTTTTCCATCCGACAACAGTGGACTTGTAGAGCGTGCCAGTTGATGATGTTGTTCCATGGAAAAGCTAATGGATTTCTCCCCCAACAATCCTGTCTCAAAGATAATATCAAGTGTATATTTCTGTTGGCACAAAAAAATTCCCTTCGCACTTCGAGCTACCTCAACTCCAAGAAATAAACTTCAACACCACAATGTCCTTCATATGAAAGCATATACTCAAAAAATTCTTAAAGGCAGTAAGAGCAGCAAAATTATTGCCAGAGAGAATCAAATCGTCGACATACACAAGAATATTCATCTGAACATCACCTTTATGAAGAATAAAAAATGAGTAGTCTGAGTACGATTGGCAAAATCCGTACTCCCACAAAGAAGACGCTAACTTCACAAACCAACAACGAGGTGCCTGGTTAAGCCCATAAAGAGATTTTTGAAGCCGACATACCTGATCAGGGCGTGTGGTTCGGAAACCAGGTGGTAGTTTCATATACATTTCTTTGGTAAGATCTCCATGCAGGAAAGTATTGTGAACATACATCTGATGTAGTTCACAATTCTTTGCTGCAGCTACAGCTAAAAAAGTATGAACAATAACCATTTTTGCAACCGGAGCAAAAGTATCACTGTAATCAATCCTTTCAACCTGATAATTGCCGAAAACTTCTAAACGGGCTTTAAGCCGCTCAACACTCCCATCATAATTATATTTTATCTTATACCAGCCGGAAGCGTCTCCATTGTCTAGGTATCATTATCCTCCAAAGTCCATATCTCCTTCTGCATAGCTTCATGCTACCCTGCATCTTTAACCGCCTCTTTAAAGGAAGCCGGTTCTGTACCTGAAGTTACAGCCGCAAGAATTTTTTTGTGTCTGAGAGAAATCGATCACAATTAAAAAAGTGTGCTATATGATAAGTACCTGAGGAGTGATTGGACGTGGTGGAACATTGGAAGGAAGGACTGGGACTAAACTTTCGTATTGTATTTGTAACAAAATTACGGAGCTTCATGGACGAAATTTTGGCACGCATTCTACGCCCTAGTACACCCTCACCATCTGGCGCCCCCACCGTCGCCTCATCCTCCGTCGACTTATCCTCCACAGCGGCCTCAGTCGCGCCACCCTCAGCATCAGCCGCCCCCACAAAGTCGTTCCTATCCGGGGATATGATTGTCACATCCGTATGAGGTAAATTTCATCCCGTAATACTGCCGATCACAGATCAAAACCTAAATCATTATCACCCACGACAGGAGGCGCAAGCTCAGGTGAAGCCGTACCACTACGATCATCCTCAATATAATAGGGAAACCCAATCTCATTAAATTTAACATCTCGAGAGACAAAAAAAATTACCAGTAGCAAGATTATACAATTTCCAACCATTTTTGCCATGTGGATATCCCACAAAAATACACTTTCGACTGCGACTGGCAAATTTGTCCATTTTAGCTTTTTGGTTGTGGGCAAAACATAGACAACCAAAAACACGTAATTCATCATAAGAAGAAAAAGTATCAAATAAAATTTCATAAGGGATTTTAAAACCAAGAAGACTTGAAGGGGTTTGATTGATCAAATAACCGCCCGCCAAAATACATTCTTCCCAAAAAACAAATTAGCAATTTTTTCTGAAAACATAAAGCACGTGCCATATTCAAAATATGTCTATGTTTTCGTTCGACCCTTCCATTCTGCTGAGGTGTACCCATACAAGATGTCTGAAACAAAATACTATTCTGTACGAAGTAGTCACACATGCAATTAAACTCAGTACCATTATCACTTCGCACAATTTGAACTTTGGAATTAAATTGCCGCTCAATCATAGAAAAAATGACAAAAACATCTTGTATACTTCATTCTTATCAATCAAGAAAAACACCCAAATAGCACGAGAAAAATTATCCACAATCGTCAAAAAATATCGAGCTCCACACGAAGAAGGCGTAGGATACGGCCCCCAAAGATCACAATGTATCAAATCAAAAATTATAACAACCCGAGTGTCACTGACAGAAATAATACCTCAAGTTTGCTTTGCCTGATAGTAAAATTCATATATCTTATTCACTGAACTACTAGAGCTACTAACAACAGGAAGAGAGTTTACTACTTTATCAAAAGGATGCCCAAGACGCTTATGCCAAATGTCCAGAGAGGTCGTTCCACTCACTGCCAAGGCCTGAGTCTTCTGTACAATACGAAAGTAGTAAAGTTTGTTCTGCCGTTTACCGACGCCAATCAGGGTCCTCAAACTGGGGTCCTGTATCACGCACAATTTTTTAGTGAATTGTACAACACAATTTGTATCATCAATAAGATGGACCACAAAAATTAAATTGCAATATAAATGAGGTACTAATAGAACATTCGTGAGAATAATACCCGGTGAAAGAGAAACACCCAGTACAGCACGAGGCAACCGCAGTCCGTCCGTCCGGAAGCCCAACCAGACATTCCTCTATTTTCGTCACCCCCGACAATAAATCCAAATTCCCAGTAAAATGATTCGAAGCGCCTGTATCAATAATCCACGATGCAATAGATTTACCCACCATACGGTCCTCCAGAGATTTGACCGAAGAGTTACCAAGCAGAGAAATAAGTTATTGCCAATGGTCCGAAGTTATTTCTGGAACACCGCATGCACCATCACATGCCATACGTGTATGTGCCGCAGCCGTCGCGCCACATCCTTCCACCGCCGCACACACCTCCTGTTACGACTCGCACCCGTATGATCATGCACGAGTACGTGGGTACATCCAGCCTACGCCACAACATCGACGATAGAACGCTGTCTAGATCATCAATATCCAGCTATCAATCTTACTAATACAACTACTTCTATCATATACTCAATCACCATAATCTAAAGGCAGAATAAATAAGAAAGATAAGCCAAATAACATTCTAAAAAAAAGAAACTAGACATAATATGGAATAAAAAATACTAGCCTAGATCTCTACAATTGTCACCTCAAGGTCTACAGTGTAAGAGCAGTCATGTCTATAGCATCACTCTGAAATCCCAGAATGTAGAGCACAACAATCACTGAAAAATGTTATCCAGTCAGGATTGGAGTGAAACACACCTCTAACAATAGTTTCAATAAATAATAAAGACTATGTAACAGTAAATAGAGAGAAATATAAAAAAATAGAACAAGAGCAAAAAATATACAAGATATGGAACACTGTAAGTAAATACAAGAGTAATGAGTATCATATACAACAGTCAGAAAATACAACAAACTAAGTGACTGAGTACTAGTTTCAACATGTGATCCGCTTGGGAACTTGCACATGAATATGGCCTGGTTAATCATAAGTGAGGTGTATGATTAACAATCACAGAAAAATATGAACTGCAGAGGGTATGATCACATATCTACACTAACACTCCCCGCTCCGACTGGTATAGTGGATCCAACCATGGCACGCTACGACACGAGATTATCTGAGAAAGTAGCTAGTCTCCCCAGGAATCAGTGTCCATACAAGTACAAGAACAACAGGGCTTGCACATGATATGCCAGAAACCACTAGGAATAATATCTCATGGCGGGATCCAAAAATACCAATCCGTGTAACCATGTGTCAAGAAGTCAAAGATATCTATACTAGATACAAGAAACATAGAAGATATCATAAATAAAAAACTATCAGAGAATGTACTTGCATGAGGTCCAGATCAATAAATATCAAATAGTATCTGAACTAGTTTCCATGTGACCTATATATGATGTATCAAGGTCAAATTGTATTTTAAAGTCAACAATAAATTTAATTAACTCAAAACTGGATTTCTAGGTCAAAACTAGGTCACAATAGTCAAACTAGGTCAAATCTAGGTTAACACAGTCAAACTAGGTCATTTCTTAGTTTCTAGGTTAATTTTACCTATTTACAAGGTTATAAAATTATACTAGGTCTTAACAAGTCAATATTTGATTTTTAGGTGCTAACTAGGTCAAACTAGTCAATACTATTTAATACTAGGCCAATATTATGTTTCTAGGCTATACTAATAAGTTACTAGCATATATTATCCTAATATATACTTCTACCTATAATTTTTAGTAATACATTGGCTTATAGCTGTTTATCTTATCCCGTATTACGGTATCTTAACCCGTATCACACATTTACCTAATATCTTAGCCCGTATCTCAAATACCTTAACTATTAGTCAATGCCTTAGTTCTAGGGTCAATACCTTGGCTAAACTAGGTTTTAAAGTCATACTAGTTAGCTATGATATAATAATATCATATATACTAAATAGATATACTAATATATAAAATAACGTAGTCTAACACATAATACCTAGCCAATACCTTAGTATTACCTCATTACTTAGCTATTACCTTAGTATTACCTCATTACCTTAACCGATACCTTAATATATTATCCCGTATCGTAGTTTCTAGACTAATACCTTATCTAATACCATTACCTTGACCAATACCCAATACCCAATACCTTAACTCATACCTTAGTACCTAACCCATTACCCAAGCTAGACACTACCCTTACCATGGTATCTTAATCTAATACCTAATATCACAACCTTACCTTAGTATCATAGTATTTTGTCATACAAGTTCTAATATTTTGGTGTCTTGGTATTCTAAATACCTTGATACATCATTGGATACCACACTCTAATTTACCACACATATATCACACTTGTTTGTACATGGTAGCATATTAGCTATCATATAATACCAACCCCCAAGATACGTACCCGTAACCATAACCTACACTTACCTTACATCCAAGATACTCACCCTACTCTTGGCACTTGACATATTAATATTATCCATTATCTAGTTCGAATACCCAATATCTTAGTATCTTGACCAATACCTTATCCTCTTAGATACTTACCCAACTAACTCCAATAATAATACTTGATACCAAATATGGTACCTTACTCAAGCCCAAATACTCACTTACTCTCACTCATAATACTTGAATGTTATGATACCAATATCCTCATGGTACCCAAGTATCATACTAGTACCTTACCCTAAACTCTAATACCTTGATACATAACTTATCTATACTTGGCTCACTTGATAACTACTTGTATCAACACTAACACGCTGTCACATCCGGCTCCCAGAATATTGGATAAATACGAGGACTGATATGGCCAACCGTACCTTGCAGAATACCCGAAGTAAGCCGCAATGTGTTAAGGTTGTCTAGAAGATATATGGGTGAACTCTAGCATGCTATGACGTCAGTCCTAAGGCCGACAAATCCTAGTATCTCAATCTAACAACAACAATTACAAGAGTATATTATACATGAAAGTAAAGAGGCATCCTAAATTATATGTCACATATGATCTTGAAGCTAGCGAATACAAAATGCTGCACTAACAGAGTATAATTATAAATGATCAAATATATCAGCCATGGTCTAATATATACATCATGTTGACCGTAGTCTCAAAATATAAGAAGATAACTCTGCCTTTTGCTAACACCATAAAATGAAGTAATCAAAACGAGGGGTGAAGGAAGAAAACCTACTCGCGAGCTTCTGTCGCAGTCCTAAAAGTGCGAGCTATTTTGCTAGATGTACGGTAGATCCTGGTTCTCCTCGGAATAATTTGGCCATACAAAACCAGTGGGGTCAGAACCCCAAGCAACAAGTATCACCAAGGAGCTCAGGGTGATAGACAAAACATATTACAACATTAGCAGAAAAGAGACAGATAAGAATAAATATAACTCGAGACTTGTATGGTACCAATGTACTTGTCTCAAGAATATACTGGAAGAACTGATAACAAGTGCTATAAAGGAAAGTAAGGCGACAAGCGGCAAGGGGGCATAGAAACTACTCTGGATCGGGACCGCAACCCTTAAACCAAATAAGGACCGGGGTTGCAGAACTTCACCCGAGCAGAACTTAACACCCTAACCACGCACCGAAAGAAAAATAAAACTAGAAGAACGAGCTACAAATGAAAGGAACACCATTAATTGTACGACCAAACAGCTCTATGGCTTGCTACGATTAACTAGTTAGGGTTGTCACAGGCCTTAATTACTAAATGCATGTTTTAAGAATATTGCTACCACTGGCACTGCAGTCAACCCGGATGGCCAAGGGTACGCTTGTCGAGTAAACTTAAATGTACATTCAATATCACTACAACATAACTTGTTACTTTATCAGAAACAGAAATTAAACTTGTAAGCATAACTTAAACTTGTGATCATAACTTGCTTTATAAATATAAACTTGTATATAAACTTGTCTTGTAGTGCCGTAGTACGCGTAAACTTGGTCAGTCATGGAGCCCTTGCCTATCAGGGTTGTCTATGCTGCATGGGGCCCTTAGAGATCGGGGGTAGCCGGTAGCTCAATATTCTTCCCTCATAATGATCTAGGTAATTCTTATCTTGTTTAGTCATTACTAAATTATTTCAAGTTCTTGAGTCGTGGACACTTGAGAACTCCCTAGAATGACGAGTCACGAGTACGAGATTTTCAAGAGTTATTATATTCGTGACACGCAATACATTTGGCAATACTCACACTCGATTGCCCGATGCCAAATGCAATAGATTTTTATACACAAATATTTCTACGGTGTTGTGAGAATTATGAACTTGTACATAAACTTGTCTCGTAAACTATATGCAAAACTTGTCTGGTAACATAAACTTGTATCGACATAAGGAGGCACACAACAATAATCACTAAAAAGAATAACTAAATGAACATAATTAAAAGGAACACAAAATGCACACAATAATTCTTGGCCGCATGTGCCTATTGGCCGCATGGACGCACTGGCCGCATGCACCTACTGGCCGCATGGACTCACTAGATGCGTGCACCCACTGACCGCATGGTCAGGGTTAGAGTCTACTCCTTAGGGCAAGTGCTGAGTGATGGATCAATAAATGAAGTGTCAGTGAAGTGACATAAAGTGATTGATGTGACATGCCATAAAGTATAAGGGAAAATACAAGAAGCATAAAATAATGTGCCAAACAGTTCAGAGCATGCGTTCAAGGAAAATAGCTCATGGCCGCATGAACCGCCTGTCGCATAAACCGCCTGCCGCATAAACTGCTTGCCGCATAAACGTCTCTCTTGGACTTAGCAAATTTTTTATTCGTCCAGCGAACAAAAGACAATGATTTCTGTCACTAAGCTTCAGAATACTTTGTGTAATGGTCAGTCATGCTTCCAACAAAATGGACGCATGTTGGTTGGCTATGCGACAAATTCTAGGCCGCATAAGGATCATACCGCATGGAAGTCTTGGCCGCATATCGTGCTGGCCGCATGAGAATTTCATCTTCTCCATACAGCAAGTTCAGCCATGGCCAAGAGCTCCAAAAAATCCAAAAAATATTTTTTTTCATAAAATCTTCACTTTAACTCCAAATCAAGTGAAACAAAAGCCAAGTTGAACGAAATGAAATGCTCTATCATAAAGAATAACTAGTTTTCGAAAACACTAAATTTTAATAGATCAAAACCAATGAAAACTCATGGAACCCATGAAAAACTCTAACTTAAAATTCAGATTTACTAAAATCTATCCACCAAAACCAAAAACTCCAAGAACGAAAAATGATGAGGAACATAAGGGAAACATTTTCCATCAATTTTTTATAAAACAATATATATATATATATATATATATATATATATATATATATATATATATATATATATAAAATCCAAAATTAAGGTTTTATCATGGAGCAAGATGTACTATCCTAAGAGTCCAACGACCTCTTCCTAGCTAGGTCCAATGCTAGGGTTCGGCTAGTGGAGGTGAACGGGGGCGAGGGAGAAGGGAGTAAGGGAGAAGGAAAATAAAAATAAAGAAGAAGAAAGATATAAGAAAGAGAAAAGCTCATATATATACCAAGAGGGGAGGAAAAATATTTTAGTCATGGGTTCAGTCAAATAAACCGAACCAAGTGTCCATTCTATATGCGGGTCCTAAATCGGGTCTATAGAAATGACAATGGATATTCTACTAGGTTCGGGTAGTCCCTCTCAACAACGAAAAAATAACAATAAATAAAATGACAGGAACCAACATGAGAAATATAGCAGGAATACATTATCAGAAAAAATTAAATTCTAGAAATTTAAGAAATACCAAATCTAGAATCGGGTGTGACACACGCACACTAACTAACACATATTACCTAACACTTATATATATATATATATATATATATATATATATCATACATATGCTTGGCAACCTATGATACCTATACTTACTCGTTATCCATACTACCTAGGCTCATAGGATACACAAAATGCCTATATCATATAGTAAGTTCTCTACTTGTAACTAATACTGCTCCTATTAGAAATATTCAATAAATTTTAGGATTAAAGTATGTTGTAGCTCTTCGTATTAGTTTTCTGAAACTTCAGACAAATTATATTTTCGTTTTCGGAAGCTCCCGAAAATACGTTCGTCTTACAGACACCTGATACTCAAACAGTTTTACAGAAAGTTCCAAAACTAATTTTTCCTATTAATTTATATATTTGGAAATCTAACTTCGATACGGTTATTTAAAAAAATGGGAGATTAATCGGAATCCTGAGTTAGGAGTTATGACATTTCTAAGTTGTTATGGCTGCTAAAAACGAGGCTGAATACTATGACGAATTTAGGCTATTTTATACAAAAGAACACATGTATACACCTAATTTACTAATTCTACCTATATGTATCATGGCGTATCATGATACGGACTCTATATGTTTAATTTTTGATAGAAGAACGCCTTCACACATCAAATAAACATCAATAGTTATCATTAGGACACAATACACACACTCAATAGACATAATTTGGGTTTTCCATAAATTGAGCCCCAAAATCATGACACCAACTTAGATCTACCAAATTGAGATCTTCTAGTGCCTAGATCTACTATTGGAAAGTCAAATCTAACAATTAAAAGATTCCTACATGACCAAGGGGTGTTCCTAACCATGAATTTGATAAAATTAAGAGAATTACCTAGTATTTTGGTAGCCTCTTTGAAGAATTCTAAATTTGGACACGGAAGGGATGAGTCGGACACGATCTCCTACCAAGCTACTCTCCTATGGATCTTCTTGTGCTCTCTGATGCTCTAGGACTTCATGATGGTGAGAATGAGTGGAATTGAAAGTTGATTGAGCGAAATTGGTAGAAAATTGGGTTTACTTGGAGAAAAAAAGCTTTGGAAAAAATGAGGCTAATGAGTAAAATAAAATGAATGGATAAGCCCTAAATTGAACTTATCTCTTATAGTAAGGTTTGGTCATGCCAAAATATCAAATTTGTCCCTCTCCATTTGTCATGAATGGAATCTAATTAACTAAAGGAAGGAATCTCTACAACTAAAATGAATATTCTCTTCATGACAACTAAGCTTAATTAATTCTAATTACTAAAGTCATGCCTAACAATAATTAGACTAACTAACACTTGCAAATTCTAATTGGCTATCCATTAACTAATACTAATATAATTCTAGACAATCACTAATATAAAATAATATATAAAAAATTTAACAACATGCAAAATTATTAAAATACCCCTATGGTGGAAAGTGGTAGTTACAATCCTACCCCCCTAGAAAAATTTTGTCCTCAAAATTTAAGGATAGAAGTAGACACGAACTGAAAGAATAACTCATGGTCCAGAAGATAATCTCGTCTTCTTTCTTCTACGGTCATAACATACTCATAAACCTCACTATAGTCAAGCCTCCATCTAGTCATGGTCTAAGAAAATCTCGTTTAAAAATTATACCAGCATACAATTCTAATACCCACACTATACATTTTTAAAAGCACGATTATGGTCTCTATCTGTCATGATATTGTAGTCTCTATCAAGAGTTTACTAATGTAAGCTATAAGATACTAGGGACACTACCAAAATAATACATATTAGCCACGTTAAAAAACGTCGATAATAGGTAAAAAATGACGCTAAAATATATTAGCGACTTAATTAGCGATATTTTGGCGTTGTCGCGTAGTCCATGGTCGCTGACAAGAATTTCGTCAATATTCGTCGCTATAGCGACGTATATTTGCGACGCATACACATCGCCAAATTAGCAATATTCAGCTATGCGACGTCGGTATATCAGCGACATTGTATATTGTCGCATAACGTCGCCAAATTAGCGACATTATCATCGACGTTTTGCTACACCAATGCTGACTAGGCAAAAATTATCATGTCAGCTTTTTTAGCGACGTATAGCGACATTTTGACACAGATTAGCGACGTCCATGATATCAATTAGCGATATTTTAACACAATTTAGCGACGCACTATCACGTCGATAAACGTCACAGAACGTCGCTAAATTTAAAAAAAAATCAGAAAAAAGCATGCAATTATTAAAATTATTTTCCAACAAAAGTCTGCCTGCAGTTATAAAATCACAGTTTATATAAATAGATCCGGAGCAACCCTCCGTTGAATTTTCTGGGTTCGTCGACCCTTCGGTGGAACACTCAACACTTGTACATACACAAATACGTCAAGAATATCGAAATACACAAGAATGTTCCAACAAATAAATACAAGAATGTAAAATAATGTCACATCCGTCTCATCCAAATAATATAGTGAAAAGTATAAAATAATTACATCAAAGACCCAAGAATGGGCCAATACACACCATGTCATTGATGAGCTTTCCACCCTTCCGATGGGTGGCCAGGAAGACGGTCACCATGTTGGCGTCCTCACCCCTCTATACATGTTAAAATTTATATTGTTTGTTATTAAAATTAAATAACTTATCCTGCTTTCATTAAAATATTATATATTCAATAGAATACATACCAGACAGAAATATTCTGTCATGGGAAGCGAGCCACCACACCACTTTTCTGCCTTCGACCTAGCCGCATTTGCCTTCTCCGACCTCTCAATGTACCTGGGTTCGCTGAATCTCGCCTTCATCGCAGTCCACTGCTCAGGCGTGATACAACCGTGGATCGAGGCCCCGTCGCGATCATGAGCCTTTTGATCGTTGATCGCATCACGGATCAGCTTGGCGGCGACGAAAAAAAATTGCTCCTCGATTTTCTCAGTCCGGTATGGTGGATAGAAATAGGTTTTCTATAAAAAGTAAGATAGAGAGTTATATAATATGCATAAATGATTATTGATATTAAAAGTAAATATATTTTTACCTTGAAGTGGGCAAACCAGAGTGCCTTCTTATCTTCAGGAGCATCTGAGTAGTCGATCCAAGACCCACCATAGTTCTGCCTCAGAAACACTCCCAGTGCTCTCTGTATCGCCGACGGACGATATCTATACAATGATAATTAAATTCATGAATATAAAGATATAATCATTTGGACCGTCGGTTCAAAATGTTAACTAATTAACTTAACTTTGAGGCCCGTCGGTCCAAATCTCCATCCTCGTCTCATCCGGAGGTGCGGGTGGAGGATCACTCTGAACATGTGCAGACGAAGTCGGCTCGACCTCCTCCATCTGCTCCTATGCCTCCATTGTGCCGTTAACTGGAGGAACGCTGGAAGAGGGAGTAGTCTCAGGCCTAGAACTACTCGTCCCAGGAGTACTGCCACATCGTATCATCGACGAAGTCGTAGATGCTAAAGATCGGTACACTGGAGTACTCTGTGAGGAGGATCCGAAACCAGTAGCCTAAACCGGAGGAGCACTCCATCTAGAGGATCGACCTCTGAACGATCCGCGTCATTTGACCATACCTGATAATAACATATGATAAAAATAATAATATACAGACTTATAAAAGTTCATAAAAATAGACAGACCCGGAGCAACCCTCCGTTGAATTTTCTGGGTATAAAATATCATAAAATTATATAAAATATCATAGTCACACAATAAACACAATATAAAAGTATCACAGTCACACAATAAACATAATATAAAAGTATCACAGTCACACAATAAGCATAATATAAAAGTATCACAATCACACAATAAGCATAATATAAAAGTATCACAGTCACGCCATAAGTCTTATCCAATTTTTCAATCTTCCAAGGAAATCCAATACGCTAAGGCAGAACCCAGTCCTCAGATACTTTGCATAAGCATCGTCTAGGTGATCAATCTCCGCTATAGGTGCTAGGTGACTGGAACTGCCCCTCTGAGCTGGTGCCGCCCAACAGTAGGAGGTACACTTCCTCCTTAACAGTAGAAGTTGCCACTTTCTCCTTAACAAGCACTTCCAATTTAACAGTAGGAGGTATCACTTCCTTCTTAATGGTCACTTCCTCCTTAACAGTAGGAGGTACCACTTCTTCCTCAACAGTCACTTCCTCCTTAACAGTAGGAGGTGCCTCTCTCAAGCGACGTGCACGTGCTCGGGGCATGGGTGTCATCTGGTAAGATAGATGAAAAAAAAGAATATAATTGATAGCATATATACATATAAGTATCCATACAATTAAAATAAATGTTATATTCTACATTAAAAATATAGTACATGGCTAGAGTTCTAAATGAATTTTATTTTATTTTCATTCCTTTTATAAAAATTTATCTTCTTCATTTTTTCCGTCCTCCTCTTCCTCTTCCTCCTCATCTTCACTTTCATCTACTTCGTCTTCCTCTTCGAATAGTTCTATCTCTTCTACACGATTAGACGTGTAATGAGCAACTTCCGTTGAGTCAATATCTACAATATTTGTTATAATAGGTAGCTCATCCTCCTGATAAGCTATTTCGTTAACGTCAAAGGTATTTTTAGCTTTCGTCTTGCATACTGCCCACCAGTCTGACCTCGTTGATCTTCATTTAGGATAAGTTGTGAAGTACACGAGCTGGGCCTTACTTGATAGGACAAATGGTTCATAGCCTTGGTATCGACGCCGATAGTTTATATCCACAAGACCATGCTTATCTATTTTCTAACCTTGATCTTGGATCGGATCGAACCAATCACACATGAATAACACGATCTTAGCAGGCTCTGTTCCATCACTACCAAAATATGATAAAATAGCGATATTTTTAGTGACGTCATAATAAAACGTCGCTAATATCAAAGACTTGAGCGACTCAAAAAATAAATATCGCTATATGTCGCTGTTGGCGACACATAGCGATATTTAGCAACTGTACTTCAATTTTTTAACGAATAGTCGCTATAAGCTTCTTTAACGTCGCTAAACGTTGCTGATTTTTTTTGATTTAGTGACATATTTACTGACGTTGCTTTTTTTTTAGCGACGTTTTTAGCGACATCGCTAACGTCGTAAACTTTTTAATTAGTGATATTTAACGACGTCTATTGATGTTATCGCTATTTTTTTAATTAGCAACGTTTAGCGACGTCTATTGATGATGTCGCTCCCTACCAAAATAATTCAAATCAGCGACGGATTTAGCGACTCTGGACAACCACGTCACTAATACTTAAAATGTAGCGACGTTTAGCGATATCTCGAGCGAACGTCGCTAAATTACTGAATATAAGGTTCCATCGTCTATTCGACTTTTTATTTCTTTTCCTACCAACTTTCCCCAACTTTTCGTATTTCGCACGCCCCCACCGACGATCCACCCTCCCTCGGCGACCCTCCGTGGCTCCGGCGAACCACCCAAACCCTCGACCGCCTCCCTCGCCCCCCACCCCGACGCGATCGTGTTCGCCCCCCAACCCCGACACAGGCGACCCAGATGCGGCTCCTCCCCCTCCGACGTGGCTTCTCCCCTCCGGCGTGGTCCTCCTTCGTCAACCCCTCTCTCAGGCGCTCCTCCTCCCTTTCTTCCGGCTCGGTAAACCCTAACCCAGACCCAGACACAACTAGGACACGCACACACATACTGGACATAATCAAGACTCATGGTGTCACCCTCACTTTTCCAACTAGGGGTAGTTCGGTAATTTGGTATGAATATTTTTATTTTTTAGGCTTGTAATATTAAATATTATGTATGTTGAATATTTATTTATAGTATTATTTATTGTATTGTTAGATGTTAGATTTAATTTTAGACTTGTGTTAGTGGACTAACTAGTTTAGACTATATCTATGGACCAACATTTAATTCTAGTTAGAATTGATCCCAATAGTAAGTCCATTCATTAGGAGTATGAATTAATTAGTTAAACCAATTAGACTAGAACCTTCCCTCCTTAATTAATTTCTTTATGACAAGCCCCAAGGGGTATTGTGGATATTTCATAATAGTTTGGAGGAGGGGTAAGGGCCGACCACCTATTGGAGTAGGGAGAGACTCTCTCTTCTCATTTTTTATTTCCAAATCTATATCTAGAATTTTTCTCTTCCAAATTTCTTCATTCCCACACCAATTCCTACTCAATTTTTTTCCTAATTTCTTCCTTATTCATTATTGGAGACTATTAGAACAAGAATCTATAAGAACAAAGCAATGATCTATAAGAAGAAAATAAGGATCTACAAGGAGGAGCAAGGATCTACAAGTTAAAGGCTCTTGACACTCAATTTAGAAATTTTATTGGAAATCCATCTCCCAACAGGTAAAATTCAGTTTTTTCTCTCTAATTAGGCTTTAAATCTATAATTTAATCATTACGAACTATCCCATGTACTAAGGCTATCCATAGGAATTGGAATTAGGTTCATAGGAGGCCTATGGAGAAAGTTATGTGGTATTTTGTATCAATTTTGGGAGAATTCTGAGATTGGCACATCTTGTGTTTGTTAATAGGTCAATTAAACCAAATTATCATGTGTTTGATTGTGTGTGACTAGTGTCGTGTCCACAATTGGATACGTATAGGCAGTATCCCGACAATTTGGCGATACGGGTTGATTTGGACTTTTTTTCCGACATGGGGGGTTTGAGCATGTCATATTTTGACACGGACACGTAGTCGAGTAGCTAACACTTTGTGTTGCTTCTAATTATGATTTTAGACTTGCTCGTGTCCTTCGGGATACGTTTGGTGTTGTAGTGGAGCCGTATCGCAAGCGTATCATAGATTGAGTATGATACAGGTGCGGTGCACTCCACGTATTTGTTTTCATGTATTTTAATTCAATATACCTTGGTTATAACTATTAAAATATTATAATTATAATTGTTGTATAATATATAAGTATATGTGTAATTATGTATATGTTATATATTTTATTTTGATGTGTTGGTGGTCATGGGAGAATAGGAGAGTGTATGTGCATCACTAGTGTGGTTATATGGTGACATATATGTATATATAGGTATATGGATATAATTGTATATATATATGGTTATGTGAGTGTATGTGTGTATTAAATGTGTGCATGTGAGCTAGATGGGTGAATTATAGGCATAAGTAGCCGGATAAGCAGGGCAATAAGCTGTAATAAGCAGCGGAAAGCAGCAGCAGAAGCAGAAGCAGTGAGCAGCAGCAGCAATAAACATAAGCAGTGATAAGCAGCTGCAGCAGAAGCAGTAAGCAGTGAAAAGATGCAGAAATTGTAATAAGCAGCAGTAGTATTAGTTATAGATAAGTTAAGATAAGCTAGTAATAATCTAAGTTATATATATATATATATATATATATATATATATATATATATATATATATATATATATATATATATATATATATATATATATAAGCACTAGTTAGCATTGGTTAGTATTATTTCTAGATTACCTTGAGTAACACTAAGGTAATGAGAGTTGAGGTATTTTGGGTACGGATATTAAATATCATGAGGTATGTTAGTATGTTAGTTTAGTATAGTATTATTATAAGTTTAAATGTATGTTAGTATATAGTTAGGTGTATGGGTAGTTAGCTATATGTTAGAATTTGGATTACCTTGTGATACCAAGATAATGTCAAGGTATTGGTTTATACTCAAGGTATTGAGTTTGTATTTCAAGATGGGTGTGTAGGTGGCGTGATACCGCTTTTGGTTCAAAGCCAAGGTATCCACTTAGCATTAGTTTAGCTAGGAGTACTATATATATTGTCTTGTATATATATATTATAGTATTTTTATATCTAATAACTTGTGTATCTTAGGATACGGTATTTTGTTGGTATCATAGTATCTTAACATAGCTAGTATAGCCTAGTTACATAGTATATGAACCTAATATCCTAGAGATGGACTCATACAACCTAGAAATAGCTAGTTTGACCAAGTTTGACTAGTTTGACCTAGAGTTGACATAGTTTGACCGTTTTGACTTATAAATAGCTTTATGACCTATAATTAAACTAGTTTAACTTATTATTCCAAAACCTAGTATTGATGAAATATACCATATATAGGTCTGTGTGACACCAGCTTGGGCATCGAGAGACACACCTTGCTCAGGACCTCAGGCGAGTACATTTTTCTGTTAGTTTTTATTTCATAATAGTGTATATATCTCATGTTCTAGAACTGTATACTTGATTTCGATACATTGGTTTCACGGACTGGTACTACATGGATCCTGTCAGGAGATGTTATCCCTTATCGTGTTCAGCGGATACTCCTTCACATGTATTTCATCGTGTGTATCGGGTATTAATTTATTATATTTTGTGTTCACATACTGCTCGTGTTCAGTGTGCTTATATTCGTGTACACACACTGCTCGTGTTCAGTATGCCCATATTCATGTTCGTAACGTGTCGTGATTGGATCCATTGGTATTAGTTGGGGATGGGGGAGTAGGAGTTGATTATGTGATCAAGCCCCAGTGTATTCGTGTACATGTCGATTATATACCACACTTGTAATCGAGCTACCATACTGTATTCGTGTTCAACCTAAATCTATCACATAATGAACTTTTATTCCACTGTGCATTAGTTAGATTTCAGTTATTTTTATTATATTGCAAATATTCTATTGTATGTTCTTCATTCCAGTACATTACATGTTCACTCTAATTCCTTTCATTCTGTTGTTTAGTTATCTTGTATTCTTTTCTATTATCTATTTTATATGCTCGATTATGTATTTGAAACTGCTTTCAGAGGTATGTACTTCGCTCTATTCCTGACTAGATATATTTTTCAGATAATTGGCTCATAGATTAGTGTCCTACATTCTACAGACCGCAGGAGGGCATACCATTAGAGGATACTCCTGTAGACCAGGAGGACTTAGTACCAAAGCCTAATGAGGTTTGCTTTATTTTTGGTGGACTTGTATTAGACTTTTATTGAGACTTTGGCATGTATATTATTTCAGTCTTGTGGTTGTATTATGATTTTTTTCTTCGTTATTCCATTCGTGCTCTATCTTCCTTAGTTTGCATTGTGATTGAGTATAGTTACATTTATGAGAGACCATATTGTTCCTCCTTTTGGAGTTGAGATGATTGACATGTACCTTATATATATTATGCGAGATGTTTATATAGTAGAGTTGACCCAGACAATGTTATACCGTCGATGCTGTGACGTAGGCTGGACATACCCACGTACTCGTGTCCGAATATCCGGGTACGGGTCGTGACACATGGACACAACCCTAATCCTGACACATGGACCCGAACACATGGACACACACATATGACACAACCCTACATGGCACGATTCGTACTAATACGGACACACATGTAGACACGTATGGACACAAACATATACGGGCACATATGGACACACATGGGCACGAACATACATGTTGACACACCCGGACATACATGGAGACACACCCTAATTAGTATGAGAGTTTGGTTGCATAATTAGGAAATTTGGTTGCACTAGTGTATCACACACATGGACACACATAATACAACACCCACAAATATGCTATATAGTTGTTTGATAGAATTTTATTATGAATTTAGTATCAAATGTTATTGAGTATCATATAATTGGCTTGTGAGTATAGAATTGTGTGTGTATGTGTTCATGTGTATGCGTGTATTTATGTGTATGTGTGTGCGTGCGTGTGTGTGTGTGTGCGCGCGCGCGCGTGTGCATGTCAAGTCACTACTAAATTTTGTCCAATTAGCGATGAAATATTGGATTATATGAGAAGTGCAGTGCACACGGGATGTTGGATTAGTGGCAGAATGTTGGATTATACCTTTATACTTCATAGTCGTTGATTTGGGGGGTTCCTTTGATATTATGTATATAGGATATGGTCGGGATATTGGATTATATGAGAAGTGCTGTAGGTAGTATGGGAGAGTGGCAATTTGGTTATGACACGACACAGGACATGACATAGACCTTAACCCAAAGCCGAGACACGACACAGACCCTAACCCTATCTGAGTTAATTAGACACAGTCTTGGGTATCAAGTGAGGTGTTGTGCATTTCACACTTGTGCACAGTGTAATGAGTGTGTGTGTGTGTGTGTGGACACTAACCCTATCCTAATCCTAACTCGGACATATATACACACGCGGACACTAACACTAACCTAAACTCGGATACGCGAAGACACTAACACGCATACACCAACCCTAACACGGACACGAATACACACACACACATGTATGTATCATGTCATCTCATGATACGTATGGTAAAATTGTAGGACACATGGATATGAAAGGTTAGGACATGGTATCGAGGATAAGGTTGTAAGCATTTTATCGGACATGGACACACGCATACATGTTAAGTATGGATATCCAGTAGTGTCAAACTGGTGGACAGTATGCAAGATAAAAGCTAGAAATACCTTTGACATTAACGAAATAGCTTATCAGGAGGATGAGCTACCTATTATAACAAATATTGTAGATGTGCACTCAACGAAAGTTTCTTATTACACGTCTAATCGAATGGAAGAGGTAGAATTATCTGAAGAGGAAGACGAAGTAGATGAAAGTGAAGATGAGAAGGAAGAGGAAGAGGAGGATGAGAAAAACGAAGAAGATGAATTTTCAGAAGAGGATTAAAAATAAAATAAAATTTATTTAGAATTCTAGCCATGTACTATATTTTTAATGTGGAATATAACACCTATTTTAACTATATGGATACATATATTTATATCTGTTATCAATTATATTCTTTGTTTTCATCTATCTTACCAGATGACGCCCATGACCCGAGCACGTGCACGTCGCTTGAGAGTGGTACCTCCTACTGTTAAGGAGAAAGTGACTATTAAGGAGGAAGTGGCTTAAGGAGGAAGTGACACATCCTACTGTTAAATTGTAAGCGTTTGTTAAAAAGGAAGTGACAATTGCTACTGTTAAGGAGGAAGTAGTACCTCCTACTGTTGGGCAGGCACCAGCTCAGAGGGGGAGTTCCAGTCACCCAACACCTATAGTGGAGATTGATCACCTAGACGCTTCTTATGCGAAGTATCTGAGGGACTGGGTTCTGCCTCAGCGTATAGAATTTTCTTGAGAGATTGAGAAATTGGATAAGACTTATGGTATGACTGTGATACTTTTATTGTGCTTTTTGTGTTACTGTAATACTTTTATATTGTGCTTTTTATGTGATTGTGATACTTTTATTTTGTGTTTATTGTGTGACTGTGATATTTCATATACTTTTGTGATATTTCGTACCTAGAAAATTCAAAGGAGGGTTTCTCCGGGTCTGTCTATTTTTATGAACTATTATAAGTTTGTGTATTTGTTTTATCATCATATGTTATTATCGGGTATGGCCATACGACACAGATCGTTCGGAGGTCGATCATCTAGACGGAGTGTTCCTCCGGTACAGGCTACTGGTTCTAGATTCTCGTAGCAGATGGAGGAGGTCGAGTCGACTCCGTCTGCGCATGATCAGAGCGATCCTCCATGCGCGCCTCTGGACGAGACGAGGATAGAGATTTAGACCGACGGGCCTCATAAGTTAACATTTTAGATCGACGGGCCAAATGATTATATCTTTATATTCATGAATTTAATTATCGTTGTAATGATATCATCCGTCGGTGGTACAGAGAGCACTGGAGATATTTCTGAGGCAGAAGTATGGTGGGCCATGGATCAACTAATCAGATGCTCCTGCTGACGGAACCATGGAGACAGATGAGTATATGGCGGAGGTTGAGTCAACGTCGTCCCAGCATCAACGAGATCCTTTATGTGCACCTCCGGACTAGACGAGGACGGAGATTTGGGCCGATGGTACAAAGTAAGTCAATTAGTTAATTTAGCATCATATATATCGTGTATTTCTTTATTCATCATATATTCAATTTTTTGATAAAAATAATCATCTCTGTATAGATATCGTTCCTCGTCGGTACAGAGACGCCTGAGCCACTTTCTGAGGTACAACTATGGTGGCCCTTGGATCAACTACTCTGATGCTCCGGATGAGAGGAAGGCGTTCTGGTTTGCGCACTTCAATGTAAAAGTATATTATATCAAGCATCTAATTTATGCATATTATATAACTTACTAAATTACTTCTTGTAGCAAACGTATTTATATCCATCGCACCAGGCCGAGTTGCCGTCAAGCTGATTCGTGATGCTCTGGATGACTAGAAGACTCGTGATTGCGAAGGAAAACCGATCCAAGGTTGGATCATGCCTGAGCAGTGGACTGCGATGAGGGCTAGATTCGACGATCTGAGGTACAAGGAAAGGCCTGAGAAGGCCAAAACGGCTAGGAAGAAGGCAACAAAGTGGTGTGGTGGCTCGATTCCGATGACAAAATATTTCTGTCATTTGGTATATTTTTTATTACAGATATAATATTTTAATGCAAGTACGATAAAATGGTAGTTGGATAAAATATTTAATTTTAGTACTAACTAATATATTTTTAACAAGTACAGAGGGGTGAGGATGCCAATATGGTGACCGTCTTTTTTGTCACGTCCCGATCTTCCGTAAGCTAATCGGCCGTTCCCGCTAGGCGAGAATCACCGCGCCAGCGTTCCCGCGGGACGATCGCTTAACCCATATGGATGTGATATCGCACGAACGTGAGCCGCGCCCGTCAAGGCCGAGGTTCATTGCTGGCGGTAAGAGATATAAGCTACAGAGTCACACAGATTATCCGAGTGCAGCAAAATTATAAACGCATAGGCGATTGGTAACAAGTTCACTGAGTCGTCAATAGCGAAAGCATTGAATAACACAAGTATTGAAGTGAAGCAAACTCTTTATTGATATTGAACAAGTGTTACAGGCGGCGTATAGCCGAGATTATAATTCGCTCAAGCCTCTCTCTCTGAAACAGTAAAAGCGTGCCAAGTGGCTACATTTATGGAATAATACATAGGCGATGTTCCAACATTATGTCTTGTATATGTGCTTCAGTTTCGGACGCAACGATCCAAGGCTCCAGAGTGAACTCCACTCCTTAGCATGCACGAAGGAGGCATCCGCACCGAACAAGGTTCTTCCGCACCCTGCAAGCAATCTGGTGGGTTATCAGTACATGAATGCACTAGTGGGGAGGCTACTCGCCCGCTCGACAAATCCAAACACGTTCAATAGGTTCCGTACACCATCTTTTTAGTTATCTTTCTAATCTTTCCTTAGGATCAGTTTTATGGCAAAGATGAATAGCCTAAATTGTGTGGCAGTGCGCCGTACGATATAAGGAACACGACGAGACTTACCAACTTACCATTTGTCCTTATCTGTCCAAGGTAAACCAAGTTAATTCAAGCACAAATATTTATATAATGAAATCCAGGGACAAATAACTTATGCAAACACAAGTGTCGTGAGCGAGGTTATGTTTCGAATACACGAGTTATAAGGATTTCTCAGGTGTGTTGCATAATACATTCAAGTGATCCATATATACAATTGTGTTATGATCATTCAGGTATTTCAGATGTTCTTGATGTGATGTAATGACTCGCACGCGGATAGCCACTAAGCGAGGATGACTTATCTATATGAACAGGAGTCGCTGGCATAGCCATAAATGACGAGTTATAGTCTCGGGGCAATATTAGATGTGTGAGGTCAGGAGTAGCTACATGTCACCTTTGCTCGGGACGGTATAGAGTACGACGCGAGGCCAAGGGGGCGTTCACGCCATGCCACCCACTAACAGGCGACTATCAGAAAGTTTCGTCCGAATCGGAGCGGCACCGGTGCCCCGGCGACCGTCCGCAAGAACTTGAACATTAATATCTTGTGCAAAATTTGTCCATGACACGCAGGTCAGGGTCATCCAAATTCACACATCTTGTTTTGATAATCCATGATTTTGTCCTAAATCGAGCAATTGCTCTACGAGCTGCGATTCTTGATTTGCTTGACATGATTCTCGTTCAGAGGTAAACTTGGTATGATTATCATTAAGACATAAACTTGACATGAATCCAGTTCAATGTTCAACTTGCCTTGACGCATTTTCCTGGTGTGGAGACTGCCTTGGCGACCTAACGGTCCCGGATACTTGCATGTTTATATTGCACAGAAGAACTATTTGATAGTCTCCTGGCTCACTAGATGCATACATGATACGCGCTAGTGTTACTTGATTGTGGCATAAGTTTTGTGTGGCAAATATTGAATCGAGGCAACATTACAAGTTAACATATATGCAGGCAAGCATTCATAAGAAAACTTAAGCATTCACATTAGCTCGGGCCTGAGGGTAAGCCAAGGAGTAAAACCGTAAAGGGACTTACCGAGCGACATAATCTAGGGTAGTGTTGTATAGTAAGTGAAGCAGTCCAATCCGAAGAGTTAATCGTTTCACTCGAGGCATAGAGGGGTCTAATTGCACAAGGCAAAGGTAGCTTACAAGAATCTGTATATAAGCAATATTTTATTTCTATGTTCTAACACAAGCAATACAAGTTGGGATTATTCTCTTATCTAGGTGCATTGTATTCTTATTAGCATGCAGGGGGTGATTCACCTAGCGACTAGCATGTAACATCCATATTTTAAGTGTGCTGGCTAAGCAAAGACAAGTTTATCGTAGCCACCCACTTGAGCAATGATTCACCTCGGTCGAGCGATACTCCGAGCGAGCCACCGAAAGCCTAAACCGAAACTCCTGAAGGGACAAGTTGGGAAATCCTTTTACCTCAAACGAGTCTTCTCGCTGAATAAAGCGGGTCAGGACATTGCACTTCTGCCATTTGAATCGGCAGTCCGTTTGAGCGGAATGGGTCGTTACATTCCTGGCCACCCATCGAAAGGGCGGGAATCTCATTAATGAGAGGGCCTCGCAGACCTATGTAAGTATTACTTTACTTTGTGTTAATTTTAATATAACTTAAGAAATATGCAAATAAATATCCTTGTAGTTAGTAATAAGTACCTTAGACACATTAGAAATTATCGAGTATCCAAACTTTTCTAGGCCGAGTATCTTAGGCTGCATGAGCGGGCGACTGCTAGTGCACCTACAACGGGAGAGACTGGTACTTTCTCGCAGCCCTCTCTATCTCCGTCGGCGGACGAACTGTGGGTGACCGCCGCTGGTGGTCTCCAAAGGGGTACGTACTACGGTACGAGATCCTATGGCGCTCTTGTTGCGACGCAGTCCTCTAGGGCCTCCACTGCAAGTGTGTATTCCCCACAGCCCTCGCAGGCGTCGGCCCGAGTCCAGGAGACTATTGACCGTCAGATTGTGCCTCTCCGTGATGAGTTGCTGCGAAGGATGGAGGAGCAGTCCCTTTTCCAGCCGCAAGAGGACGATGTGATGCTCATCGCACGATTTGATACGCTCGAGCGCAGCATCATGGAGCTCAGGAATATGACAACTGATCTTAGAGCGTCGACAGAGTGCAGCGTGACGAAGCTGCAGGCATCACAACTGTCCATGGGCGAGAGGCTGACGATGATGCAGGATTCAATGGTTCATAGTAGTACGAGGCTGTTATCTACCATGGATTCATACAACCATCGATTAGCAGCATTGGAGCATATACGTCCTCGTGGTGCGCCTTCATCGCCACAGACTCTACCGACGTCACTGCCTTCTCCATCGACATCGGTGTCAATTTTACGGGAGCAGTATGATTTGTTCTTATCCCTGATGCACGGCGGTGGTCAGCCTCCTGCAGATCCGCAGTAGTCCTAGTTAGGATAGTTTACTGTTTTTTTGTGTTTTGGCCTATGATATTTGGTCATTTATGAATATTCTTTATTTTTGAGGCTATCAGACTTTATTTCTTGTACTCAGTTGTGTGGATATTTATTGTATTCTTTACGAAGAGATTTTCTCCTAACTCGGTTTGTAATCCCAATATTTTGTTTTCTTCAAATTTTACTATATTATTCATATTAAATGTATATTAATTTACCGGTGTTGAGTGTTCCACAGAAGGGTCGGTGAACCTAGCGAATTAAACTAAGGGTTGCTCCGGGTCTATTTATATAAATTGTGAATTCATAAACTGCAGGAAGATTGGTTTGGAAATAATTTTATATTCTATTTTTTATTTTTTCGCTGAAAACTTAGAGACATTTATATACGTCGCTAATTATGTCGCTATATTCGTCGCTGAATACATCGCTAATTATGTTGCTAAATTCATTTCTAAATACGTCATAAAATATCGCTAAATTGCTGACATGACAGTATTTGCCAAGTCAATAAAATGTTGCTAAATGTGTTGCAGAACGTCGCTAAATAAAATAATTTAGCGAAGTTTAGCGACACAAAATACGTAATTTAGCGACGTTGCGTTGCTAAACGTCGCTAATATGAAAAATATTAGGGACGCAAATACGTCGCTAGAAAACGTCGCTATAGCGACATTTTGTGACGTTTTTCCTGTCAGCGACTAGCTTAAACGCGACTTCATTGAAATGTCGCTAAAAATTTTTAGCGACATTTTTAGGCCATTTAGCAACGTTTCTAGACGTTGCTAATTTGACTTATTCTGGTAGTGCATAATTATATGTCAACTCCATAATCTCCCGTAAGATGCCATATAAATCTTTGTAGCTCGAAGATTTGATACACAAACAACTATTTTTCGTAGAATCGAGATCCAAGAAGCTGTCGCTTATCGGGACTTTTGTTGACTTGAACGTAAAATCATTCACACAGTAGCTTGGCCAGATTTTGACGGCATAAATTGGTCTCTTGGTTAGAGTTCTAATAGACTCATTTTCGAGTGTCTCTTGGTTAGAGTTCTAATAGACTCATTTTCGAGTGTTGTATGTGGACGATCGACCTAAATACCAAGAAAACGATATTAAGTTCAACGTTCTGTTAAATATTATACAAGTGCATACACTAAAAGATCCTTACATATGCCCTCAACCAAGAAGGGAAATAAAGTCTCATTTTCTGTTCTACTTCTTCATTTGTTATATTTTGTCTCATCGACCTCAAATCTTCATTAAATGTGCTGAAAAACAACAAAATATCGCCCAATTAGTGTAAAATATTAGCGTATAGTATTACATTAAGATGACTTAAACGTTGACGTATTAATTACTTACCCCTCTAGCTTCTCCACTTCATCCTCGTCGCAGTTGAGTAATATATACAACTGAGTAGCCCTTAACTCATTGTCATTCAGATATATCTTAATCATTTTTCTCGAAGGCTTACCGAAAGCATTGAATACTTTCAATATTGCATCATTAGATTCTTGATATCTATCATCGTTTCTCGAAGCACTTGTTCTATTAGTAGCAACATGCAACTTGCAATACATCGAGCAAAAGTTTGTAATATCCTTAAGAACATAGGCTTCAAAAATAGAACCCTCGACCCTTGCCTTATTTTTTACCTTTCGCTTTAGGTGGTTTAGTTGACGTTCGAATGGGTACATCCACCGATAATTGACAGGGCCACCGACACGTGCCTCGTAGGAAAGATGAATTGGTAAATGCTTCATGGAGTTGAAGAATCCAGGAGGGAGCACTCTTTCAAGCTTGCACAATGTTATCACAATGTCTTTCTCCTGCTTTTCTAGACGATCGACGATCAACTTGGTAGAACAAAGATCTTTGAAGGACATGCCAATCTCTATTAAAGGATCCCAAACTACCTACGGTAAGAATTTCCGAAATACAATCGGAATTAACCTCTCCATGAATACGTGATAGTCGTGGCTCTTCATACCCGTCAGTTTATTTTCCTTCGGGTTGGCCCATCTTCTTAGATTTGACACGTACCCATCTGAAAATTTTAGCCCATGAATCCACCTACATAGTCTCCCTTGATCCTCCTTGTCCAGTGAAAAATTTGCCTTAGGCTGCTTATACTTCCCATTCCCTTCCTCTATCAAATGCAACGTAGGGCATCTGCATATTTCTTCCAAGTCTAACCTGGCCTTGGGATTATCTTTCGTCTTCCCTTTTACGTCCATCACAATATTAATTATGTTGTCAAAAATATTCTTCTTGATATGTATGACATCAAGGTTATGTCTAATCAGATTCGTGCTCCAATATGGAAGGTCCCAGAATATGCTCTTCGTCTAGTTATGAGTATGACCAAATCTATCGCACTTGTACCCCTTAGTAGGCTCTTCGATAGAACTTGGTAAGTCTTTAACCTCTTCCCATATCGTGTCTCTGGGCCACCTTGGAGGTGGATTTGCCTTCTCCGTAACGCCGGCACGAAATGCATTCATGTTCCTCCAGAACGGATGATCCGACGGCAGAAATTATCGATAACAATCGAAGAAGTATGATTTTCCTTCGTGTTTCAAACAGAAAGCCTTAGTGTGTTCCATGCAATATGGACATGAGAGACGACCATGAGTGCTCCATCTTGATAACATGCCATAAACAGGAAAGTCGTTGATGGTCTACATAAGTGCTGTCCTAATCTGAAAATTCTGCTTTTTTGAAATATCGTACGTGTTGGCGCCTACTTCCAACAGTTGATTCAACTCATCTATCAACGGTTGCAAGTATACATCAATGTTTCTCTTCGGATTGTTCAAACCCGGAATAATGACGGTTAAGAATATAACCGGAGTCTTCATGCACATCCAAGACGATAGATTATACAGGATGACGATCACATGCCAACACGAATACTGGGAGCCCGAAAGTCCGAATGGGGTAAAACCGTCAAACGAGAGCCCCAATCTTATATTACGCTAATCCGAAGAAAAATTTGGATACTCTCAATCGAAGTGCTTTCATGCTTCTCCATCGGTTGGGTGATCCAACACTCCTTTAACCTATTCTCTCCTGTGCCAACTCATATTTTTGGCAGTCTCCTTCACCATAAATAACCTCTGCAACTGTGGCATCAAAGGCAAGTAGTGCATCGAATCGATTGGCTTCCTTGCACCGACAGGCCTTCATGTACCAGTTGCCTTGTAGGGATCATCACCACAAAATCGATACACGTCTTCATTATTGTCGTCTTTGTAGTACAACGTACACCCGTTGCGATATACATCGATTTTTTCATATCCTATCAGGAGCGATCTCACCATCCTTTTAGACCGGTAGAAGTCTTTAGGTAACTTATAACTCGCTGGCAAGATCTCTATAATCAACTCCATCAATCAGTTATAGCATTCTTGTGATATTTTAAAATTGGACTTGATGCTCAACAGTCTTGTAACCACCTCCAACGGTGAATGATCCTCACAACTAGGATATAATGGAGTCCTTGCATTCTCCAATAACTATATGAACTTTGCAGCATCGGCATTCGGTGCCTCCTCAGTTGCATCATAATTGTCTGGATTAAAACTAGGCCCGACAGCATCGAAAACCATGTTCACACACCTATCGTCGTAATCAGCGTTGTCGTGGACATCCATATACGACTCCATATAAGGCTCCGGCTCTGATGCTAAAGATACAAGTTCTCCGTGTAAGGTCCACTGATAGTAATTCGGCGTAAAACCCCTCAAGTACAAATGATATGTCACATCCACTTCTGAGTGATATTTTAAGTTGAGATATCTCACACACAAACACTTAATTTTGGTGTCGTCCATGTACTAAGGAAACGCCTTGGCGAACTGTAGAAACTGTTCCACTCCCTGTATAAATTTATCCCGTATCCTACACATGTCATCAGGATGACGGTTGTATATCCATGAACGATGACGCAGGTAGTAATTCAGATCCATTTTTAGATACTTTTAAAAAGATGAATAGACATCGTTCAAGTATATTATCCAAATAGATGCAAAGATGGATACACATGTTCCTCAAAGTAATTAACAACTCCTATTGATGCATGAGTATTCGAGTTGTGATGCATGAATATCCATATCATTATTCATGAGTATCCGTTTTATAATTCATGACTATCCGAAAACTAGTAGACATGTGGACAACTCTAATTTCAAACCGTATTAAATAGGTTTCATCACGTGTTCATTGTCTTGGTACCCATACCTTGCACTCTGGACACATTTCTATACTTAACATTCCTTTGAACCCAATCCCTAGCATCTAGGTATCCATATTTATGATACCCACACTTGGACACACACACACCCCCCTATAATACACACTCAATACACTAGCACTCACCTACACAAACCTCACATATAACTCACTACACATACACTACCCTATCCATGTATGACATGATACACATACATCTCACTCACCCTGCTACATACATATACACACTTATTGTGTGCATTGCTTGCTGCCACTATTCTACTGTACTTGAAGTGCTGGTACCCCTAAAATCTGTAGTATCACCTAGTGCAGTACTTGTACTTCATATTGTTGTTGTACACTCTACTGCAGCATCCTCCTGCATTGCACTAAAGCTGTTATTGCCAAGGCTCCTGCAGTAATGTAGTTACTCAACTGAGCAGCTCACCCCCTTACAGCATGAATATAAACTGAGCTCTCCATCCTCCAAGTCACTGCACTACAGGCCTGCAATAAAACCCCAGAATAGGACACATTTGTAGCACCCTCTGCAGCTCTAGAACTAAGCACCAGCACAACTGCAAGCTCTTAAAATTTGCAGGATACTGCCACTTGCAGCTGCAGAGTGCAACAACACATTTGCTTCCTCTGCTGGAAAAATACCTACTGCTTCCATCATACAATATGTACAACTACTGTGTGATCTTTTCTCAAAATCCTTCATACACACTCATGAATACACAACTAAATGCACACTCTTAAACACAATAGAATCTCTCTCACACACACAACTAAGTGCATACTGTAGGGAGGAGGAGAAGCCCGAGGTTGTCGGAGGGGAGGAGACACGCTAGGGGAGCAACTGCGCGAAGGGGGGGGGGTGACTTCGCCGGAGGGGTGGACTTCACCGAAGGGATGAGGATGCCCGAGGGGGGGGAACTAAGACGGAGGAGGGGTTTAATATTTTCAGTAAGAGTTTGAGAGAATGGAGGAAAATAAAATCCTGAAACCTAAATAAAATAATTTAGCGATGTCTAAAATAGACATCGCTAAACGTCGCTAATATATTAATATATTGTTACTTGAATACAAAACTCGCTAAACGTTCACTATAATTAAAATATTAGCGATGTTTAGCGGTACTTCGACGACATTGTTTTCTATTTTACTAAAATATGTCGTCGAACGACGCCAAATGTCGCTATTAGCGACTACCTGCGATATTTTATATTAACGTCGCTAAATTGGAAAAAATAGCGACGTTTTATAATAATGTCGCTAAAAGCGTCGCTAATCCCGTAATTTTTAGTAGTGGGAATCAAGCTGATCAATAAATAAAAAGGAAATAAAGGTCAAGAATATAACAGAACCTGCTAACTCAACACCTGTAGCATCGATCTCTCAACCATCATCATAAAAATCCTGCCCTGCTGGGGTGTCTCCCTCTGCGGGTGCAGGACAATTTGTTGTGCCACAGGTGCCCTAGCTGGACCTTTACCAATATCTAGTACTTACACTAATTATTCACTAAGCATCAATCTCGCCATAATACTTAATATCAAGGGATACCACTTCTAATATTAATGATATACTATGGTTCTAGGCCATGGATACACTGGCACACACTATCCATGATACTATACTAACACTTTTTGGATACTATATTCTGGTACTAGAAGGGTACTCTACCAACACTTAGATTTTCTACGTCCTTGTGAGACACATGAACACATTCACTAGTATGTCGATTCTTATTCTAGCTCACCCTCTAACACACATATAGTCTTTTATCTGTCTTATTTTATTGCAGTCATCTGCACACTGCTTAACCATTCTTCTTGTAAATGAACACTTGTATACACTCATGATCATGTACCCTATTAGTACACCCTTACCAATCTAAAATACCCTCTATCGGGTGCCTACCCTAGTCTTGACACCATCTACATAAGGTACTAACTCATATATGTAGCACTTAGATGATACTCTTATACCAGGTTACTTATGTCTCTCATCTATACTTAGTATACTAGCCACTAGAATGTTTGTACCATAAACCTTCTTAATACTTGAGGTGCTCTGAATTTTAACACAACGGTACTCTTCAAATCTTGACATCTGGTGCAAACTCATATCTTACACCTAACAATCACCCTAGGTTATTTACATGTATCTTTTATCAATGTACATACATAAATACCTCATACCCACTATGACACTATGATATCTCACTGGTACTATTATACCCATCATACGGTTCACTGATGCATAACTACTTCCTCACTTCCAATACGCTAGCAAGGTGCTCACACTACTGAAACTTACTCCTATACATGTTACATCTCTTCTTATTATCTAATATACGTGCACCTTATGCTCCATGACTCATCCCTTATACGTCCTACCTCAATATCGCACTGGTACACCTAGCTAATACTATCACCCACAATAATACTTACTGAAATCAGGTTGACACATATCACATGTTACTTATCCAAATCTTGGTACACCCTGAATACTTGCACTCTCTAGGCACTCTTGGTACACAGACACTAACTTCTTAATACTCACAACAACTCATCACACACACTACTACCCATACTAATACACAACTTCAACATGTAGCTCAAGTTCTACTACCTAGCACAATATATTCTAATATTATCACACTCACCACTAAGAAACCCACAACGTAAGGTACATTCATATTCTCATTATTGAGAACTATTTTTAGATCAACAACAATGAAAGGCCGCATTTCCTTACTATGCGGTTTGAATGTAGTTATATGATCCGGATAACGACGCTTCTTCTTACCTATAGCTTTCACTTCTAGTGGTTCACCACCACCTATGCAGGGTTCCATGAATCAGCTCGTGTGAGAATATCACATGCAGTTAACTCGAAAGGAAATGGAAATGAGTGACTCTTGATAGTCGAAAGTTTGATCTTTTTTATCGAGAAGGTCTACGGTTCGAGTCCATATAGCCCTAATTCTATTTTTGTCTAGATATTCTATTTCTTTTTTGAGTATAGTAGTTTTTATTTTTTCATTAGTACTTGTTTATGGACTGGCCGGGCCCGAATACCGGCATGCGCCTACAAAGGTGCCAGTACTCAAAATGCATCTCCTTCGCTCGCGCGCGTCTACCTATCTTGCCGCCTTGCATGCAAGCGAAGCACTATTGGCGGCCATTAATAGCTCATTGAGCGATGCGGGCAAGCGGGCGAATGACCTGTGAGGAACAAGGAACGAAGGAGCTCGACCAACCTTTCTTTTTTCTCGACTTTTATGGGTATCACTTTACCATGTTTTACTCTCTAATACATCTTATGGATACATATCTCTACACAACCAAATATCAAGCACCAATAGAATAATGAGGCTCTATTAATTCCTAAAATAATTTTATGATATTCAATTGCCACTTGGATCACTCAACTTTATGACCCTATATCCATCTAAAATATGTATGATGACATGATGTCAATACCAAGAATCATAAATGGGTATTCTACTCTCTCTCACAACTCTCTTATTTTTAATACCAAGGTACCAATAACTAACTATACTCTGACACCAACCTTAGATCCATTGTTACAAATGTACTACACTTCGAGTTACTTCTAGGCTAATACACTGATATCTGATGCTCATATACCCAACCAAGAACCACTCTCAGACTCACAAGCTACACTCCCTACAACCAACACCAATACCCAACTTGACACAACCTATCTGTAAGTTACCAAACCACTGCACTATCCAATGAACCTCAAAAACTATTGAAATGAAGCTCTATGAGGAACTGGACTAGAGTAACTAAGGGTATCCCTATTCCTGAGCTAGGGAAGGTGATGGAACAAAATTCTATAATAACATGAGTGGAAAAGATGATATGTTAAGGACTAATTTAAGATACAATCTGATAATCATATACGTCTATCTGAAATCATGTTACCTAGAATTCTCTGCATGACAGAAAGCATAGTTGCGATAAACTATAGATTACATAACCAAGATACATACTTCTCAAATCATGGCTACAATAAATTCTAGACTCCATAACTAAAGTAGATGTTTACCTTTTTTACAGTCGTCATTAAAATATGTCATCAGGATATACCCTAATTCAATCCATAAAATTTATCTCGATATAAGAATCAAAGTCAACAATGAACTTCAAGAATTAAATTTAACAACAAGTGAGAGTGAACGAAAACAAGTAGAAACAGATTTTGAAGTAGAGTTTATAGTATGATTCTCAAGGATTATCCCAGGAATCTCGCAAGGAATCCTAATTTATGATTGGGTATTCTCTCATCCTATATCCTATATCCTATCGCAGGCTCGCAGTAGTACAACTAAGCCATTGTACTACCACGATATCGTACTAATTGTGAAGCCTGACCTGCATGGACTGCCATAAAAATGTGTCATAACCTGCACCCACATGATCGGGCACAAGTAGGTGGGTACGTCCAGCCTACGCCGCAGCATTATTTGATAATAAACGAAAGAAATAAAACTAGGTTTATACGAAACCCTTTCTTTGTTTACAAACAAGAAAAAGAAGTACAATTAATCCTATACGAGGATGTTAAGTACAACAAAAATAATTCTGGGGAAATATTGCTATAGGAGTCTGATCTGTGGTCGATCACTTTATCCCTTGGACCACACGATGACGAAGAAGTGCTGTAGAAGAAGAAAAAAAAAGAAGCTTTAAAGATTGCAGGGAAGATTGGACTCTCGTTGCCAAAGTTGCCAATCAATACTCTCTGTATGAGCTCTCTTTCTGATCTCTCTGGTCTCTTTTTGACCCTGACTTCTCGACTTGCCGACCTCTCTCTTCTTTTTCCTCGACCTTTGACCTCGTTCTTCTGTGGCCGGATATCTCTATTTATAGAGCTCGGCCACAGTAACTGACTGATCTGTGTAGAAACCAAACAGCGGAGAGAGCTGCCCTTTTTACGCGGTGGTTATAATAACTGCTACCCACGTCTGAATGATCTCCTGAATCTGCGTGTGACGTGTATCCCATTATGAGGTAACGCGTATAACTTCTCCGAAGATAACGACATACAAGCCACGTAGATAACTGCCCCTCGCGTAGAGATGGTTGGCATAAAAGCCAAATAACTGTCTCGTTTGGCGTAAAAGCCAAATGGTTATCTTGTTGGCGTAAAAGCCAAGTAGTTGTCCTGTTGGCGTGAAATCCAAGTAGCGGTCTTGATGGCATAAAAGCCAAGTAGCTGTCTTGATGGCGTAAAAGCCAAGTAGCTATTTTGATGGCGTAAAAGCCAAGAGGCCGTGTTGATGCCGCATAGGTAGGTAACCAGCGTAAATTAGCCAATTATCCTTCCTTGACTGAGGTCTTGAGCGTATTCTGGGCCAAATAGCTGTATCATGCACTTTGCAAATATAGCCTGAGTCGGCGTATTTCGAGGAGATAGCATACAGCGTGCTCCTATAGTTGAAAATAGCCTGAGTTGGCGTATTTCGAAGAGATAGCGTACGGCGTGCTCCTATAGTTGAAAATAGCTCGGTTGGCGTAAAATGCAGGGATGATGATGTGGACGTATTAGCCCTAACTTTATCTCTCTCAGTCATTAAAAGTAGAACTAAATTTCGTGCATTAAATGTAAAGATTTGCCCCCATCTCGCGCATTAACTGCAGAGACGTGCCTCGAGTTCTGTACGAAGAACAGCTTTTGACGTGGCGTCTGATTTCGTCTCATCTTGAGCATAAAAGCTCTTGTCTGCCTGTGTAAAATAGGCAACATATTCCTTGAATGCGTAAACGATGTCCTATATCAAGGATTATGTCACTAAACGACAGCCTGGGTCTCTGTACAGAACCATCATTATAGCCGTCCTCTTGATCGTCGTGCAATACTCTTTGTCAGGAGTCAGGTTCACTATTTTGTCTGACAGGTTCATTCGAGGAATACGAAGAGTTCCTCGTACAGCTTCATGCTGCATTAAAAGTAGACATATTTTACGAAGAGTGGCGATATAGCAACCTTTTTACGCCAAAGCAGTCTAGAAGTACTATTTTATGCTGGTTATTTTAGAGCTCTATTTTACGCTGTATAGTATTGAAGCTCTGCTGTATGCCAATGGCTCTGAAGTCATACCTTACGCCACCCAGTGCTGAAGCTCTATTTTACATAGGCTTCATGCATGTTTGGGGTTTTACACGTATAACTCCCCAGCGTATTTTTCATGCTTCTGCAAGACCCCATTCAAAGTTTTCAAATTTCTCATAATTTGAAATACTTTGAATGAAGCATAAAACGGTCAAATTTGACTCGTTCTGTGAGGTTGATTTCTCGACAAATTTTTAGGAATTTGTTGGGATTTGGTATGTTCTCTTCTGCCTATATAAAGGCACGCGAGTGAACCTGTTTTTCCACACTTCCTTCACCAAAAGAGATGGTTGCCGAGATCCATTGGGCTGACCTGAGGAAGAAGAAGATCATATTCTTGCAGCATGTAAGAAGCCAAAAAAGAAGGCATCTTCGAGCAAATGTCCTCTGCAACGATGGATCATGGAAGGATATCATAGCTTTCTTTGCTCGGGATAATCAGCAATTTCATATGGTGATTCGTCCAGGAGAGAGGAAGGGTCTTATTCGACCACACAGCTTGCTAGCTATATTTTCTTCCATCATAAAGCTGGACTCTGGTGGGCAGTTTGGCCCTGTCTTCCAGTATTGTGTTGGGTCTGAATCCCTAACACAATTCTAGGGCGTGGTTGCCATGGCGCATGGAGGATGGGCTTACGTAATTGATACATGCCCAATTTTGTATCCTCCCACCATTAATCATTTTCTTGTTTATAGGCCACAGAAGCCGATGAACTGCCGTAGAAGGAAAAAAAGATCTACACCAATATGAGAACCTGGCACAACAGATTCTTGGTGTGATCTTAAATGAAAATGAGAAACCCTTTGTAGAAAAATAATTTTCATCATATGTAATCATGAAAAAAATAAAAAATCCTTTGTAAACTGGATTTCTATTATATGTAATCATAATCAATATATTTGTCTTCTTTTACGCCTTGCTAATTCGCCATATTTGTTGTGTGCAGCTTCGACATGTCTGAATAATTTTACGCTGACTCTGTTAAATGATTTATCCGGTCACGTCCCGACTTTTACGCGTAACGAAAGACGCGTAAAAAAGCTTTTTAGCATTTAAGTCGTTTTGAAGATCTGACTGTCATGCTATTTCTGGACGAGGAGTCGCGTAGAATTCTGAACTGTCACTTCTCTGATACGAAGCCTTTCTGTTCAGAACATCATCTTTAAGAATAGTTTTCTCAAAAATCCCTCGAAATAGGGCAAGAAATGTCTGCCGGACAGGCCATACTTGAACTTTAGATGTAAGAGGATTCTGGCTAAACTTTGAATGAACTTCCAATGGCCTAAGAAGAAGAGTCATCTTCAATGCTGACTTATGTGTGTGTTTTAGGCATTTGGAATGTTCTGTAGCCAAAAAGGAGTACTTTCTGCAAAAAACCCTTGCAACTGGCCTTCTCGAGTGTAAGACCCAAATTGTCCTGATATACGCGTACGCTGGCCTGCGCGATTTTAGAATATACAGAAAATCATAGATCCATAGCATTTGTATCTTCTGAGCGTAGAATCGTAGATCTATAGCCTTTGAGCATAAAATCGTAGATTTTTAGCTTCTGAGCGTAAAATCGTAGATCTGTAACTTTTGAGCGTAAAAGCTTCTGAGCGTAAGATCATAGATTTGTAGCCTCTGAGCATAAAAGCTCCTGATCGTAGCATCATAGGTCTGTAGCTTCTGAGCATAAAAGCTCCTGGGCATAAGGTCATAGATTTGTAGCTACTGAGCGTAAAAGCTTCTGAGCGTAAAATCGTAGATTTGTAGCCACTGAGCGTAAAAGTTCTTGAGCGTAAAATCGTAGATTTGTAGCCGCTGAGCGTAAAAATCTCCTGAGCATAAAATCATAGATTTGTAGTCGCTGAGCGTAAAAGCTTTTGTGCGTAAAACCATAGATTTGTAGCTGCTGCGCGTAAAATCTGGATCCACTGACTGTCGGTCTTCTTTTTCCAATGATAGGCTGACGTGGTCCCAAATCATAACCGAATATTAAATATCGGATTTGGTTAGGGATTCGAAGAGTTATCAGAACTCTATAAATATTCCAAGGTTTTGAGAGAGAAAACCTTCACCTGTCTTTGCAAGAACCCTTCGTCTCTCTGAGAATTTTTCGTCTTCGTCTCTCTTCTGAGAACTCTGAGTCTAGCCATGGCACCAAAACAGACTTTCACTGCTAAGGGAAAGAAAGTCGCCTCTTCTTCTCGCTCCTCTGCTCAAGCATAAGCAAACCCCATTAGGCAGAGCGAGCCCCGATCTGAACGAAGTGCTCCTCCGATGAGCTGCGCCCCGGGTATCATAGGTAAAGACTTCGAGAGGAGAAAAAACCCTTCGCATACATTGTACGTGAACGCGTAAGGTCATCTTCTATGCCGAAAGCCTCTTCAAGGAATATGATGCACAGAGATGTTTTATCATTATGCCCACATTCTTAATGTGTCAGCGTAAGAACTCCATATTTTCGCAATCCGACATAAAAGCTCAGACTGTCAAAATTTGGCGTATACTACAAACTTTGATTTTTACGCGCTGGATGTAAATTCCAGCGTATAAAACTCAAATTTTGGTAGTCTGGCGTAAAAGCTCAGACTGTTAGATTTTAGGCGTATACTGCCAACCTTGAATTTTATGCACTGGAGATAGATTCCAGCGTAAGACTCAAGTTTTTGCAGTCTGGAGTAAAAGCTCAGACTGTCAATCTCTGGTGTATATTACAAGAGTGTAGCGTCTAGCGTAAAAGCTGACATATTTTCTTGCATTTTGCAGTGGACTTGCAGATCCCTCTTTTGGCTGAAGTGATGGGCTCAGCTGCTGGAATGCTGAACTCTAATTATCTAGAGAATTTGTCCCATATGACATTCCCTATTTCTGGAACCCAGTACCCTGAAGAAAGGGGTACTCTGATCTCGTCCCAAGGAGAACACATGCTGCTGAGGATGATCAGTGGGGAACCCCTGACCTACATAGATGGGACCGAATATAAGAAACCAGCTTTCTTATTCGGGGATATGATTGACAAGCAATCCCAGACGAAGCCCAAGAAGGAAGATTGGGTATTTTCTGCTGAGGGCACGATCATGTATCTGCCCAGGATGCCGAGAGATTATCCTATCTCGGCATTCTTCCACGCCACACATCGTAGGAAGATGGTGTGTACTTTGACTCCGGATCTTCATGGGGCGGCCAGGGAAGATCTCATACCAGAAAGTATCGAACCGAGGAGTCTTTGTGAGCAGTCCTTCTGGCCCGGTTATGCCTTTCAGAGGATTACTGCCGGGTAGTGTCCTGAGTGAGGACACTTTGCTTATCCAGCCGGTTAAAATGTCTACTTTCTGCAATGACTTTATGGGACAGGGAGGAGTGTACCCTAAGGTTAACCCTCGGACCAGTGGGTGGCTTAGCCTCGGGAATCTTCGATGGGCCAGTTTAACTGCCTGGGCCTTGAAGCATTTTCAAACGGAGCTGGAAAGCATTGGCTTGTTTGCGGCTGTGAGTGCCACCAGTGTTGGGCTACCTCTCAACCCCAACTTGTTCTTGGCTTTGATGGAGCGGTATAACTCGCTCACTGGGACTTTTGCCACTCCGCTAGAGGATTTGGGCTTGGCCCTTCATGAGATGGCAGAGATTTCAAGGCTGCCAATGGAAGATACTCCGTATGAAGAGTATGTCCCCACAAACAGGGAGCTGAGGGATACAAACCCTCGGGCAGTGGCAGTGTACCAGGAGCTGATGAGCCGTTATCTTGCGTGCACCACCTTCTACAAGGAGCCCTCTGATTTGACCTATGTCAACAAATGGGTATCCTACCTCTTCTTCCACCAGGCCAGAAATGCTAAACCGGACAAGGTTGTAGATAGCAGAGATAAGCCTTTGAACCTCCTGAGCGTGCTTAGTGCCGACACGGTCGATGACCTTATTAAAGACGCAGGGGCTTCAGATCATGTTCTCGATGAGGAGATAGAGGATTATCCTGCAGGTACTAAAGCCTACAGTTATATGAGGCATTACCGTAAGCCTCTATCAAGGGAAGCTCAACTGGCTGGCTTACTTTCCATCTGGTTATGCCGATGGGTAGTGCCTGGCATCCCGTCTGCGGATCGCATTCATCGTAACACATTATAGCTCGCAGTGCGTTTGGTGTTTGGAGCAAGACTGGGCTTACTCCCTGTCATGGTATGCCGGATACAAGCTGGCCTGAGGGCTATTACTGATGGGCTGCTTGTAGATGATACCCAACGTGAAGGATTTTCCAGAGTGGAGTTACCATTCCTATATTTAATGGGATGGTTGATCCTTCACAATACAAGGGTGATGTCCCCCGGATCTGCCGACGGTTCAAGAAATAATTTCTTGTTGAATTACAAGAATTTCCTATGGAATGTGGCCAGCATCATCGATTGCCGGCAAGCACTAAATTTTGCTCATAGTTGGAAGCTCTTCCGCTCTGAAAGAGCCTTCTCCCCGCAAGAAGAAAACTGTCGGAGGTCCTAAAAGGACTTCCACCAAGGGGGCCCCAAGGAGTGAGCCTGTTGTTTCCCCTGGCGGGGATAATTCTTTGATCAGAGGTCCTTCGCCTTTTGGAGAGGGAACCTCCATAGTTCCGGCTACCAGTACTGGAGATTCTTTGCTCGCGGCTGCTGCTACCACGGTTACTGGTAGTGCTCCAGGATCGTCTCTGAGAACGAGCGTAATAAGATTTCATATACCTTTATCCAGACCAATAATGGGTATAACCCCTCCCTCGTTTGTAAGTATTTCCAGCGAGATTTCGCCCGATGAGCCAAGAGTGGATCTGGGTGACGAATGGGATGATTACCCTCAGACGTCATTTGGTGCACCCTCTTCTCCAGGTATGACAGCTTTTTTAGCATCATTAAGAAATGATTTAGTTGTACTGGCTGCAGACGCAACATACATACCATCGGTCATGGGTAAATGTTGTCTTCACGCTTTTTTCAGGAAAATTAACATCAATTTGATATTAACCTTCTCTTGTCTTCTTTGCAGGTGAAGACATCTACGGGGAGGGCGGAGTTGACACAACTTCCGACTTTGTTAGGGACCCAGGAGATGAAATGGCGGTGTCCGACGTTGAGGGAGCAAGATTTGACGTTGCCGATCTTTCATCCGCAACATTCTTGGATGTTATCCCGCCAGTACCAGTCCAAATAATATCAGAGGAGGATGAGCCGATTGTCTCGACTGTGCCTCCTTTGTCGATCATGGCAGCAACTTCGACCGTTGTTGGTGCCTCTTCTTTTGTTGCGCCATCTGTTGAAGCGACGACTGTGGCAACATCCTCTGCAGTCATTCCTGGAGGGGGATTAACAGATATCGCAGCCACTCCCAGCGTCCACTCGAGCTATGCCATACTAGTTGAACAATATACTAGCGTATTCTATATCACTTTGAAAATATTGATATCGATGGTGCTAGAGAAGAATCTAGGCTTCAATGCTCTGAAGATGTCCTCCAATCTCACTATAGCGCAAATTAGAAATTTCAGTGACGCTGAAAGAGCTAATGCGCTAGAGCAAATGGTTAATGGTTTAGAATAACCCATTAACGAATATTTGCGATTATCCTGAGGCAGCATTGATGACCTGATTCAGGCTGAGTATGACTCTATGACTGTGGAACTTGCTCAGCAGATAGAATTGCTAAATAAATTCATCCAGGGACAGCAGCAAGAGATGGATAAAGAGCAAGCAGTCTTGGTGGAGGTTACTCCTCAGCTAACTGAGTGCTGGCCCGAACGTGAGGAAAATGAAGCGAGGGTTCGAGAATTAGAAGCTAAACTCGCTCAGGCAAGGGAGAGGCTTCTCAAGACATCGGCAGTTCATGATGTGTTTGAGGGCCAAGTGAAGACAGCTCAGCAGAACTTGGTACATGCGGGTGCCATCCGCGCAGAGTATGTTAATGCTTTGTCTGAACTATCTTCCTTGAACAATGATGAGGCAAGACTGGAGCGGGCTCGCGCTAATGTATTGAACTCCAGGAATAAGAGGATAGCTGCTTTGGCGCGATAGATTCGCGATTTAACTGCTCCTCCTCAATGATGTACCTTTTTTGCTTCTTCTGTAATTTGTTTTTCACAGAAATAATAAAGATACTTCTTCTGACTTTGTGGGCCTATCATTTTGGAATATAAATGACAGGCTAGGGTGAAAGTGATATCAGAGGTAATATGGATGTGATATCCTTTCGGTAAGTTTTAGTTAAATATATCTATTCAGAGGTTATATGGACATGATAGAATATAATCCAAGTAAATTTGTGTATAAAACACTATCAGAGGTAATATGGATGTGATAGGTTTTGACGTTTCAAATTAGTTAAATATATCTATTCAGAGGTCATAAGAACATGATAGAATATAGCCTAACCAGTCTTTGTACGTAGTATCGTCAGAATGAGATCTTCATCATACTCCGTTTAAGCGAGGGTGATTAAGCATAGTACCTTTTCAGGAATTTGCCGTTGATAGGAGCCATTATCAGATCTCCATTAGGCTTGGCTAATCTGTAAGCGCCGTTTGAAAATGTTGTTTCAATCACATAAGGGCCCTCCCATTTGGGCTGGAACTTACCCTTACTTTTGTACGTAATGATCATTGGCCTCTTCACAGCTAAAACTAGATCGCCAACTTTGAACACTCTTTCCTTCACTTTTTGATTAAAAGCTCTGGAAATGCGTGCTTGGTAGAACGCGATGCGCTGTTGAGCTTGAAGGCGTTTCTCGTCTGATCCTTCTAACTCTTGAAGCCTTATTGATCATTCTTTTCCTGAGTCAACTCATTAGACACTGCTATTCTGAGTGATGGAATTTGGATTTTAATGGGGAGAACTGCTTCACACCCGTAGACTAATGAGAATGGGGTGTAACCCGTCGGTGTTCGTACCGTTGTGCGATATGGCCAGAGGCATTCTCCTAGCTTCTCGTTCCAATCTCTTTTATTCGAAGAGACGAATTTTTTTAAGAGTTTGATGATGGCTTTGTTGAAGGCTTCCGCCAAACCATTAGCAGCAGGATTATACACTATTGAGGCCATATTTTGTATCTGATTCTTATCGCAGAATCGGTAAAATGCTTAGCTGATGAATTGGGGCCCGTTGTCATGAATTATCCTTCGGGGTATCCCAAAGCGATAAATGACATGATGCTTGATAAATTTGATCACGTTGGATGTCTTTACCTCAGCAAGAGGGATCGCCTCCGTCCATTTAGAGAAATAATCGGTGATAGCCAGTATGAACCGATGTCCTCTAGAAGACGACGGGTGAATAGGACCGATGATATCCATACCCCATGCTTCAAAGGGCCATGATGCAATACTAGGATGCAAATACTCAGAAGGTTGATGTATAAAATCTGCATGAACCTGACAGGCTTTGCATTATCTTACATATTTCATGGCATCTGCAATCATGGTAGGCCAGTAGTAGCCCATCCTCCTGACACGATCCTTTAACTTAGGACCGGGTTGATGTGCTCCGCATACACCGTCATGAGCTTCTCGGATGACCCGCTTTGCATTATCATCATAGAGACACCGTAACAATAATCCATCGTATGTTCGGCGATATAGACTTTGTGAAGAAGCATCAAAATAGAAGCGTAGTGATCGTCTTTTGATAGATACTGCTTCTTTAGGATCCTCTGGCAAGATTCCATATCATGCGAAGTCTATAAAGGGACTTCTCCAATCCCTCTTGGAGGAATCGTGTTTACCGCGTAGCTGCGTTCTATATGAAAATTATTTTTCACACAGAATAAATCTCTGTTAAGAAGGATCACTGAATTCTGCCTTCTTATAGGAATAGCCAAATCTGCAGCTAGACTGGCCAGAGCATCAGCTTCAAAATTCTGAGATCGAGGCACATGCTCTAAGAAGAGTCCTTTAAAAGATATGGCTATCTCGATCATCGCTTGGTGATAAGAAACGAGGTCTGGATTGCGGACTTCATATATTCCTCTGACCTGATTGACGATCAGTTGAGAATCACCAAAAGCTTTCAGATATTCGACATCCAATTCTTTAGCGACTTGAAGCCCGATTAGCAGGGCATTATACTCTGCCACATTATTAGAGCAGGGTTTGCTAAGAAAATATGCTCGATAGATGACGAGTTTATCATGAGTTACCAAAATAATTTCTACTCCTGAAACCATATTTCCCTTGGGACCAGTCCGGGAGGCACCATCGAAGAATAGCTGCCAGGTATCACCTTCCATTGCTGAATTATATTTTGTAACTTCGTCGGAAATATCCTCGTATAGTTTGGAGGTTTTCGGAATTGGATGGGCAGCTAAGAAATCAGCCAAGGCTTGACCTTTTATGTACTTCTAAGGGACGTACACCATATCATAGGGTGTTAGTAACATCGCCCAAGTCGCGAGTCGGGAATTAAGCACGCTCGGCTTACTCATCAATACCCGAAGAGGATTGATTCTGGAGATGATATGAATAGTTTGGCCTGTCACGTAATGTCGCATTTTCTGAATGACAAATATTAAGGCCAAGTATTCTTTTTCCACTGGATTGTACCGGTGTTCAGCTCCGACCATCATCCTGCTTAAATAGTAGATAGCTTGTTCATGACCTTCATCGTTCTTCTGTGCGAGAAGAGCCCCTAAAGAATGATCTATTGCTCGAACATACAGCAAAAATGGTCTTCCTATGACGGGAGGCACCAGAACTGGAGGATTAGTGAGGTAGCGTTTGATATCATTAAACGCTTGCTGACAGGCTTCGTCCTATATGAATGACACATCTTTCTTTATCAGACGAGAAAAAGGTTGACGTCGACATCTTCCGGAGAGTTTGGATATGAATCTCCTGATATAAGCTAGACGACTTTGAAATCCCTTGAGTTCTCTCAGATTATTGGGCGGTCGCATTTCCAGGATAGCTTTTACTTTATCAGGGTCAACCTGAATGCCTTTGGCGGTAATGACAAACCCCAGGAATTTGCCACTGGATACACCGAGAAAGGACTTTGTAGGGTTCATTTTGAGTTGGTGTTGGCGCATCAACTCGAACACTGTCTTCAAGTCTTGGATATAATCATCCTTGAGGCGGATTTTGACAGCGATATCGTCTACGTAACATTCCACATTTTTGCGTAGATGCTCATGGAATATGTTACTCATAGCTCACTGATATGTAGCCCCAGCATTCTTCAATCCAAAAGGCATGACTGTATAGCAATATACCCCCGTGGTGTACGGAAGGCAGTATACTTTTCATCTTCAGGATTCATCTTAATTTGATTATATCCTAAAAAATCCGTCCATGAAGGACAGGCGTTCAAAACTGCATGTATTGTCGATCATGACGTCTGTGATGGGAAGAGGGAACTCATCCTTGGGGCAGGCCGTATTTAGATCTCGGAAGTCGATACAAATGCGAACTTTCTTACTTTTTTTCATGACCAGGACAACATTGGCGACCCAATCAGGATGTTGTTCTTCCCGGATGAACCCGCAGGCTACCAATTTCTTGATTTCAGCTTCAATGGCATCCATCATATCCGAGCGGAACCGGCGTTGGTGCTGCTTTACAGGCTTTGAATTGGGCAGTATGTTGAGTTTATGGGTAGCCACTTTTGGATCAAGACCTGGCATATCCTCATAATTCTACGCAAAGACATCGATATATTCTTTTATCAGCTGGATCATTTTTTTCTTTTCTTCTTCGGAGAGATTGTTACTGATAAATATCGGCTTTGGTGAAGACTCGTCCCCAACATCGACTTGGATAACTTTATCTTCAGTGGGAGGTTCTCTCTGCTCGAACCGGAGTTCCCATTGTGTATCCATTTGCTGTGCCCAGGATTCATCTTCAAACGGTTTAGATTCTTCTTCCTCTGTTTTGAGAGAATTTGTTTATACCATTTTTACTGACAATACTCATTCGAGATCATCATATAAGTCGGAGGACGACAAACCATCCTGAAAAGAGGAAATGGTCTTCCTACTTGACTCAGAGTTGCTCGAAGTTGTAAGAGACGTGGTATACCCTAACCCGAAACGAGTTTGTTGACAGTAGGGATCACCATGTAACGGCATTCGTCTGCCTTTTACAAAGTTGAGGCCTGGCTCTGACTTCAAGTCGTAACCCATACTTTGCATAATCTTTAAAGCCTGTGGGCTATATCTATGAACCTGTATTTTCCCTGCATCGGACTCGTGAGAATCTTCTTGTACAACCGGTCTGTTCTGCATGCGACCGAAGACTATTGGATGCTGATTGTTACGAGTAGGCAGGATAATAAAGATAGAATCTTCATGTGGCCCATATGTCGTAACGACCTTAGATGTTGACGCTACTTCCCATACATACGGATGATAGGAGTATATAGCTTCCAAGAATTTTTGTGCTATGGGCTCTATATCATTTTGAGGGGAGGATTCCTGATTTGGAAATTGAGCGTTAGTATACTGGAAAAGAGAACCTTTATTATCGTCAGAAACCACTTCTCCGGTTGTATTTACATCAGTCGGCTGCGTGTTGCGCCTAAGGTTGATGACCAAGGGTGGTGGATTCTGGTTCAGAGTGATCACTAGGGGATCCTTTCCTCCTCCCGATTTGGTTTTGCCCAAGGGGATAACCATGGGTTCCATGATTTTCGGACGGGTAGTCCGCCCTTTCACCTTGATTGACAGAAGTTGCTCAGCAGATGATTCTCCTGGTTCTCGGTAGGATTCTTCCTCCGTCTTGCTCGACACCTCCTTTATATAGTCTTGGGTGTACAACATGGCATCGGAATAGTAGGACTCAACTCCTTTGAAAGGATTGAGATCAGCAAACTCTGTCTTCACTGTCCCTTAGGAGTCTACATATTTGAAGCATTGATGTAGAGTGGAAGGAACAATATTATGATCGTAAATCCATGATCTGCCCAAAAGAATGTTGTAAGACACCGCCGAATCAATGACGTAGCATGTGGCCACTGATCTAAGGTCACCAATCTGGATCCTCAGACGAATCTTCCCCAATGGCTTGCTTTTCCTGGCATTAAAGCCCATGATTGTAGTGGTAGTGTAATTCAGTTCGCTTGTAGGAATCCTCAATGGTCGTAACAGACTATGAGGGATAATGCTGATCGACGATCCCGGATCTATATGAATCCGGTCTACCTCCATGGAGCCGATATATCTGGTGTAATAAAGAGGCCTGTCGTGCTTGTTATGTTTTAATAACATGTCCTCCTGAGTGAAAGTGATATTAGGGACCACTTCCATCACACTATGGCATTGGGGGCATGCCACAGGCTCTTTATCTGGGGACTTGAGCTGAGTCAAGCATACATCCGCCTGCATTAGAGCTTCACTCAAGGCTTGACGAGTATCTTTGGATAGCCTAAGTAGCTCGAAGATGGACAACCTGGCTGGAGTATTAGCCAACTGGGCCAAGATGTCGAAGTTATAAGGCTTCTCTAAACCTTTGTTTTGAATATTCTTCAAAGGTTTATCAAAACGAACTTCTTTTTGCTTGCCTTTGTCCGCCAAAATTGGTTTAGAAGGACCTGCCTCTGATATGACAGGTTCTGGTTCTGGAGGTTTGGCAGCCGAAGTGTCTGTCGTTGCTTCTTCCTGATTACCTCCATAGTCCTTGAGGTAGGCTTTCCCTGATCAGATTCCGGTAGCCGAAGCCTTCTTCTGGTGTCGGAGATATTGCAACCATATGGCATGCTTTGCATCTTGAGTTCTTTTTAGACTTAGCTTTAGCAGCTTGAGTCTCTTCCTCAATCTCTGACACCAGATCAGGATGTACCCACATGATCTCACCACGCTTGGTAGTTAGGGGTACCAGGTCATGATTTTGATCCCTGGTCGGAGGAAGATTGACAATGTTCATCATTGTCTTTGGGATAGGAACCACACCATTCAGGACTTCCTGAGGGGGCAGATTGCCAAATTGGAGAGAGATCATGTTGGCAGTGACCGTCTTCTCGCTATTACGCAAAGTGATGGCCTTGGCGTCAATCAACTCCTGGATTTTCCTTTTTAATACATAACATGCCTTTGTGGGGTGATGTATGTATCTGTGGAAAATACAGTACTTAGGGTTATCGGTACTGCCGACTTCATTAGGCCGCTTTACTTCGGGGAGAGTAAACTTGCCACTTTTGACTAGACAATCGAGTATGCTCGGAATATCGTCATCGTCAAAAGAATATTCTTCAATGGGCCTGGAAGTCCCAGGTTTCGTTTGTGTGGTTGTCGGAGTATTTGGCCTGGATGTGTTAATCGCCAGAGCTTCCTTTCCTTTGAAACCACGAGTATGGTCGCTATTGGAGGATGACCGTTTCCCTTTGTCAGAGGTAGAGATCATGATCCCATTGTCACGCGCCTTCCGACTGTTATCTTCAGCGGCTACCGCTGAGATGATAAATGAGGGCCAATCATGGAATTGATATGGTCCCGTGAATACCGAGATCAATGGGAGAAGGTTCTTCCTGCAAATGTCCACCAAGGCAGAATCTGGAACGCCGGGAGACATCTGCAGAGTAGCCTGACAAAAATGTTCAATAAACGTACGAACGTTCTCTTTCTCCTTCTGCTTCATTTCGATGAGCGACGACATAGACATGTCCATCCCTCCCTCGTAGAATCGTACGAAGAACAGAGTCTTGAAATCTTCAAAAGAGGTAATACAGTTGTCCGCAAGACTACGGTACCATTGATAGGCTACGCCAGCCAGACAGCCTTTAAACACTCGAGTGAGAAGGGCGTCATTCCCTTGCAACAACACCGTCATCATGCTGAAGTAGTTCATGTACTGGCTTGGTGACGTATTTTCCTCAAACAAAACCATAGCATGTGGTTTGTATTTTGGGGGGAAAGGGATCTCGTCCCAGATAGCTGGGTATGGCTGGTTGATTCCCAATTTCTTGAGCTGATCCTTGTGCTTCAAGGCGTCAAATTAGGCTTTTAATTCCTGAAATGCTTGCATCGGATCTTCAGTTGGGAAAGGGACCGCAGAGAGGTGAGAGGTCGGTTGTATTGTGACTCCAACAGGAGGCAATACGTTCTCTGGATTGAGAGGTTGAGGTGCAGCTGATTCTTGGTTTTGAATAGGCTCCTGACTTGATGGTATATCTACCCCCACCCGTAGTTGAGTCGGAGGAATAGGTGCACTTGTGTGTTGAGTCACCAATATTTGGTGCATACTCTCCATCAAGGTCTGCATCTCTTTGAGTGATGCTTCCAATACAGCGACGCGTTGTTCCGTACTTCCTGATGGGGAAGCTTCTTTATGTTCATCTCCAATGGCATAAACTCCTATTTCTCTGGATGTTACTGAGGGATTCGTGTAGATCTCTGTAGAGATTGAGTTTACACTGTTAGTATCACATTCAGGAAACTAGCGACCCCCAGTGTCGGAATCGAAAGAATATGAAGCTGATTGTCGCGACCTCGAGCGAGTATTCCGAAAGACACCTGCTTCAATATTCTCAAGGAGTCTGTCAAATCTCCTTTGGCTGGAAGTTCTAAAGGGATGGCGTCTTGAACTTGACCTTCCTCTAGGAATGTGTGAAGCCATATTTATTGATGCGAACGTCGGATCTTCTGCCTGTAAAGGCAAAGAGTAGTTCAACCGGTCAAAAATTGACCGTTTTGCCTTAGAACAGCAGTAGTTAACTACAACTTTATGACTATTACAACAATGCTCCCTAGGGATGTAATAGACATGTTAGAAGATCCTCTGTCTTTGCGCTTCTGGATCAAGAAATCACGCAAATCAGGGGGATTGACAGAAGAAGAAGGAGAAGGCTTATTCTGCCTTTTTACATCAGTTGGGATATGGAGATTGGGAACCATAACTCTTTATTTGCCATAAGAATACAGCAGTTCAGCCATGTGAGTAGCATACGATCCATCATCCTTCTGAGGAACGTATTTTCCCGTGAAACGGGTCTTTTTTACGCGGACGGGCTTATCCTGGCGTAATCCGGAGCTTTGCACAGACTCGCATAAAATATGAGAAGTCTTCACACGGCTCCAACGTCACGCGTAATTCGAAGAACGGACGACTTCTTCTCTTGGTGGCATTCAAGCCTAGAGATCGGGAGATTCGTCACTCATTTTCCCTTGATGTGATCCAAGGGTCCATCTACCTCTTTATGGAAAGGAGATACATTTTTACGCGCAGGACGCGTTTGACATTTTTGAATTGGCGCTGAGGCCTTGTCAGAAATTATGTTTGCCACGTTAGAGACGGGAGACAGGGTTTTACGCGTAGGGCGCGTTTGAAATTTCTGAATTGGCGCTGAGGCCTTATCAGAAATTATGTCAGCCAAGTCAAAGACGGGAGACAAAGTTTTACGCGCAGAGCGCGCTTGAAATTTCTGATTTGGCGCTGAGGCCTTATCAGAAATTATGTCAGCCACGTCAGAGACGGGAGACAGATTTTTACGCACAGAGCGTATAGGTTGCGATGTCACAACCTTGTTGGTCGGAGAGAGAGCCTGCAGGAAGGGTAGAGGATGTCCGGGGCATCCATACTTTACACAACTTCCTGTTGTCCTAGACAGAGAGGGAATGAGAGCTACCCCTTGCGCGAAGCATGTCTTCATAAGCAGATTGGTCGAATTGGACGACCAAAGTCTTCTTCGTTGCTCCTACGGATACAGCATCGTGTTGAGCAATGACTTTCTCGTCAGAAGAGAAAGTAGTCCCCAGTAGTGTCGCCATCTTGTGTTTGATAATAAACGAAAGAAATGAAACTAGGTTTATACGAAACCCTTTCTTTGTTTACAAACAAGAAAAAGAAGTACAATTAATCCTATACGAGGATGTTAAGTACAATAAAAATGATTCTGGAGAAATATTGCTATAGGAGTCTGATGTGCGGTCGATCACTTTGTCTCTTGGACCACACGATGACGAAGAAGTATTGTAGAAGAAAAAAAAAAGAAGCTTCAAAGACTGCAGGAAAGATTGGACTCTCGTTGCCAAAGTTGCCAATCAACACTCTCTGTATGAGCTCTCTTTCTGATCTCTCTGGTCTCTTTTTGACCCTAACTGCTCGACTTGCCGACCTCTATCTTCTTTTTCCTCGACCTTCGACCTCATTCTTCTATGGCCAGATATCTCTATTTATAGATCTCGGCCACAGTAACTGACTGATCTGCGTAGAAACCAAACAGCGGAGAGAGTTGCCCTTTTTACGCGGCGGTTATAATAACTGCTACCCACGTCTGAATGATCTCCTGAATCTGCGTGTGACGCGTGTCCCATTATGAGGTAATGCGTATAACTGCTCCGAAGATCATGGCATGCAAGCCACGTAGATAACTGCCCCTCGCGTAGAGATGGTTGGCACAAAAGCCAAATAATTGTCTCGTTTGGCGTAAAAGCCAAATAGTTATCTTGTTGGCGTAAAAGCCAAGTAGTTTCCTGTTGGCATGAAAGCCAAGCAGCGGTCTTGATGGTGTAAAAGCCAAGTAGTTGTCTTGATGGCGTAAAAGCCAAGTAGCTATTTTGATGGCGTAAAAGCCAAGAGGCCGTGTTGATGCCGCATAGGTAGGTAACCAGCGTAAACTAGCCAATTATCCTTCCTTGACTGAGGTCTTGAGCGTATTCTGGGCCAAAAAGCCTTATCACGCACCTTTGCAAATATAGCCTGAGTCGACATATTTCGAGGAGATAGCATACAACGTGCTCCTATAGTTGAAAATAGCCTGAGTTGGCATATTTCGAGGAGATAGCGTACGACATGCTCCTATAGTTGAAAATAGCCTGGTTGGCGTAAAATACATGGATGGTGATATGGACGTATTAGCCCTAACTTTAGCTCTCCCAGTCATTAAAAGTAGAACCAAATTTCGTGCATTAAATGCAGAGATATCCCTCCATCTCGCGCATTAACTGCAGAGACGTGCCTCGAGTTCTGTACGAAAAACAGCTTTTGACACGGCGTCTGATTTCATCTCATCTTGAGCGTAAAAGCTCCTGTCTGCCTGTGTAAAATAGGCAGTGTATTCCTTGAATGCGTAAACGATATCTTATATCAAGGATTATGTCACTAAATGATAGCCTGGGTCTCTGTGCAGAATAATTATTACAGTCGTCCTCTTGATCGTAGTGCAGTACTCTTTGTCAGGAGTCAGGTTCACTGTTTTGTTTGACAGGTTCATTCGAGGAATACGAAGAGTTCCTCGTACATCTTCATGCTGCATTAAAAGCAGACATATTTTACGAAGAGTGGCGATGTAGCAACCTTTTTACGCCAAAGCAGTCTGGAAGTACTGTTTTATGCTGGTTGTTTTAGAGCTCTGTTTTACGCTATATAGTGTTGAAGCTCTACTGTACGCCAATGGCTCTGAAGTCATACCTTAGGCCACCCAGTGCTGAAGCTCTATTTTACGCAGGCTTCATGCATGTTTGGGGTTTTACGCGTATAACTCCCCAACGTATTTTTCATGCTTCTATAAGCATCGATGGTAGAACGTTGTCTAGGTCATCAATATAGCTATCAATCTTACCAATACAACTAGTTCAATCATATACTCAATCACCATAATCTAAAGGCAGAATAAATAAGAAAGATAAACCAAATAACATTCTAAAAGAAAAAACTAGACATAAAGTACTAGCCTAGATCTTAACAATTGTCACCTCAAGGTCCACAGTGTAAGAGCAGTCATGTCTATAGCATCACTCTGAAATTCCAGAATGTAGAGCAAAAAAATTACTGAAAAATATTATCCAGTCAGGATTAGAGCAAAATACACCTCTAACAGTAGTTCTAATAAATGATAAAAACTATGTAACAGTAAATAGAGAGAAATACAAAAAAAATAGAACAAGAGCAAGAAATATACAAGATATGGAATATTGTAAATAAATACAAGAGTAATGAGTTCATATATAAGAGTCAGGAAAAACAACTAACTAAGTGAGTGAGTACTAGTTTTAACACATGATCGGCTTGAGAACTTACACAGTAATATGGCTTGGTTAATCATAAGTGAGGTATATGATTAACACTCACAGAAAAATATGAACTGTAGGGGGTATGATCAAAAATCTAAACTAACACTCTCCATCCCGACTAGTATAGTGGATCCAACCATAGCACGCTACGACACGGAATTCTCTGAGAATATATCTAGTCTCCCCAGGAATCAGTGTCCATACAAGTACAAGAACAACAAGGCTTCACATGATACGCCAGGAACCACTAGGAATAATATCTCATGACAGAATCTGGAAATATCAATCCGTATAACAATGTGTCAATAAATCAAGGATATCTACACTAGATACAAGAAACATAGAAGATATCATAAACGAAAACTATCAGATAATGTACTCGCCTGAGGTCCGGAGCAATAAATATCAAATAGTGTCTGAACTGGTTTCCAAGTGACCTATATATGATTTATCAAGGTCAAATAGTATTTTGAAGTCAACAATAAATTTAATTAACTCAAAACTAGGTTTCTAGGTCAAAACTAGGTCATAATAGTCAAACTAGGTCAAATCTAGGTCAACACAGTCAAACTAGGTTATTTTCTAGTTTCTAGGATAATTTTACCTATTTACAAGGTTTATAAAATTATACTAGGTCTTAACAAGTCACTATTTGGTGTTTAGGTACTAACTAGGTCAAACTAGTCAATACTAGTTAATAGTAGGCCAATACTAGGTTTCTAGGCTTATTTAATAAGTTACAAGCATATATTATCCTAATATATACTTCTACTTATAATTTCTAGCAATACCTTGGCCTATAGCTATTTAGCTTACCCCGTATCACGGTATCTTAACCCATAGCACACATTTACCTAATACCTTAGCCCGTATCTCAAATACCTTAACTATTAGTCAATACCTTTATTCTAGGGTCAATACCTTGGCTAAACTAGGTTTTAAAGTCATACTAGTTAGCTATGATATAATAATATCATATATACTATATATATATACTAATATATACAATAACTTAGTCTAACACTTAATACCTAGCCAATACCTTAGTATTACCTCATTACCTAACTATTACCTTAATATTACTTCATTACCTTAACCAATACCTTAACATATTATTCCGTATCATAGTTTCTAGACTACTACCATTACCTTAACCAATACCCAATACCTTAACTCATACATTGGTACCTAACCCATTACCCAAGCTAGACACTACCCTTACCATGGTATCTTAATCCAATACCTAATATCACAACCTTACATTTATATCATAGTATTTTCTCATACAAGTTCTAATATTTTTGTGTCTTGGTATTCCAAATACCTTGAAACATCCTAGGATACCATACTCTAATTTACCACACATATCACACTTGTTTGTACATGGTACTAGGGTACCACATTAGGTATCATATGATACCAACCCCCAATATACGTACCATGACCATAACCTATACTTACCTTACATCCAAGATACTCATCCTACTCTTGGCACTTGACATCTTAATATTATCCATTATCTAGTTCTAATACCCAATATCTTAGTATCTTGACCAATACTGTCACGCCCCAAATCTTTCGCAAGCTCAATAGTCCCCGCTGAACGTGAATCACCACGTTGCAGCTCTCCCGCGGGACAATCATTCTAATCGGGATGTGATGCCGTACGAGCCTGGAGTTGCGCTCGTACAAGGCGATGTTGTCAAACACCAAATGTTATCATTGAATCAACCAAGTTGCAGCGGAAGTCAAGTATTGTGTACCAAGCACACATCAGAGTAATACGCGGTGAAGCTCACTATAGGGTCCAAATAAAATGCCCCGAGGCAATGCCACAAAGGCGATGCCACGAAGACGATGAAATACTCTTGCTCTATTCTCTAGCCCACAAAGGTACTTACAGTTCATACATCTTGTCCCGTATATCCAAGCAGCACCACTACGCCTGTGTACCTAAAATATTGCCCACAAACGTGGGTCAGTATACAACCGTACTGGTGAGCGAGGTAACCCACTCGCCTAAGCCGACACTAAGTAAAAATAGTGAATGCACACAGTTAAATGGTGATCTTTCTAGTTGAATCCTAGATTCGTTTCATGGCATATGAATGACATGTTAAGGAAAGCAGTAAAGCAGTTTACGCATGCAAGCATTCAATCTCAAACCAAACGATAAGCATATATGTATATCCAACGCGTCTAACTCAATGCCATCGCTTGCACGATAACATATCGAACCATCAGTCTCGCCTCAACATCCATCCTCAACCAAAGTTTATATTCCAAACTGGAGTGCACACTCTCGCCGAGGCAAGGTGGCCGTGCCTACACGAAAGCCAAACCAACAAAAAAAAGCAAGCCATCACTTATACTATATGAAGTCACTGGCTAAAAGCCACGAAGGACATTGATCGGACCAAGATCAATAGGGAAATCCTATCCGATCCAGGGTTGGGCAGCTACTCCCGCCTGGTGGTATCGGACTACCAGCACTGCGCCCAATCGCGCGATGCCCATTGTTTCTTCCATGGTGGAACGGTCCCGGTGTCCCGGTGCCTCATCCCGTTCCAGGAAACCAAACCCTGTGCCACGCAGGTTGTCCGTGACTATGCAGACACAGTAGGTATGACGAGAGGATCGAACATTCTCGCCCCACCAAGCGATCCTAGACTCGTTCAACCGGTATCCAACCAAACATCCATAACCATTCTTCCAACATATCCAACCAAGAGATCCAAATCTCGACCTCAATATATAGCCCAAGGCACCAATATATCAAGTGTTTCATAGGCACGATGCCTCTTCTCAACACAATATTTCATATTGGATGCAACACCCCAACTCGGGACAAACCCATGGCCAAATGCCCCAACCGTGGCACAATGCCGCTTTCGTGGCACAATGCCCCAACAGTGGCACAACGCCTTCGCCGATGCAGTTGTTCGGTTTCGAACCACAACTGCTCGCTTTGCAAGACAAAGCGACCAAGTGATACTCGCGCACGAATGCACGTTCGCTCGCCCGAATTCCCGACGTTCCCATTGCCTCAAAGTATCATTCCAACTCATATAATTCCAACCGTTCCAAGCATAATCCCAAGTATCCAACCGTCTGCCTCAAATGCATAATCCAACTCTAACTCCAACTATCCAACGCGTAAATTATTTCAAGCCACAATCCTACCAAGCCAACGACACACACTCTATGCACGCCTCAGTGTAGTGATTCAAAATATTTCAGCCCAAGTGTTCAAGTCTTTTTACGTGTTTTCTATATTATTAGGCATGAAGGAGTAGAGGAGAAGGAAAAGAGCCCACTCACAATGATTGATCCGTTAAGCATCCTGTCCTGCCGATACGGCCAATCCCTTGAACCCGTGGTCCGATGCAAGCACGATTTACTCAACTGGTATGACCGTACGAGCAGGCCGTGCTCTCCAAATCATCCGACCGATCGGATTAAGGAAGACGATATTATCGCTTCCATCCAGCTATTCAGAAATATTCTGAACGAACACCTGATTTCCATCGAACCCGCTAGCCATCTGCACATTGAAACCAACTCGATTAATCCTTCTTCCCAAAATCCAATATTTCAAATGTAACCAGCATTTGATTTATTCCATCCGACTCAGCGTAACGCTCCGAGCGGTTACGGGGCGTTAAAAATACCTTATCCTCCTAGATACTTATCCAACTAACTATAATACTAATACTTGATACCAATTATGATACCTTACTGAATCTCCAATACTCACTTACCCTCACTCATGATACTTGAATGTCATGATACCAATATCCTCATGGTACCCAAGTATCACACTAGTACCTTGCCCCAAACTATAATACCTTGACACTTAACTTACCTATACTTGGCTCACTTGATAACCACTTGTATCAACACTAGCACGCACACTAACACCTATTACCTATCACTTATATATATATATATATATATATATATATATATATATATATATATATATATATATATATATATATGCTTGGCAACATATAATACCTACACTCATTTGTTATCCATACTACCTAGGCTCATAGTATACACAAAATGCCTATGTCATATAGTCAGTTCTCTACTTGTAACCAATACTGCACCTATTAGACATATTCAATAAATTTTAGGGTTAAAGTATGTCATAGACCTTCGTATTAGCTTTCCAAAACTTTAAACGAATCACATTTTCGTTCTGAAAGCTCCTGGAATCGCAAAAATATCGAAACGTGTTCGTCTTTTGGACATCTGACACTCAAACATTTTTACAGGAAGTTCCAAAACGAATTTTGCCTATTAATTTATATATTTGAAAATCTAACTTCGATACGATTCTTTTAAAAAAAGGAAGACTAATCGGAGTCTTGAGTTAGGAGTTATGGTATTTTTAAGTTGCTATGGCTGCTAAAAACGAAGTTGAATACTATGACAAATTTGGGCTATTTTGGATAAAAGAACACATGTATACACCCAATTTACCAATTCTACCTATATGTATCATGGCGTATCATGATACAGATCTACATGTCCAATTTTGGATACAAGAACACCTTCACACCATCAAATAAACATCAATAGTCCTCATTATGACACAATACACGTACTCAATGGACATAATTTGGGTTTTCCAAAAATTGAGCCCCAAAATCATGATACCAACTTAGATCTACTAAATTGAGGGCTCCTAGTGCCTAGATCTACCATTATAAAGTTAAATCTAACAATAAAAAGATTTCTACATGACCAAGGGGTGTTCCTAATAATGAATTTGATGAAATTGAGAGAATTATCTAGTATTTTGGTAGCCTCTTTGAAGAATTATAAATTTGGACACGGAAGGGATGAGTCGGACACGATCTTCTAGCAGGATCCTCTCCTATGGATCTTCTTGTGCGCTCCGATGCTCTAGGCCTTCATGATTGTGAGAATGAGTGAAATTGAAAGTGGATTGAGTAAAATTGGTAGAAAATTGAGTTTGCTTGGGGAAGAAAAAGCTTTGAAAAAAATGAGGCTAATGAGTGAAATAAAATGAATGGATGGGCCCTAAATTGAACTTATCTCTAATAGTAAGGTTTGGTCATGCCAAAATATCAAATTTGTTCCTCTCCATTTGTCATGAATATAATCTAATTAACTAAAGGAAGAAATCTCTATAACTAAGAGGAATATTCTCTTCATGACAACTAAACTTAATTAATTCTAATTACTATAGTCATGACTAACAATAATTAGACTAATTAACACTTGCAAATTCTAATTGGCTAGCCACTAACTAACACTAATATAATTCTAGACAATCACTAATATAAAATAATATATAAAAAATTTAACAACATGCAAAATTATTAAAATATTCCTATTGTGGAAAGTGGTAGTTACACCTTCGTACCCCGTCCACGTCCACCACCAGCCACGTGTCCGCCACCACGTCCGCGGCCAGTCCCTCGTGTGCCGCCACGCGGCCTATCCCTCCACCAATCCGGAAAGCCATGTGTCTCGAAGCAAGTAGCTTCTTCATGTCCGTTGCATTTGCAAAAATTGTAAAACAACTCCAATTTATCCCGAGCATCCAAACAAGATGGCCCACGGTTAACAGAAGGAGTTTTAACCGCAAGCGTCATAACCTCGTCCCGTTCAAAGGAGAGTTGTATGGACGTGCGCAATCGTTCCTCCTGTAGCATGGATTGATAAGCACGCGCCAAAGTAGGAAACATATATTGTGCCAATAAAGTCGAGCGGACGTTGCCACCGAGTTCCTGATTGATCCCATAAAAAACTGATGAAAGTGCTCCTCATTAACCCATTTCTGTAGCTTTTTCGGGATATCACACGTACATTTGCCGTAACTACACGCCGGAATAGGTTTATAAGTCCCCAACTCATCCCAAAGAGTCTGCAATTGGCCAAAGTAGTCGACCACGGACATGAATTTCGTTTGGCGACACTCTGCCAACGAATATTTAATCTGTTGAATTATAGCGCAATTCTCCACGCTAAATCGGTCATTGAGCGAATCCACAGCGGTTTCACCTCCTCAAAGTAGGGTATCGTCTTCTTCATCGAAGCGTCAATAGTGTGCAAGATCCATTGCACAAGCATCGATTGGACACAGTACCAATCCTCCAATTTGTTATTCTCCATATTTTTATCGATAGACCCATCAATAAACCCAAATTTTCGTCGAGCCCGTAGAGAAAGCCGAATAGATCTCGACCGTTCCTCATAATTTTTCCCACGAAATACCACTTTCGTAATTATATAACCCTCATTGTCATTAGACCCAAGGTAATATATCACGACCCAATTCCGTAGAATCAATTGAGGCGTCCCCCGAATCGTGACCGCCGTGCGGGCCTGGGGTTGCGCCCGCACAAGGCTTTAATAATTTTGCATAGCAAGCACATATTCAGAGTACGCAGATAAATTGAAACACAGATTTGAAACATGGAAAAGTTCTCTTTATTAATAATGAACATCTATTACAAACTCTTGAACGAGTTAGCTAATATGCCGAACGGCTTACAAAAGAGATGACTCAAAATGAGATAGCAGTCCTGTACATTACATCCCTTTATAAACTCAAAATGATAAAGACCTCCAGGCTGGAGGATAGCTTTGCCACGGAGCTGCATTTGTGTATGAAGAGTTGCAGCTTCGGACTTCAAAAGGCTTCGAGGGCGCGGTGAAGGTGCGCCAACAGCTGGACTGGATCGGAAAGACGACTTCGGCTCCTCGCTCGGTTCGCCTTGGTGCGGAGAACCTGTTTCAACGAGGGTCAGCATATCGAAACATGCTGGTGAAGGCGAGCTAGCCTGACTATACCAATCAACACGTTGTTTTAATGAAGCATGCATATTTGTGGGTTTCTATCTTGCCTTAGTTCATTTATAAGTAAGCAGCACATAGAATTTACTGAAATGAACGTGCCACCGTTCGGTGGATTTTACCTGCCCGTCTGAATTACCTGCACAATACTTACCATGCCTTCCCTGCCACGAAGACACAAGTTAGTATGCAACAGGTTTAAATATACAATGGATCACTGGCGTATGCCAATAAGGACACTAGTCATAGACGAGAATGGTTTGCAGCGAAAGTACAGTGGTTGCTCCAAGTCATTCCGTCCAGTACAGTTGACTATACAGTAGGGTTCCGTCCGGACCGGATCGGTGCCAGTGCCCCAGCGACCGTCCGCAGGAACCAGTTACCTTGTGCACAAGTTGTCCGTGATCGAACAGTACGTTGCTAAGTTAACAGTTCATGCAGTTGAGGCAAACAGTAGTACGGGACAGTCGGTATTGCATGATTCATTTAACATAGCCTCTTTGAACAGTTTAGCGCATACAAGGTGTTCCATACTTAGCACGATTCATAGAACAGTTATAAACGAACTAGCATACAGTATGATAACAGTTCACATATTTGATTGACAAGCATAAGAACCAAGTCTATTCTCTCTTTTATCTTGGTTTCTTTTATTATTACTTGGTATCGTTTGATCGGGGCATAGAAGAGTGCAGATTTATTAGATGTGAAGCTTGGAAGCAGGGCTAGCTAATCGGGTTGGTAGCCACTCACTTAGATTGATGGAAGGAGAAGGAAAGAGGCGCTTCACGACTCCGCTCGCAAGCCGCCTACTGCTCGTTCACCTGCGCACGAACAGCTCGATTAATACTTCTTCCTCTCTTTCCAATCTCGAAATAGAAGTGCAAGTCAATGAACGAAAATAATGAAAACCATCGAAACCGTTCAAGAAAAACAAGCAAATTCCAAAACCAACTCAAAGCACGAAAGCAACAAGCGACATCGAAAACCGAGGCAATAAAAGATAGCAGCGGAGAGGTCCCTCCTGACTCTGCCGCTAAGCCGATCCTTGGGGCGCAGTCCACTGAATATGGGAATCGATTCCGAAGAAACAAATCCATAACGAGGACGAGTTCTTAATTCAATCTATCCCGATCGAACGATACCGTCTTGTGTTTCTTAGCCGCGCTCTCCGCACCGGGAGAACGGGGCGCTACATAATACGGGAAGGTGAGATCGATCCTTGTTGCCGCCACCGCTCGTCATACTGCCGGTTGAAGGGAGACTCGCAGCCGCTGCCGTGGAGAAAAAATTGCCGCCGCTGCAGTCGCTATGGAAAAAGAAATCGTGTCGTAGCTGTCATGCTCTGATACCATGTGAAGAAGTAGTAGGAGAGAATAATCTTGGTCATTCATTCATCATGATATTACATATATGTATATCCACATATCAACTTGGGCCTAAGCAACATGGACCAATCACCATATATATACAATTTAATCCCAATAACAACACATGCACATGATCATAATATTCACACACACAAATCCACAATGCAAATAATGTTCATATGAAAAATCTTGACGAAAAAAAACTTCCAGCAAAAATACTCCAATATTGAATAAAGAGAATAGACGGACTCTTTTGTAACTTCTTCCACTGATCCAAACCATAAAAATATTGAACTGATGTACAATAGACATAATAGGATTTATCGAAGGCGAGAACACGAGGAACAAATTGATGTGGAACTCCTCTATCGTTCCCCTTAGAATCAAACACCAAAAACTCTCCCAAATCCTTCGCTCCTTCTCCGGAAGTTGAAACCTATTAGAAACCTCTCATTTGAATAATCTCATCCACACCTAAAGAAATTAGATCAGGGTTAGTTAATTAATTACCCCCTCATTAGTCTTAGAAAATTACGTGGTTGGATATGATCGCATGGCCTAAAACTCAGCTCCGACTCGGCGATACAGTGCCGATACACATCGACGATAAACCATGGGTACAAAAAAATTCACCCAAAAAAGCTGCTGAAACTTGGAGCTATTTCTAGTATACTGACAGTACACTATCAATATACTGCCAGTACATCGATAATGTACTATTATAAAAATATTTCGTTAACGAATTTATCTTCTGAAAAAATTGAAGGAAAAAAAAAATACTATTAGGATACATTGGGGGCACACTCCAAGCACATATTTGGCTCAGAATCACCTATGGCACGTCTCTGAATTGACTTCAAATTGAGTTTCTTTGTCGCCAACAAATTTTTGAGATTCTTCGATCTGAATGATGTTCGTCGTACTCCAGAATGTTTTACATAAGAATAAAACAAAATTCTACGCAACACCAAGTCATCTTGGAGTGTTCCTAGTTCCTCTTCGCTCCTTCTGCACATATAAAATCGTCATAAATAGCAGTCGAGGTTCTCAATTTCTTTTGCATGTTTGTGTTTGGAGCTAGTTTTCCGGAGTGCTCCTATGAACTCATCCTTTTCTCCGAAAACAAATTTCAGGTTTTTCAATATTTTGTTGTATTATTACGTCTTATTTTCTATCAATATCCTAAGCTGAATTTATCATCGTTGGCACATTGTCCAAGTCTTTCATTGGAATGGATCGGTTATGGAGCAAAAAAAAAAAAAAGAGTTTCGTATATTAAAAAAAAGACCTTGGAAAGATTATTATGATCTAATTAAATAAATTCACGTAAAATATTTTTTTTCTTTCTGATATTAATATAAAATTATTCAAATATATTTGAATTAAGATTTATTTTATATAAATATATATATAAATTAGAATTTGTTATATATTTGATTATATTAATTTTAATTTTAATTTGTTATTAATATATTTCTATTTCTCATAAAGAGTCTTGAAAACGGTTAACCATCTAAGCGTATATCTTCATGTAATAAAAATTTAATAAATAAATAAATTTAACTAATTGTTTAACTACTAAATATTATCTAATTATAAACACATCTCTAACTCATGTGGTTAAGGTGAGAGGTATTTTCTCTGTTTGGCTAGGTTCGAATCCTTATAGTGTTATTTATAACAAATTTAATTTTTTCAACAATTATTACATAATATTAATTTTTTTAAAATAATTAATTGATGATTTATATAAATACGGCTTGGACGGCTCACTTTTGAGCAATTTCCAAGCCGCATTATATAGTAGAAGATATAGAGTTGGCTAGGCAAACCTCCAAATTGTCCTTTGCAGTATCGGTCGATACCGATCTGATACGGTTAATACCGATATGGTTTGACATGTTCCATTTCAATACCGACCGATACCTGATACTAGCCGATATACGACATGGGGGTCTTTTTTTTTTTCCGGCCAATTCGACAAAAAAAAAAATGAACGAAAAAAACCAATATAAAATCATAGTAAAGTTGTAAAAGAAGAAAACTTATCTATCATATCGCATGTAAACCAATAACAAAGATGACTATTATTTCATTCAATTTCAAAACTACGAAGTTAAAATTATGCCTAGATATATAAAATTTATTTTCTAAAATACTAATAATTTATTAATAATTATTTACAATTTTTTATACCAAAAAATTCGATATTCCGAGTTCGAAATCGCTGATACTGTCGATACAGACGATCTCGATACTCATAGGAATGGTTCTGAACCTATTTCGATATTATATTTCGATTCGAAAATTTGATTAGCATAAGATGGCTGTACTCAGATTCTCTCGAGTTTTGATACTATTATTGTACATGATTAACCTTTGGTACATTTGGCGACTTTACATAGACCTACAACCCTTTACAAAAAAAAAAAAATTCTAATTGTAATTATCGTTATGACTTGGTCATGATATGACTTAGGTTGGATTTAGAATTTTTTTTTTAAAAGGAGAAAAAAAGATGATTATATTCGTGATCAACTGACTACATCAGTTTCAAGAGAATTGTTTTTTGGAGTGTTTTTACTTATTTTTCTTAAAGCATCATTAGTTAGGTCCATCTAGATTTTAGATTTAAAATATAATAGCTCATTTTGTAGAATATTATGTCTCATTTCTAGTTTCAATTTCTAGATTTTCTATTCCATCTCACTCATAGGTGCTAAGGGTTGGACCTCCCAATTTTTTGAAAAGCTGCAGCAATTCCAAAACAAAAATACAGCGAACATAATTTATTGGAAGTAAAAATCTTAAAAATATATATTAAATTTGCTAAACCGACTCGATTGGTCAACTTGGTTAGCTGGTCTGGTACGTCAGTCGTCAGTGACGGATTTGCGGCTGAATAACGACGGAATTGTTGTTATAAATCATACATCAAAATTTTCAGTCTTTGATTAGTCGATTCAGCAACGGACACCGATGGAAATTGTTAGTCTTGAGGTAGATCAAAAGATGGAGGAACGAATGTCAGGAACAGAGGTTTATGCAAACTTTATAATCTATCTTCTATTTAATCCAGAAGTTGTAGTCGAGATCAGAGATTCACGCAAATAAGTTAGCTCTATGAGTACCTCGATTCCAACGGATATATATAATATAGTATAGTAGCCGATTACAACTTCTTCTGTATCACAGAACTCAAAAACCAAAACACGTTCTTCCTTGCAAACGCAGTTGCAATTTGGACATAATGTTTACAAAAAAATAGAACTCGTTCTTCCTTGAAAACACAGTTGCAATTGGGATAAAGCGTTAACAACTAGAAGAAGAGATGGAAAGAAGATAGAATAAAAATGATTCTTTCTAGGGTGGTGAGGAGTGAGAACTACCGTTGCTCAAAGCAAGATTCTATCGACGATCTACTTCCAGGAGCCAGCAAGTTCACAAGAGAACTTCTGAAATGCTCGTAGCCACCTCTGTGTGTGACTCGAATGGGCTCCCTGGACTCTCTTATTTTATTTTTTGGTGAGTCTCCAAAATGAGGCATGAGAACTCTATTTATAGAGAATGGTGGAAACCCATCTCCACTCATAGCCGATGTGGGACTAAAATACCAACTCCCAAAATAAGGATTGATATTCCAAATTCCGCAATCAACGGAGTCACGTGCAATCTACGCAGTCTGTGCATGTGTGCAACAATGCATGCACGCAGACTCGCAAACACGCAGCTGCGCATAGCTGCATATGCCGGACATGCACGTATATGCGCATAACAACGCATAACCGTGCATATCGCGTAGTAATCGCGCATAGCCCGCGCATGCACTCGCTAGCAACCGCGCATAGCCCACACATGCAACCGTGCATATCGCGCATACGTGCATACCCATGCAACTTGTGCATAAAACGAGTGCAACATATGCGCACAAGCGCCATGCGACGATGTTGACGTTTAAAGTGCGTCATCAAAACGCCACTTTGCGCACTTGAGTCCGAGTCCGAGTCGCGGACTTAGCTCTTGAGGAAAAATTTTCAAGAGAGTGACAAAAAACATAAATCCTTTATTGAGAAGTTTAGCCTTAATCCTACTAGAAAAATATTCCACATGGCACCCACTTGGGACACCATCCAATGTGCATACCTCAACACCAGGCATGATATTATATTGAGATACACACTTAGAGTGTTTTTCAATGAGGGACTATCTTTCTAGTCTTGCAAGAGGAGAACCTCCCACAAACATAAGAAAAAAACTCCAACAAAATAAACAGTGAAATATGAACTAGCAACGAAAATTCACGGCCGCCGTTTCGTCACTAATTAACGGCAGAATATGTCGTCCAAATAGCGACGGAAACTTCCGTTACTATTTTGTAGTGAATTATGGGAATGTTCAATCAACATCTTGAACAGCTTAGATTGAAAGTTGTAGGTAAGAAAAATACTTGGGAGAAGCAAAAAAACCCTTCAATTATACCATCCCTTTTGCTAAAATCCAATTTCTCTCATAGGACGGACAAAATGATGCATCCTATTTAACTTTTATTTCCTGGCGCCTAATTCCCAAGACATCAACATTGTTTGAAAGTGTCCAAAACATATATAAGATTTACTGTCACGGACACGGACACGCTCCGATAGCTTGCCAATCACACAAGAAGTCTTCTACGTATATAATGCTCAAACACAACATCATCCCCTCTCATGCCCAAGTTAGAAGAGAAAATGGACATGAAGGATATTGTCAGCCCAGCACAAGCCTTGGCCGGCCTGCCACCATCCGACCGCGGTTGGCCTAAGTATCGCCGCACGGGCTCCGGGCCTACGGGCGGGAGCGGGAGGCGGTGCCTGCGGTCGCCGACGGAGAGCAAGAGGAGCTCGACCGACCACGACCCGAAAAAGAAGGTAAGGTTCCAAGATGCGGTTGACCCCTCGGGTAGTTCTTCCGGGAAGGGCTCGAACGGAGTCGATGCGAAAAGAGGGTCGACGACGACGACGACAGCAACAACAACAACGGTGCAACGTAAATCGAACGGAGTTGCGGAGAGGAAACACACGATGATCGGTTCGATGTTCTCTGCCTGCCGGGCGTGCCAAGTTGTTGGCCCCATGGACCTGGTCAAGGGCAGGCAGAGAGAGTGTTGCCAGGTAGATTTGGAAATGGAATAAAATTGGTTTTGTATTAATAGCAAATAGCATATTACATTATTTCATGTTCTTCATATGAATATTATGGCTAGTCGGTTTGCTTGTACAAATGGACCAAGAGTGATGCCATCATTTCATCATATGAACTGGTTTTCTAGCTTCATAGTCCTCTAAGTTTCCATATAAAAATATTCTTGATATATAGGTTTCACTATGTTTATCTTCCTTTTAATATTTTGGTTTGGATTTGGATCCATTTACTTGAACTCATAATTAATATGCAGTGTTTTAAAAATCGGACAAAAACCGGTAACCTTTTCGGTCCGGTTCAATATTGACCCATCTTTTTTTTTTCTTTTTTTTTCAATACTCCGTTGTAAGTAAATATTTTTTGTAAAAATCAGTGTCCATAAGGGATTGAACTTGGACCACTTCAAATAACCCAATGGTTGAACCGATTTGACCTAATCCTGTGCTTTGTTCGGGTTAATCTCTGATTCGATTTTTAAAACATTGGTTTGATGTGTTTTGGGTCTGGTCGGACCAGCTCGAACATAAGCTATGGGTCGGACTAGAGACCCAAATCCCAAATCGAGTCCGATCTGCAATCCTGTCTGAGTTGATTCGGGCTAGACCTAACAGAGTCTGGTTCGGATGAAGATCGGTCCAGCCTGGACCAAAAATTAAAATAAAATTTCAGTTTTGGACTTTGGACTACTTAAAAAATGGTATTAGAATTTTTTAATGAAAATAAAGAATTTTTATTTATTTATTTATTTTTCTAAACAATGAAAGTGTAAAGTACAAATTTCATCCTCACTTGATTTTTCAGTCTTTGGTTTTCATGTCTAGCTTATTTTTAATCTTTGATAGCGTTTTTCGATATTTTAAAAACTTCAATTTTTAGATAAATGGGTCTAACATTGCAATACTTTGTCACTTCACTCTTCAGCTTTTGTAGCATCTTTTATAGCAAGAGCTTGAAAGTCCTGATCATTATTGATTAGGTGTTGAATACATTTTTCTGTGTGAATTCAATTTTGAGCGTAAACACAAACTTCTAAAATATCTGGTAGCATCTAGCTTTTTCTTTTTTTACTTTACATTTTTGAACTTGCACTAAGATTCCGATATTACCGTGGACACCTGTACCAAAAAAGAAAATATATGATAGGTTTTTCATGTGCTTCCTACCACTCTAAAATTAAAATTAAAAAATATGATCCACAATTCTCTGTCATTTTCATCATAAGAGATCAATACAAAAAAAAAAAAAAAAAAAAAAAAAAAAAAAAAAAATTCTTGAGTTGGGAGAGAAGAACGTTTTTGTTTGTTTCTTTCAAATATACTCTTAGCATGAGATAACTTTATAATTTAAACTAGAGTTGCTCAGGACAGGCCCAGGGTGTTGGGTTGTCCTAGTCGAAGCTAATTTTGGTTGCCCCTTGACTGAAAAATCATATAAAATTATGCCATAACCAACTAATGTAGGGCCGGCCCAGGATTCTAAGAACTTTTCCATTCTATTTAACAGATTGCATTATTTGATAAAGGTAATACAATTAAATTCTGGAAGGATATTTGGATTGAATGTATCAGTTTGAAATTTATTTTTCCTAACCTTTTGTAACGAACTCTTAAATAAATTTATATGACAATCTTCCTAGTCAAACTGTGTGAAGCATTAAGTTTTTTGTTGCCCTTAAGTTCACAGACTCTACATTATATTAACTAAGTAGATTCACATGTAATATAAATAGTTTTATGATATTGTCGAATAAATTTCAAATATTTAAATTAATATTTGTTAAACAATTTAAATATTTGTGATATTTTTTTTTGAATTAATTTTTAAATTTAGTTTTTAAATCATTTTAAATTTAGTTATATATATATATATATATATATATATATATATATATATATATATATATATATATGCAGAAGAGATGAGAGAAAGTAAATTTTTTTTACCATAATTTATTTTAAATAAATTGTTGATGTACGTCTCATTTTTTGAACTGTTTTCAAGCTGCATTATAATAGTAGAGATATAACTGCACATAAATTGAGGTCTACATTAAATTTAGGCAAAGGTCCTTAAATAAATTTTGATTCGTTGACCACAGAGTTGATAGATATAATTTGCCGTGGAATCAGCAGAAAAATTGAGAAAGAAAAAAAAAAAAGGCGAAAATATAGCATCAAACACTTGCTAATAGCATGTTTGGTTCACAGACAAAAGAAAGAGGAAAAAACATGCGAGTGTTCTACTTTCTAATGCTTGTTTGATGAAAAGAGGGGATAAAAAAAAATCTGAAACAAAATTCTTCGTAGCAGGATTTTCAGAACTTTGTAAAAAAAATTAAAGGAACAAATGGAACTCTTTGTGGGTCCCACTAGCTAAGAACTTGGATTTCTTTTTCGTTTAGCTGTAAAATGATGAGAATTCTCATAGTTATTCCATGGTGCATACTACATACATAATATAATATATATATATATATATATATATATATATGAAGACAACAAACAGCAAAATAACCATCTATATTTTTTCCCCAGAATAATAAAGAATAACCAACATGAAAACCAAAAAAAATAAGCATTTTTCAGAATAATAGTCAGGAAATCATACCTGAACTGACCATTTTTACAGAGAGAAAAGTCATGATCAGAAACACAACCCAAAAACCTGTGAATGGGGGGTTGCTGCACACATGCGCGGAAGCAACAGTAACTATTTATTTTTTATTTTTATTTTTTTCCGTTTGGCTTTTGGTGGTAAAAGTTGTCCTGTGGATGGGGTGTTGTCCAAACCCATTGGCTTGTTGGGCTTGTCCTAGGGCTTGCCATGGAGTTGCTACTACCTTGAACGGTTGAACCGGGTCGATTCGTCATAACTTTTTCTTCATTGTAAACAAATTAGAACATCTACACATTCTTTAATTTTTTGTTTCTGTATCTATCTCAATGTTCGTAGACATACCATCTAATTTTATTTTAGAATCTAAAATCACCACAAACAATATAAAAACGGTATATCAGACTATATTTTATAAATTTTGCTTCCATTTTAGTAACGGCGTAATCAATATCAGGACATGTCTATATTTAGCAGATAAATGAGAAGCATTAATGATCTTTATTAAAACTAAAAGAGAAGTTGGATAATAAACTCCGGATAAATAAATGTAATATTGTAAAACAATTCTACAAATTCGAAAATTGAAGTAGCAACTAACCAATCATTTCCCAATAATTGGTAATTACTACTTGAACTTGCATTAATACAGTGTGTAATAACAATTTTATATTTAATACATGATTTCAACATAAAAAAGGTAAAATTTTATCTATGTGGTGCATCATTAAAAAATCTCCTAATTCTCACCATATTATGCATGTAACGTTTTAAGTTATTGTTGCCTACTTAGTGAAGTATTTAAACTAATTAGAAATATTCTATTATTTTCTTAATTACCTTTAAAAAATTGAAAGTATTTACAATTAAATTAACAACATGACAAGAACATGTTACATGAAATAGTCGTCCTTCTAATATAGGAAGAAATTTGGATTATAAAATATTGACACAAGAAGTATTGTTACTAGCATTATCAAAAGATATTAATTATTTTATTATGCATATTATATTCACGTAAAACTTTTAAGATGGATCTGCAGATTGTAGTTCCAGTATGAAGATATTCCAATTATCTTAAACAAAGAATTTACTTTTATAAAATCTATTTTGTATCTAAATATTGTGGAGTGGTACAAACAAAAAAAATAATTTTGTTTACTAGTCCACATATACGGAGTTAAAAAAATATTTTTTACTAATATTTTCAAAATTGTATTTCAAAGTTGCTTTTTCTTTTTTAAAATTTTTAAAAACTTATGCTAGTACTAGATCTAGAAATTTTTGTAAAACAAGAATTTAGTATACTGTTGAGAACACGTGCGCTCTGATACCATATGTTGGTCGTGCAACGGAAGAAGCGCTTGCCAACCCACCTGAGATGACCAACCAATCTACGAACACCAAGCACAAATGAAGACAAGTATATGGCGGTGACTACGTTACCTGGACAAATCTCAACCTTTATAACTCAGATAAAATTACAAGATTGCAAAAAACTAATGTTGAAACCCTTTGTCCTAATAGGTTCAACCCCCTCACCACACTCAAGAAAAAAAAGCAGAAGATTACAATTGAAATCACTCACCAACCCGTAGCAATCTCCCTAACCGAAGTTGACGACTCCTCGATTAGATCTCCTCCTTCTTTCTGTCTTGGATGACGAAGTCCTAAGAGCAAAGCATATGCTCTCTTAAATTTCCTGTGGATGAACACCCCGAATCTCCAACTTGTGCTTCTCCTTTGTGCCTCCACCCTCCTCCCTATTTATAGAATGAGAAACCTATTTTAGGGTTAGAAAAGCCTAAAAATAGCCAACTATAAGATCTAGCCGTCCACTAACATCCAACGGTCCAAAATATAACATAAAAACTCTAAAATCCGAGCAGTCATCGCCAACACCGAACTTGGACCAAGTTTGGTTCGAAGGTTCTGGAATACCACACCGAGTTTGGCCCAAACTCGGCCCGGGACCGAGTTCGGACCGAACTATGTCCTCCTTCAGCAGACTTGATTCCCAACAATCTCCCCTTCCAGTCTGATGAGAGGTGTTGGCTCCATGGCTCCTCAACTGGACTCCATGCCTGTCATCCCGCGACAAAAGTTTTTGCTCCCCCATGCCACCGATCTTTGATCCCCCGAGTTGCTTTGCATCTTCTGCCATCTCCAGCTTCTCGACCGTCACGTCGACGCTAGCTGCCATGCGTAGCACCTCTTGCACTACTGGGATCCTGTCGATATCGATGACACAACCAAGACCGAAGTACCTAACAATCAGCCTGACCGTGAGTCTTGGCTGCATGTCCCCGACATATATCTTCCACCGGAACGTGTTAACGTTCCGACGAGCTTCTTCACCCATGGCTGGCCCAACCAAGCGGACGGTGCAATTCTTCCGAGATTCGAACTCCTGAATCTGTCCACCTTCGTGTTCGAACTTGAAGCTCCCCCATACACATACATCCTCGAGCAGAACATCACGCACTGTGCATGCCGTCGATGACCCACTGCTTCTCCTGAACTGTGTGAATGATGATGCTCCTGCCTCAGATTGAGTTTGCAGCAAACATTGATCTCTTCCTTGGCCTCGAACTGCTGAAACCAATGTCGCTCCATGAAGCTTTGGCAAACCATCCGTCTCCAAAATCATATCGGTGAAGCAACCCCCACTTGGAGACCGATCAGCTGTCATGGGACCGACAGACTGACCCTCAATCTTTGACTCATCACCATTCGTCGCTTTATCTCAACGAATCTAATCCTCTGCATCCCTTAAAGTATCTCGAAGCCCCTCCAAGTCAAGTTTTTGACGATCCACCTCCTGTCGAATATCCCTTGAGCCTCCATCCGGTGTCTGTGGCCTACCTGTACACCTCAGCGGCTTGAGCCTGTACATGCCACAACACAAATCTCCTCGAGCCAGCTGCTGGAAACCCTTCGTAAGCATCCAATATTTCTCCCCAAATAAACTGCGACAACCATCATTCTCCAGCCTCCCTACCGAAATAAAGTTGTAGCGCAAACTCGGTACATATCGCACATCCTTGAGAACGAGATTCTCACCAAGCTTCGTTATCAAGTGCACATCATCGATGCCAACAACTGTTTTCGTCCCCTTGATGCCCATATACACACGTCCAAATCTGCCACCACGGTATGACGTGAAGATTCTCCTATATGGAGTGGCATGATACGACGCCCCCGTGTCCATGACCCAGTCTTCATCATGACACAAGGATCCTCTGCGTTGGTTGCTGCGATGATGAGATCTCCCATAGTCGTGAGATCCTCCTTATCATCCTTGTCTTTGTCCTTCTCATGTTTGAGCTTAATACAGTTCCTCTTTATATGACCCCTTTCGCCACAGTGATAACATCCCTCCTTGCGGTCCACAGTCGCAAGATCCCAAGAACTCCCTCCTGTCTTCACTTATGACTTGGGTCTTCCCTTCCCGTAGGAAGCCACCAGAGCGTACTCATGCGATGATTCCACTTGCTTACGTCGAATCTCCTCGTTCAACAAGCTATTTTTGACTGCCTCCATCGTGACAACTCTATCAGGAGCAGAGTTGCTCACCGACACTACCAACGTCTCCCAGCTTTCCGGTAGAGAACTCAAAAGCAGAAGGGCCTAAAGCTCAACCTCAATCACTATCTTCATCGCAAACTGCATGATGATGCCCTGAACCTCGTTCAGATATTGTGACACCAGTGCACCCTCCGTGTACTTCGAGTTGACGAGTTGGCGAATCAAAAATATTTTGTAGCCAGCCGTCTTTCTTTCGTAGTACGAATGCAGCTTCTCCCACAATGCTTTTGCAGAACTCTCCATGGACACGTGTGTAGAAGCATAAAAAATACGCTGGAGAATTATACGCATAAAAACTCCGAACATGCATGAAGTTCGCGTAAAATAGAGCTTCAGTGTTGTGTGGCATAAAATATGGCTTCAGAACAGCCCGCGTAAAGTAGCACTCAAGGGCCGCTTTGGCGTAAAAGGTTGCTATACCTCCCCCCTGGCATAAAACACGTTTGCTTTTAATGCAGCGTGAAGTTGTACGAGGAACTCTTCGTATTCCTCGAATGAACCTGTCAGACAAAATAGTGAACCTAACTCCTGACAAAGAGTACTACACGACGATCGAGAGGACGGCTGTAATAATGATTTTGTACAGAGACCCAGGCTGTCGTTTAGTGACATATCCTTGATACAAGTAGTTTTTTTACGCATTCAAGGAATACGCTGCCTATTTTACACAGGCAGGGATGAGTTTTTACGCTCAAGATGAGACGAAATCAGACGCCACGTCAAAAGCTGTTCTTCATACAGAACTCGAGGCATATCTCTGCAGTTAATGCGCGAGATGGGGGCAGATCTCTGCATTTAATGCACGAGATTTTGTTCTATTTTCAATGACTGAGAGAGCTAAAACTAGGGCTAATACGCTCACATCACCATCCTTGCATGTTATGCCAACCAGGCTATTTTCAACTATAGGAGTACGCCGTATGCTATCTCCTCGAAATACGCCAACTCAAGCTATATTTGTAAAGGTACGTGATAAGGCTATTTAGCCCAGAATATGCTCAAGACCTCAGTCGGAAAAGATAATGGCTAGTTTTACGATGGTTATCCATTATTTATGCAGCATCAAGATTTATGCAGAATTTGGCTTTTACGCCAACAAGACAGCTATTTGGCTTTTACGTCAATAAGACAGCTATTTGGCTTTTATGCCAACAAAATAGCTATTTGGCTTCTACACCAACAAGACAGCTATTTGGCTTTTACGCCAACGAGACAGCTATTTGGCTTTTACGCCAAACAAGATAACTATTTGGCTTTTACGCCAATATGACAGTTATTTGGCTTTTATGCCAACCATCTTTACGCGAGGAGCAGTTATCTACGTGGCTTGCATACCGTGATCTTCGATGAGCGATTACACGCGTTACCTCATAATGGGACACGTGTCATACGCAGATTAAGGAGATCATTCAGACATGGGTAGTAGTTATTGTAACCGCCGCGTAAAGAGTATAACTCTCTTCACAGCTTAGCTTCTACGTCGACTGGACCGTTACTGTGTCTGAACTCTATAAATAGAGAGTTCAGGTCACAGGAGAAAGGAGAAAAAGTGGAGGGAAGAAGAGGTCAAAATCGAGAGAATCTAGAGGAGACCAAAAGATCAGAGAGAGAGAGAGAGAGAGCACAGACAGGGAGTAGTGATTGACAACTTTGGCAACGAGTGTTCAATCCCCCCTGCAATCTTTGAAGCTTCTTCTTTTTCTATAGCACTTCTTCATCATCGTGTGGTCCAAGGGCAAAGTGATCGATCGCAGATCAGACTCCTATCGCAATATTTCCCCAGAATCATTTTATTGTACTTAACATCCTCGTATAGGATTAATTATACTACTCTTTTTCTTGTTTGTAAGCAAAAGAAGAAAGGGTTTCGTATAAACCCACTTTCAATTTCTTTTGTTTATCATCAAACACAAGATGGCGACTCTGCTGGAGATCACTTTCTCATCTGATGAGAAAGCCATTGCGCAACACGATGTTGTATCCGTCGGATCGACGAAGAAGACTTTGGTCGTCCAATTTGACAAATCTGCTTATGAAGATATGCTTCGCGCAGGGGGTAGCTCTCATTCCTCCTCTGTCCAGAAAAATAGGAAGTTGCATAAAGTGTGGATGTCTAAGACGTCATCTACCCTTCCTGCAAGCTCTCTCTCTATGATCAACAAAACTGTGATAATACAACCTATACGCCCTGTGCGTAAAAAATTGTCTCTCATCTGTGACATGGTAGACAAAACTTCTGGCAATGCCTCAGTGCCAATCCAGAAGCTTCAAACGTGTCCTGCGCGTAAAAATTCGTCTCCCATCTGTGACGTGGCAAACAAAACTTCTGGCAATGCCCAGTGCCAATCCAGAAGTCTAACACGCGCCCTGCGCGTAAAACTTTGTCTCCCGTCTGTGATATGGCAGATAAAAATTCTGGCAATGCCTCAGTGCCAATCCAGAAATTTCAAACGCGCCTGCGCGTAAAAATACATCTCCCGTCTATGATGAGACAGATGTACCCTTGGATCACATCAAAGGAAAACGAGTAACAAACCTTCCAACCTCTAGGCTTGTACGCTCCCAAGAGAAGAAATTGCCCACTCTTCAGATTACGCGGACTTTCCCTGTTTCACATCAACCTATGCTGAAATCCAAATTATGCCAGGATAGGTCTGTCCACATAAAGGAGACTCATTTCAGGGGAAGATACGCTTCTCAGACAGATGATGGATTATATGCCACTCACATGGGTGAACTGTTGTATTTCTATGGCAGAGAAATGGTTATGGTTCCTAATCTACATGTAAAAAGGCAGAATAAGCCTTCTTCCTCTTCTTGTAATCTTCCTGATTTGCAAGTTTTCCTGATCCAGAAACACAAAAATAGGGGTCAAAATCATGACCTAGTGCCCCTAACCACCAAGCGTAGGAAGATTATGTGGGACGCGACATCAACCTCTAATATCGTCATGACAGATGGGCCACATGAAGAATCTGTCTTTATTGTTCCACCTACTCGTGACGACCAGCATCAAATAATCTTCGGTCGAATGTGGAATAAACCGATTGCACAAGAAGATTCTCACGAGTCTGATGCTGGAAAAATGCAAATCCACAGATATAGCCCACAGGCTTTAAAGATTATACAAAGCATGGGTTATAATTTGAAGTTGAAACAAGGCCTCAACTATGGAAAAGGTAGACGAACACCGTTGCATGGTAATCCTTACTGTCAACGAACACGTTTTGGGTTAGGATATACCGCATCTCTTGCAAACTCCAAACCTCCAAAGTCTGATCCTGTAATACCAGAGGCAGGTCCTTCTAAATCAACTTCTGTGGACAAAGATGGACAAAAAGAAGAAGAAGAATCAAACAACGACATGTCTGGGGGTACATTCCCTCGATAAAACAGAGCAGCATCCAAAGCTGGGGGTATAATTCCCTCTGAGTTCGAAGATGATGCAACTATCTTCCCTGAAGACCGTAAGACTCAGGTATCGGGAGCCCGAAGGCCAAAGGGAACTTTCTCCTTCAATGAGGATGACATCATTGAAATCTTCAATATATTGATGAAGGAAAACAAACTTTGGCTACCCAACATCAGATACCCTGAAAGGGCTGGTAAGGTCGATGACCCAGAATATTGTCTCTTTCATCGGTACATTCATCACCCCACAAGGCATGCTATGTACTGAAAAGGAGAATCCAGAAGTTGATCGACGCCAAAGTCATCACCTTGCATTTATAACAAGAAGACGGTATCTCTCCAGATGCGTAACCTTCAGGTCTATCCCCACTCAGCAAATCACTCCAAAGTGAATTTTTTTTTTGGACATGGGTTCACGTCCATATTACCTCTGAACTGTTGTCCAAACATTTTTTATTCTCCATCTGAGTTTGCTATGTCCAAGTAACCTCTGAGCAAATCTTCCATATTGTTGCTATCGATTAGTTCATGTCCATATTACCTCTGAACTACGTCTCTCCACTTTCTCCAGCAGAGGGAATCTATCACCACAAATGGTCACTTCCATATTACCTCTGTCCGGTTTTTCTTTGTTCTCCACAAAGTCATATCTTACCACGTCCACGTTACCTCTGAGTAAGATATTTTCAGAACTTTTCCACGTTCATATTACCTCTGAGTAAAGTTCTTCTCTTCGACTTTCTACTATCACGTTCGCATAACCCCTGGTAGTACTAGTTATTTCAACTTATTATCTGTACTTAAGGTACGCCATGGGTAATAAGTCCACAACCCGGATGTACAAATCAACTCTTGGTTTTTTATCCCCAGCAAGTGCCTATGTTTAACATTTTTTTGATCATCGAAGATCGAGAATCATATTCTATCATGTTCATATGACCTCTGAATAGATTATGTTCAACAATTTGGTATCCCCAGCAAGTGCCTATGTGCAACATTTTCTCCTTCATTACAAATTCTTGTAAAAAGCCACCATCTGTATCAGAGAGTCCCGGATATGCAATGGATGACGGATCCTCAAAATCTCCCCAGCGAAGCAATCCTTAGGCCTACTTGCACACTCCCGCAGTGACTTCTCAAACCAATCTCCATGTTCATATTACCTCTGAGCTATCGTCCCATCAATCTCCCCCAGCGGAGCAATCCTTTGGTCTATCTTCATGTTCAGATAAACCGCACTCAACGAATCACTCCTCAATGAGTTTTTCGGACAGGGGTTCACGTTCATATTACCTCTGAACTGATGTCATAATATTTCTCTCAGACTGAGTTTGTCATGTTCATATTACCTCTGAGCAAACCTTCCGAGCTTTTGGCTATCGATTATCATGTCCATATTACCTCTGATATTGGTTGCCATCTCAACTTAACACACGTACTTAACTTTAAGTACGTCAGTGGTGTTAAGTCCATAAAAAACTGCCATGTCCATATTACCTCTGGCAGGGCTTGTCCTAAACTTATTACTTGTACTCTCGTGCACAAGAAGTAATAGGTCCACCAATAAAAACGAATAATTCAAATATGTTCCTCCACTATCCCCACAGAGTCATATTTTACAACATCCGTATTACCTCTGGCAGGGCTTGTCTCAAACCTATTACTTGTACTAACGTGCACAAAAAGTAATGGGTCCACAAAAAATCCTCCAGCAGGATATCTTTACTAGCCAGGGCTTGTTTCTAACTTATTATTTGCACTCAACGTGCGCAACAAATAATAGGTCCATAAAAAATCCCCTAGTGGGATATCCTCAACAAATACGGTATTGTACTACGTCCATATTATCTCTGGTACAATATCCGAGGTTCACACAAACAATCATAAATAAATGGAGATCCCTTTCTGATTGAAAGAACATTCCCAAATGGCGCTTACAGATGAGCCAAGCCTAATAGAAATTTGATAATGGATCCTATCAACTGTAAATCCTTGAAGAAGTACTCTACTTGATCTCCTTTGCTTAACGGAGTATGATGAAGATCTTATTCTGGTGATACTACATACAAAGGTTAGCTTAATCATATTATATCTGGTTCATGTAACCTCTGAATAGATATCCTTAACTAATTTATAAACCTATCATGTTCATATTACCTCTGATAGTGTTTAGTATACAAATTTAGTTGGATTATATTCTATCAGGTTCATGTAACTCTGAATAGATTTACATTCAGTAAAACCTTACCGAAAGTATATCATATTCATATTACCTCTGATATCACTTTCATCTTAGCTTATCATTTGTATTCTAAAGTGATGGGCCCACAAAGTCAGAAGGAATATCTTTATTATTTTTGAGAAATTACAAGGAGAAGCAAAAATGTACATCATTGGGGAGGAGCAGTTAAATCCCTGATCTGTCGCGCCAAAGCAACCATTCTCTCATTTCTGGAATTCAAAATGTTAGTGCGAGCCCGTTCCAGCCTTGCTTCGTCATTGTTCAAGCGAGATAGTTCGGACAGAGAATCAACAAAACTTGCATGGATGACACCCACATGCGTCAAGTTCTGTTTAGCTGTATCCACTTGGCCTTTCAGCACATTGCGAACTGTCGATGTCTTGAGAATCCTCTCCCTTGCCTGAGCGAGTTCAGCTTCCAATTATTGAACCCTCGCTTCATCTCCCTCATATTCGGCCTGACATTTAGCTAGCTGAGGAATACACTCCACCAATACTGCTTGCTCGTTATCCATCTCTTGTTGTTGTTCCTGGATGGATTTGTTCAAAGATTCTATCTGCTGAGCAAGTTTCGCAGTTAGGGAGTCGTACTCAGCCTGAACCAGATCATCGATGCTGCCTCGGGATAGTTATAAATATTCGTTAATGGGTTATTCTAAACCATCTACTATTTGCTCCAGCGCATTAGCTCTTTCAGCATCGTTGAAATTTCTGATCGGCACTATGGTGAGCATGGAGGATGTCTTCAGAGCATCAAAGCTTAGATTCTTCTCCAGCACCATGGATATCAGTTCCTTCAAAGTGAGGTAAAATATGCTAGTGTACTGTTCAACTAGCGTGGCAAAGATCGAATGTACGCTGGGAGTGGCTGCAATACCGGTAAATCTTCCTCCAGGAATGACTGCAGAGGATGTCATCACAGTCGTTGCTTCTACAGATGGCACGACAAAAGAAGGGACACCAACAACGGTTAAAATTGCTGGCGTACTCAACAAAGGAGGCACAGTCGATATGGTGGGTTCATCCTCCTCCGATGATATCTGAATTATTGCTGACGAGATGACACCCGTAAATGCGGCGGATGAAAGATCAGTGGTTTCGGGGTATGCTTCTTCGATGTTAAGCACCACCGTTTCATTTGCTGGATCCACAACAAAGTCAGAAGTTGTGTCGACTCCGCCCTCCACCGAAAAGTCTTCGCCTGAAAAGAAGATAAGAGAAAGTTAATATCAATTTGATGTTAATTTTTCTGAAAAAAATACGTAAAGACAACATTTACCCAGGGTCAACGGTATGTATGTTGCGTCTGCATCCTGTATAGCTAAATCATTTTTTAATGATGCTAAACAAGCAGTCATACCTGGAGAAGAGGGTGCACCAACTGACACTTGAGGATAGTCATCCCAGTCGTCACCCAGATCCACTCGAGGTTCATCGGGTGGAATCTCACTTGAGATACTTACAGACGAAGGCGGAGCTAGGCCCATTATTTGTCTGGATGAAGGTATGTTGATTCTTAGTATGTTCGGCCTCGAAGACGATCTCAAAGCACTACCAGTAGCGGTGGTAGCGGCAGCAATCACGGGCAAAGAATCTCCAGCGCTGTCAGCTGGAACTGTGGAGGTTCCCTCTCTAAAAGGCGAAGGACTTTCGACAAAGAATTATTCCCAACAGGGGAAACAATAGGCTCACTCCTAGAGGCCCCCTTTATGGAAGCCCTTTTAGGACCTCTGACAGTCTTCTTCTTGCGGGGGGGAAGGCTCTTTCAGAGTGGAAGCCTTTCGCTTATTGGAGATAACGAGAGGCTCTGCTGGCAGAGCTATTATGCCTCTCGGTATTATCAACAAAAACTCGTCTGCACCAGTAGGGTCTTCACCTTCATCAGATGAAACAGACGGTATCTCCTCCCTTCCAGTGGACCTATGGGAGGGCATCCTGAAACTTCCATACACATCAAAATCACGATGGAAGGTGTTGATGGACGCATAAAACTACGCGTACGAGTGAAGAATGCACAACTCCATGGAGAAAGAAGTCACGGGCACAGCAAAAATTGTACCAGTACAACCCGTGATGAAGTACCACCATCCTCTGGCTCCATCAATAAGTCCACCTTTGGACTTGAAGCTGGTGATGGAATTCCCCACATGCAACTGGTCATACCCAAATTGTCTGGCGAACCGGCTGGGCAGATAAGGCTCCAAGCAGCACTGGTCCTCACTTCTGTATAACAGATGGAAAGGTCTAATGCAGACCAACCAGTAAAAGGCTTCAGGAGAAAGAATAGTCCTCCCTTGACCTGCATCCTTAAGTTTTGTCCCCTGTTGATTGATATGTACAGGGAGAACGATGCAGAAGAGCTTCCAGCCATGGGCAAAATTCTATGCTCGCCGACAATCTATAACGCTAGCTATATTTCAAAGGGAATTCTTGTAATTCAACAAGAAGTTATTTCCCGAACTGCTGCAGACCCAGGAGCCATCACCCTGGTGTTGTGAAGGATTAACCATCCCATCAGATATAGGAATGGTAATTCCACTCTGGGAAATCCTTCACGCTGAGTAGTATCGGCCAGCAGCCCATCAGTAAGGGCCCTCAGGCCAGCTTGTATTCTGCATACCATGGCAGGAAGTAGGCCCAATCTTGCCCCGAACACCAAACGTACTGTGGACCATAAGGTATTACGATGAATGTGATCCGCAGATGCGATGCCAGGCACTACCCATCGGCGTAGCCAGACAGAGAGGAAGTCAGCCAGTTGAGCTTCCCTTGACAGAGGCTTGCGATAATGCCTCATATAACTGAAGACTTTAGTGCCTGCAGGATAACCCCATGTCTCTTCATCGAGAACAAAATCTGGAGCCCCTGCGTCTTCGATGAGGTCATCGACCGTATTGGCACTAAGCATGCTCAAGAGGTTCAAAGGCTTATCTCTGCTATCTACAACCTTGTTCAGCTTGGCATTTTTGGCCTGGTGGAAGAAGAGGTTGGATACCCATTTGTTGATATGGGACAAATCAGAGGGCTCCTTGTAGAAGGTGGTGTAGGTAATATAGTGGCTCATCAGCTCCTGGTATACCACCACTGCCCGAGGGTTTGTATCCCTCAACTCCCTGTTTGTGGGAACGTACTCTTCATAAGGAGTGTCTCCCATTGGCAGCTTTGAAATCTCTGCCATCTCATGGAGGGCTAAGCCCAACTCACCTAGCGGAGTGGCGAAAGTTCCAGTGAGCGAATTATATCGCTCCATCAAAGCCAAGAACAAGTTGGGGTTGACAGGCAGCCCAACACTAGTGGCACTCACAGCCGCAAACAAGCCAATACTCTCCAGCTTTGTCTGGAAATGCTTCAGGGCCCAGGCAGTTAAACTGCCCATCGAAGATTCTGGGGGCTAAGCCATCCACTGGTGTGAGGGTTAACATTGGGGTATACTCCTCCCTGCCCCATAAAGTCATTGCAGAAAGTCGATATTTGAACCGGCTGGATCAGTGAAGTGTCCTCACTCGGGACGCTGCCCGGGAGTAATCCCCTAAAAGGCATAACAGGGCCTGAAGGACTGCTCATATAGGCTCCTCGGTTCAATCCTTTGTTGTATAAGATCTTCCCCGGCCGGCCGTGAAGATCGGGAGTCAGAGTCCACATCATCTTCCTGGGATGGGTAGCATGGAAGAAGGCCGAGATAGGGTAATCTTTGGGTATCCTTGGCAGATACATGACCATGCCCTCAGCAGAAAATACCCAATTCTCCTTCTTGGGCTTAGTCTGGGATTGTTTGTTGATAACATCCCCGAATAAGAAACCTGGTTTCTTATATTCAGTCTCATCAATGAATGTCAGGGGCTCCCCACTGATCATGCTCAGCAGCATTCGTTCTCCTTGGGACGAGATCAGAGTTCCCCTTTCTTGAGGATACTCATTTCCAGAGATAGAAAATGTCACATGGGACAAGTCCTTCAGATAGTTTGAGTTCAGCATCCTAGCAGCAGAGCCCATCACTTCAGCCAAAGGAGGAATCTGCAAGTCCACTGCAAAATGTAAGAAAATAAGTCAGTTTTACGCTAGATACTATACTCTTGCAGTATACGCCAAAATCTAACAGTTTGAGCTTTTACGCCAGACTGTCAAAATTTGAGTTTTTACGCTGAAATTTACATCCAGCGCGTAAAACTCAAAATTTGTAGTATACACCAAACTTTTGACAGTCTGAGCTTTTACGTCAGACTACAAAAATATGGAGTTTTACGCTGACACATTAGAAATATGGGCGTATTATTTCGCATACACGTACAACGTGTACGGAGGGTCCTCTGTTTCTTCTCGAAGTCTTTACCTGTAATGTTCGGAGCACAGCTCGACGGTGGAGCACTGCGTTCAGATCGGGGCTCGCTAAGCCTAATAGGGGTTGCTCGTGCTTGAGCAGAGGAGCGAGATGAGGAAGCGACCTTCTTTCCCTTAGCAGTGGAAGCCTGTTTAGGTGCCATGGTGAATCTGAGTTCTCAAGAAAGAGACGAAGAAGAAGAGTTTTTGGAAAGCAAGGGTTTTACGAAGACAGATGATGGGTTTCTCTCTCAAGACCTTGGGCTATTTATAGAGTTCAGATAACTCTTCAAATCCCTAACCAAAATCTGATATTTAATAGTCGGCTATGATTGGGGACCACGTCAGCCTATCATTTAAAAAAGAAGACGGACAGTCAAGCTGCGTGATGGATCCAGATTTTACGTTCAGAGGCTACAAATCTATGGTTTTACACCCAGAAGTTATAGATCTATGATTTTACGCTCAGAAGCTTTTACGCTCAGAGGCTACGAATCTACGATTTTACGCAGGACAGAATGAGCGTATATCTCGATAAATTGGATCTTACACTCGAGAAGGCCAATTACAAGGGTTTACGCAGAAAATGCTCATTTTTGGCTACAAAACATTCTAAAGTGCCTGAAACACACATATGTCAGCATTGAAGATGACTCTTCTTCTTGGGCCATTGGAAGTTCATTCGAAGTTTAGCCAGAATTCTTTACATCTAAGTTCAAAGTATGGCCGGTTCGACGGGCATTTCTTGCCCTATTTCGAGAAACTTTCGGGAAGCCATTCTTGAAGATGATGTTCTGAACATAAATTCTTCGTATCAGAGAAGTGACAGTTCAGAATTCTATACGACTCCTCGTCCAAAAACAGCATGACAGTTGGACCTTCAAGGCAACTTAATGCTAAAGAGCTTTTTACGCATCTTCTGTTACGCGTAAAAGACGAGACGTGACAGGATAAATATTTATCAGAGTCAGCATAAAATTACTCAGATATGTCGAAGCTGCACATTATTAGACTTTTTCACAACAAATATGGCAAATCAGCAATGCGTAGAAGAAGACAAGTTTATTAATCATGATTACATATGATGGAAGTCCATTTCTACAAAGGATTTCTCATTAAAGATCACACAGGGAATCTGTTGTGTCGGGTTCTCATATTGGTGGAGATCTTTTTCTTCTTCCACGGCCCTTCATCGGCTTCTGCGGCCGATGAACAAGAAAATGATTAATGGCGGGAGAATACAAAACTGGGCTTATTTTATTCAAGCCCACCCTCCATACGCCATGGCAGCTACGCCCTAGAATTGTGTTAGGGATTCAGACCCAACACAATACTGAAAGACAGGGCCAAGCTGCCCACCTGCGTCCAGCTTCATAATAGGAGAAAATACAGCTAGCAAGCTGTGTGGTCCGATGAGACCCTTCCTCTCTCCTGGACGAATTGCCATATAAAATTGCTGATTATCCCGAGCAAAGAAAGCTATGATATCCTTCCATGATCCATCATTGCAGAGGATGCTTGCTCGAAGATGCCTCTTTTTATGGCTCCTTACATGCTGGAAGAACATGATCTTCTTCTTCCTCAGGTCATCCCAATGGATCTCGGCAACCATCTTTTTGGTGAAGGAAGTATGGAAAAACAGGTTCACTCGCGTGCCTTTATATAGGCAGAAGAGAACATACCTAATCCCAACAACTGCCTAAAATTTGCCGAGAAATCAGCCTCGCGGAACGAGTCAAATTTGACCGTTTCATGCTTCATTCAAAGTATTCCAAATTACGAGAAATTTGAAAACTTTGAAGGGGGTCTTGTAGAAGCATAAAAAATATGCTGGGGAATTATACACGTAAAAACCCCCAACATGCATGAAGCCCACGTAAAACAGAGCTTCAGTGTTGTGTGGCATAAAATATGGCTTCAGAACAGCCCGCGTAAAGTAGCACTCAAAGGCCGCTTTGGCGTAAAAGGTTGCTACACCTCCCCCCTGGCGTAAAATACGTTTGCTTTTAATGCAGCGTGAAGTTGTACGAGGAACTCTTCGTATTCCTCGAATGAACCTGTCAGACAAAACAGTGAACCTGACTCCTGACAAAGAGTACTGCACGACGATCGAGAGGACGGCTGTAATAATGATTCTGCACAGAGACCCAGTCTGTCGTTTAGTGACATATCCTTGATACAAGTCATTTTTTACGCATTCAAGGAATACGCTGCCTATTTTACATAGGCAGAGATGAGTTTTTACGCTCAAGATGAGACAAAATCAGACGTCACGTCAAAAGCTGTTCTTCGTACAGAACTTGAGGCATATCTCTGCAGTTAATGCGCGAGATGGGGGCAGATCTCTGTATTTAATGCACGAGATTTTATTATATTTTTAATAACTAGGAGAGCTAAAACTAGGGCTAATACGCTCACATCACCATCCTTGTATGTTACGCCAACCAGGCTATTTTTAATTATAGGAGTACGCCGTATGCTATCTCCTCGAAATACGCCAACTCAGGCTATATTTGCAAAGGTACATGATAAGGCTATTTAGCCTAAAATATGCTCAAGACCTCAGTCATGAAAGATAATGGCTAGTTTTACGCTGGTTATCCATTATTCATGCAACATCAAGCTTTACGCAAAATTTGACTTTTATGCCAACAAGACAGCTATTTAGCTTTTATGCCAACAAGACAGCTATTTGACTTTTACGCCAACAAGACAGCTATTTGGATTTTACGCCAACAAGATAGCTATTTGGCTTTTACGCCAACAAGACAGCTATTTGGCTTTTACGCCAACGAGACAGCTATTTGGCTTTTACGCCAAACAAGATAACTATTTGGCTTTTATGCCAATATGACAGTTATTTGGCTCTTATGCCAACCATCTTTACGCGAGGAGCAGTTATCTACGTGACTTACATGCCGTGATCTTCGATGAACGATTACACGCGTTACCTCATAATGGGACACGCGTCATACGCAGATTAAGAAGATCATTCAGACGTGGGTAGCAGTTATTGTAACCGTCGCGTAAAGAGTGCAACTCTCTTCACAGCTTGGCTTCTACGCCGACTGGACCGTTACTGTGTCTAAACACTATAAATAGAGAGTTCAGGTCACAGGAGAAAGGAGAAAAAGTGGAGGAAAGAAGAGGTCAAAATTGAGAGAATCGAGAGGAGACCAAAAGATCAGAGAGAGAGAGAGAGAGAGAGAGAGAGAGAGAGAGCACAGACAGGGAGTAGTGATTGACAACTTTGGCAACGAAAGTTCAATCTCCCCTGTAATCTTTGAAGCTTCTTCTTCGTCTACAGCACTTTTTCGTCATCGTGTGGTCCAAGGGACAAAGTGATCGACCGCAGATCAGACTCCTATCGCAATATTTCCCCAGAATCATTTTTATTGTACTTAACATCCTCGTATAGGATTAATTGTACTACTCTTTTTCTTGTTTGTAAAAAAAAGAAGAAAGGGTTTCGTATAAACCCACTTTCAATTTTTTTTGTTTATCATCAAACAACGTGATGAAACACCGAGTCGTCTAGCCATTGGAGGATGAATCAAACAGCCTTTCGATCCAGTCATTTTCAGTCATCGGCACCTTTGTCCGTCGGCTTTGCGTTGTCGCCCTCTAGCGGACCATGCAAGTCCTTGCACCAGAGTAGATTCTCCATCCTTGTCTTCCAAATTTCTAGTTTCTTCCTGTGAGGGTGATCATACGAGTGTTCATCTTCTCCGTAGACATAGTTGCACCTTCCCTCTCGAGAAGAACCTGGCTCTCGAGAAGAACCTGGCTCTGATACCACGTGTTGAGAACACGTGCGTTCTGATACCACGTGTTGGTCGCGCAGCAGAAGAAGCGCTTTCCAACCCACCTGAGATGACCAACCAATCTACGAACACCAAGCACAGATGAAGACAAGTATATGGCGGTGACTACGTCACCTGGATAGATCCCAACCTTTATAACTCAGATGAAATTACAAGATTACAAAAAACTAATGTTGAAACCCTTTTCCCTAATATGTTCAACCCCCTCACTACACTCAAGAAGAAAAGTAGAAGATTACAATTGAAATCACTCACCAACCCGTAGCAATCTTTCTAACCAAAGTTGATGACTCATCGATTAGATCTCCTTCTTCCTTCTGTCTTGGATGACGAAGTCCTAAGAGCAAAGCACGGACTTTCTCTTAGATTTTCTGTGGACGAGCACCCCGAATCTCCAACTTGTACTTCTCCTTTGTGCCTCCACCCTCCTCCCTATTTATAGGATGAGAAACCTATTTTAGGATTAGGAAAGCCTAAAAATAGCCAACCATAAGATCCAGCCGTCCACTAGCATCCAACGGTCCAAAATATAACATAAAAACTCCAAAATTCGAGCAGCCGTCGCCGACACCGAACTCGGACCGAGTTTGGTTCGAAGGTTCTGGAACACCACACCGAGTTCGGCCCGAACTCGGCCAGGGATCGAGTTCGGACCAAACTCTGCCCCCCTTCAACATACTTGATTCTTTGCCCCCTTCAACAGACTTAATTCCCAACATATACTACTTGCATAGTCATAGTATTCTTCACCCTCAAAAAAAGTGAAAGGTTGTTCATTACAAATAATATATTTTCTTAAGCTAGTTTTGTTACGAGTGCTCGAATAAGTAAATAATCCAAATGAAGATCCTTGAGCATTGGTGCTTAACTATGTTTGTTTAGAATCAATTGTGTCTTTACCAAAACAACTTTCATAGTGTCTTTTTAAAGTTCATGATGTGCCTTCATTTTTATATCATTTAAAGATTTTTTTTTTCGTTGTGCATTTCTAGGTATTGATTTTTGTATATTGGAATCTAAGATTTTTTTTCTCCCTGATCATATTTATGACATAATTTAGTAAAATAATTTCAATAAATTAATTTTGATCTACTTGGAACAACTTTTATTATTGGGAGGTGACGTTTGTGTCGATAGTAGTTCATTTTCTACAAGAGTTACTATCAAAATTATTATAAACATTGTAACAATGATACGAAAGAGTATCAAATTGTTGGTTAGAACTAACATTAGTATCCATTCTATATATATTTAATTTAAAATTTTGTAATTAAAAAATAAATTAATTTAAAATACCAAAATATTAACTACTTATATAATATATATAAAAAAATTAAACCACAACTTGATTTTTTCTAAAGCCGGATGTAGAATTGTTGTATTTTGGTGATGTCGATCAAGTTGAAGCCTCCAAAATCTAATTTTTGGAGATCTTGTAATTATTTTTCACTCCAGTCTCCAGAAAAGTAGCTAATTCTCCAAATAGAACACAACATTAATTAATTTGTATTAGAATAGAGAGAAGAAATTTTGTTGTTGGATGAATTAATCACTATTTGTAGGATTTTTTGTGTCAAATGATCACAAATATCCTTAGAACATAGTTTTTATGGGATATTTTGGTTTTTTTTTACCAAAATGACCCAAATACCCCTAATTATATAAAAAAGTAAATAAAGAGATTATTTTGGTAAAAAATATCCTCCAATTGCCAAAATAACCCCATCAAGTAAATGTTTGGTGTGTGTGTGTGTGTGTGTGTGTGTGTGTGTGTGTGGTGGGTGGGGGGGGGGGGGGGAGGGTTTTGAGTATTTGACCAAAATACGTACTCTCCCATAATGTTCATAATAATGGATAATTAGGAGGTTAAAATGGTAAACAAATGTCTAATTGTGCTAGGACCTAAGGGACCGGGTCTAGATCACGCTTCACCAGACCGGTCCAACCAGGTTTTAGAGCAAAATTTAGTCCGACCTGTTTGGTCGACTGGTCGGTACGGGCTTGGGTCTTGGTGTGGAGGTGTGTGGATGGGTGGGGGAGGGGGGATAAATCGAGCACGACTCAAATTTTTGTGGGTCGAACCTGTCCTGGACATTAACTGTTTCTCGGCCACCAAGGTTTGACTGGGCTCGTCCCAGGTCAGATTTTGGCTCGTCCAACCCACTTAACACCTTAATTTTTCTTAGAATTTGACCCAACTTTAATGCGTTCGGGCTCGACTGACAAAACTTTGACCACAAATTGGTGCACCAAAAAGAATCAATTTACCTAGTTGGGTTATCGATCCTTGCTTGCCCAATAAGTTAGGGATTTTTAAAATAGATTGTCTCATTTATCATCCTAGTTCTTCTTCCTACAAAGTTAGGGTTTGCTATGTAGTGGATTCAGAAGTTAATCCTCCTCTAATGATACTTCGTGACAAGAAATCAGGGTAACAATTCCTTATAATATTTTTATGCAATATTGTTAGCAGAGCTATTAGAGATCGATTTCTAATAATTTAATCAAATGAAACAAATTTAGGAATAATTATGTGCATGAGTAGTTTGTGTAGATCTTTGTTCTCTAATAATTAATTGCGAATTACTTCTAATCTAATTGAATTATGAGAGAAGATCCAATATATTGAAATATTTTTAGAATCCAATTCAACATCATGACTATAACACATGATTGTAATCTGTCCATGTAATTGGAGATAGTAGAGTTCAGAGGCGAACCTATATGGAAACGAGTAGGAACAATTGTCCTCACTGAATTTTTGTTTTCGAGTTAAATATTTATGTTCTTTTTAAAAAAAATTTAATCAATGTTATGTTTTGTCCTCTCCGAAATTTATAATTTTCAATTTCTATATACATATTTACATCAGAGTTTACTCTTTCCTTCATAATTTTTATTTTGTCCCTCCTAAATTTTTGAATGAGTCGAGACTGAATAGATATGAAAAAAATAATAATTAATATTATTATGCATCAAATTTTAATTTAATGGTATTAAGTAAACTTATGCAATCACATGACAAAATATTTAATGATGTAGCTAATTTTATTCAACAAAATTTTAGATTTTTTTTATATTTGAAGTTGATTCTCTCTTTTAAATTCTTCTGTTCGTTGGTCAGTAAGTCTTCCTCCGCTCTAAATCTACAGTTTGACTTATTTGTAAAATGTGTTTTATAAATGAGTAGGAATTAGGTGGTGGTTGATGCTTAGGATTGTTGGCTATGATGGGCACTTTCTGAATACACGGTCACTGCTAGGGAAATTTTGGGGGTGTGACAATGTCACAGTCTCATATTCTATATTTCTTCCTTTGTAATGAATGTGTGGGAGCCTCAATCCCATCTTTAGGACAGTTCCTGTGGAAATTTCAGGAAGACAGGGTCTATTTTCTAAAGGCACTCCAAAACTTACTTAGACTAGTCCAAATTTTTTTTAAATTATTTACAAGTTTGCCATCGAAAGAATTGTTCCAAAGAGTCAATTTTTTTTTTCCAGGAATTGGAAGAACTGTCAACATAGTGACAGTCCTATAGAAGGAGGAGAAGGAGGAGGAAGAAAAAGCAGCAGCAACAACAATAGGGACGGACGGACGGCGGCTACGGGCCTTTGTAAATAGTAAGCATATTACATCCCCTCAACATTGCCTACCATTTCTCCAAACGCCATAGTTGTTGTGTCCCTTTACATTACACTGGCATTAATCCAACAAAGTTATGTTACAATTATGACTCCTAGTACATGGAGTCCCTACATAAAATTTGGCCATAGTCAGGAATTTTTCCCTATAACTCTTGTCTACACATTGGGCAGGAGCCATGTCTCAGCAGCCACCTATCTATGCACACCACATGAAAAGTATGTCCGCAGACTGGCAATCCCCTCGCATTCTCCCCATTCTTGAAATCCTGGGGGGAACATATTAACAAACACATACATGCAGCTTCAGTCAACTGAACTTCTCGTCGCACATGTCTACATATATCGGCGTCAAATGCAAATACCTGTAGGCAAACGGCACAGGATCTCTCTTCCGACGGGTAAACAGTGTCGATCTTGAACTCGGGCAGCTCTTCTACTCTCTCCGGTAACAGGCCCTTGGTTCTAGTGATATCGAAAATGTCTGGAGCTTCTCCTTGGCTTGTTTCAAGCGCATTAATCTAAGAAAGAAGATGAATTCTCAGTAATAGAACAATGATATTCATCCTTACAAAAGCAAAATGAAGGGTAAACAACTCCACTAAGGGACTAGGGTGCATGGGCACTTCGAAAATCAGTCCCACGTTCCTGTGGCATGTGTGGCATCATGTCGGACACGGGACATGGGATGTGGCAGACACTCCGAATACAGTAGAAGCCAAAATAGTTGTGCCATATTCATGGTGTTATGTAGGTCTTGAAATTATTTATACCCTATTTTAGAAAGAATTTATATTTCATACACCGGTAATGTTGTATAAAATACTGTCCATGGTTGTTGCAGATTGATTTTGATGGACTACTGAAGAAAGCAATAAGAGGTTGCTTTTAAATATTGCTTCGGCTTATAATGTTCTATTTACAATTTTTTATCTTTATATATATGAACTTTCATTTTTATATATTTTTGCGTTAAGAGTCTAGGCTCCAACCCAAGACCTCCCTTGTAGCCCACACCAACCCTAACCGCTGGGCCACCCCCTGGTGGCAACTTTCATTTTAAAAATTTACATTTCAATTAGGACATAACCATCTTTAATCATATACAATTATTGCACCATCGGAAAACATGGCTTTACCAAACATCTTATTACCTTGACACCATCTCATTACTCGGAAAAACAACTCACAACATCTTTTGACGAGATTCAACGAAACACTACCCACATTTAATTGAGAGTCAAGACTACTAACCTGCCATTGGTAGGCCTTGAGCATTGCTGGGCTCACCCATTCTCTGAAAATCTTCCCATTCAGAAGGCTGCAAAGATGGCTACCTGCACTTGAAGGTAGGTGGAGGCCATTAATCACAGTTTATGGCACTGAATTGTGAAATTGCACCTATCAAAACATCATCCATTAAAGGAAATGGGCCATGAAGCTTTGAACCACTCTAAAGATGCCATATCCTTCTGAGTACCAGATGCAACCATCAATTATTGTCTCTCATGTTAGTCCTATCAAGATTGAAAAAGTTAAGTTTATTGATGGTTAACTAGATGAGCACAAAGTCGAGGTAATATGTGCTAGATTATATGTGCTAACAGTTTTCATAAAGTAGAGCTAAGCGTCAAAAAAAATCTCAATGAAAATGTGTCAAGGACACATAGGCAATGGACAGGTTTCATTGATGATTGTTGATCTACAACAAGATATGGTGTCTTCTTGCTTGGAGAAGAAACCAACATAAGTGATACAATCAAGTGCAGAGGCAGAATATGGAATGCTTGCTCAAGGTATTGAAGAAGGAGATATTGCAAAAACGACTTGTTCGGAAACTTGCTATTTTTATTGCCAGTGAACCAATATTCTAACATGATATATTAATTCTGATCAATCGTGATTGAATCTATGGTGGTAACCTACTTACCATATTCTTCTAGATGGTTAAATAGGCACATGAAGTCAACTTGATGAAACCTTGCTTAAATATTGTCTGAATTGCCATAAACTAATTAATAATATGTTAAATCTAGGAGAATCAAATTTGAATATTTTAATAGTATTTATGACATATTGAAAACAAAAGAATCAAATTTGTTCTCGGTCTATACCGGGTATGACCAACTCACCTAAGAAACTGATTTTATTGAAAAATTGTATCATCCGACTACTCTTTAAAAAGTAGAAGCAGTTTTTAAAAGCATTCTCTATTCTACTTCAAAGTCCAAGTCTCGAAAAGGAACTAGCTTACTAATAAAACAAAATTATACAGAAACATGTACCTGGTGTAACCCACCGAATTGATCTATGAGGTACGATATTGAACTTGACCCACATGACTTAAAAGAAAAATCCATAGCGTGTTCACGACCAACCCCAATTATCTATATCTCATGCTCCAACTTTCTATCCGATTTTGGACTATATCTTATGATCAAGTCCATATTGTCACCAATTGCGAACCACCTTGAGCGCTCAACCGGATGTAAGATACAACCCAACAATTCCACCTTAGCTCTTATTCGAATTTGCACGAGTAGCCAGAAGATCAAACATAGTCATCTTGCCATTCAAACACAAAATTAAACCAACATGTTCACCAAGTGCACGACTACTAGGTGACGCCAACAACACGTCTTGCTCCACCTTGGGCCCACAGATTAGACTCACTTTTGAAGCCAGACTCAACCTTTGAAGCCAGCCAATCCACAAGTCCCTCCAATCTTCAATCCTGGCCTTATGGAAATGTTCCAACGGTCCAACCTTAGGAGCCATTGAGATGCTCCAACCTTAGGAGCCAACTTGAAACCGATTATACATATTATGAGTGTTCATCACAATCTATCTCGAAACAACTAGAGCACCCAATCTAGGCCGAGTCATAATCTTGGGCTCCAAAACATTTTGTTGGGAACACGGTGTGATTCGAACCGGAGTTTATCCATGAGGTATGATATCGGACTTGACACATCACACATATAACTTAAAAAGAAACCCCTTATTAAATCTATGAGCAATCCCAATTATCTATACCTCGTACTCCAATTTTCTATCAGATGTGGGACTAAACCTTTTGATCAAAGTCCCTTTATATTGCCATTCATTGCGTACCACCTTGAACATTTAACCAAATGTGAAATACAACCAAACAAAACACTGTCACCTAACAACTTTTGCTACTGTTTTTCAAAACCCGCCTTTAATCGACTCTAGTGATTAAGAGGGTTTGAATGATGGATGTACTTTTACTTAGTTGGAATATTCAAGTGGAGTGCAGCTTTTGATGTCTTGCATCAAAAAGTTGTCTGGCTGCTGCAGCAATCCATGCAATAGCTACCTGAGATGTAACAAACTAATGAGAAGTGAGAACTAGTTTTGGAGTCTTTGGGAAGGGTAGGAATGAATGTTGTTTCAATGAGAGTGCTACTGCTGACACAATATCTATTCATTGTTTGAGAGAGAACACAATATATATTCATGGGTCCATATTTTCTCTAAATTCACTTTTTTTTTCTTTAGAAAAAGAGGGCTCAGTTACTCTGACTAAATATCACTCCAGGGTTTCGTACCAGAAACCTCCCCCTTCTCTTCTAAAGAAAAAACACCTCATCCATTGGGTTGCCAGATATCTTGTTGTGGATTGCAGCAACATTTTGATGGTGGCAAGAGCACTACAGTGCCTTGTGGAAGAACTAGAGTAGCCTCACAACATCATTAAGGTGAGGTCGCGAGTATGGGAGCTTTCTTTTTCTATTATCAGACCTATATTCTTCAGTCTTCTTTCGAACAACTTCTTATTTGAAGGTTATCTTTCGATCTTCTTCCACAATGCTATTTGAGCATTATCAACATGAAAAGTTACCATCTTCGGACAACAACCCTCAAATTTTACCTTCGATGTGCCAAATTTTAAAGAGGAGGCAATGGGTCTCATCCTGATCCTAACTTCATTTCAGTATGGTTTGATATTTTTGTTTCTTTTAAAAAATCAAAAGCAACTTCCCGACCCCCTCTCAACCTCTCCCCAAAATTGTTCCACAAATGAACAGAACTATTGTCCCACGAATGAACAGAATCATTTGTCACCAAACATACTGTACATTTCTGAAAAAATAAGCAGAAGCAAGCAAAATATGAAAATAACTAAATAAGTAATATCAAACCTAGCCTTCACCAATCATCAATCCTTGACACTAAAAACAATACTTCTCAAAGGATCCAAGGCACACGATAAGGGAGTTTGCACATGGCACTAAATTGAGGATCAAGATAGGTGGATTCTAGTGCATATTCACTTTCACATTAAGCCATCCTTACAATGTTGCGGCCATTCAGAAATTTCTAGGTGGCCTCTCACTTAGTGACTCTTGTATTGGCACCACCAAATCACCAATAACTCCTCCATCTACCATTGAACTCGAAGGAGCAATTTCTTCATTGCAGGCTTTCTTAATTGTATACCAATAAATAGGTGTGCACGAATTTAGTGCAATGCCAAGAAGACTTCTTGAAAAGGATCTATCTTCCATCATATTTGACCACATTGTGGAATTAAATCCTATTGCAGAACAATGTGAAGGGTCATGAGACTTATTAACCCACATAAGGAATGGGACCGATGGTGATGGTTTAGAATACACGATAAAGAATGTCTGTTCATGAATAGTTCTTAGTTACAATAGTCCTAATTTAAGGACTTGAACCATGTATCTGTTGTCTAAATCGAACTTTTCAACCATTAAGAATTATATTCTTCCTGTGTTTCTTCTTTTTTTGCATTGCCTTATCATAAAGAGCTCCTCTCTCACACGAGAAAATCAACCTTGCTTTAAGTTCTCTCTATAATCTCTATTATAATGGAACGCCTAATATCTTTCATAGTTTTTTTTTCTCCCTCCTAAAAAATAGAAAGGAGAAAAAAAATGATACAAGATATACACACGCAAAACAGGTTTCTTTTATTTGTATTAGTTAAATTAATATGGTCGACAGAAAAAGAAAAATCTAAAGTTCTTCAAAGAACCTTTCGTTTTTTTCTTTTTCGACTAGGAAAAGACAGTTTGTTCAAAATAATGTCAAAGTGGGCTAAAAAAATTGGGGGGGGGGGGGGGGGGGGGGGGGGGGGGCAATCCCTCTTGCAAGTAGAAGATCATATAAATACTATATAGGTTTCATTTGAGTTCTCAAATGTGTCCATCACGAACTTTGCACCAACCAATTACTCCCGACCAAAAACAATTTAGCTCTATAGTCACCAATAATAAAAATAGTGCATATTAGAAATTTAATATCCTATTTTGGTTAGGATATCTAGCTTTCACCAGCCGACCCAATTACAAATCCTAGCAACTTTTAAGAGTTTAGACCCTGGATTTTATACCGGCTTAAGAGTTTAAGTGTTTACATGTCCAATTGGAAAGTTTGGACCATGAATTTTTATTTTTAGTTTCCTTTTTCCTATTATACCTTTTATACCTTGAACATGAGTACAAGGACAACAAATAACACATGATGGAAAAAGAGTATAATGGAAAAAAAAAAGAAACCAAAAATAAAAATTCGGTTCCCAAACTTTCCAATTGAACATGTCGGAACTTAAATTAAATGCCAATTAGCCTCTTTTATTTTATTTTATTTTATTTTAGACTTGATTAGGAATTATTATTACTTTTCAAAAGCCCGTAGCAGAAGTAGCTTTCAGTTGCGGATAGGAGTAGGCAAAGATAAGCAATTCCGGACCCAGCCTGAGGACATGTTTGGTTCACGGAATCATGGCCTTGGAAAGGGAAAGTTGTTGCTTTCCTTGAGGAAAGGGGAGGAAATAAAAATGATTCCCAAAAGGGAAAAAAAAAATAAAGAGGAAAATGGTTCCTCCCACCCAACAAGGATTCACTCTTCCCAACTAAGGATTCACTTTTTTTTTTCTCAATTTTCTTGTTCTTTCCGAACACCTAAAGTAAAATTGATAAGAAGTAATTTTCCAAAGGAAAGAAAATACCACGAATTGATTTCCTTTCCTTTCCTTTCCGTGAACCAAATTAGGCCTAAGTGTACACACCAACTAACCTTTGACAGAAGCTCCCCTTGCAAGCAAGACTCCGTAACCTCCATCGACACGACGGCTCCGGCGACCGCCCCTATCGCCGCCCCCCGCGCCAGCCCCGTCTCCGTCGTGTGCCCCTTCAGCGCTCCGCTCATCGATCCTATAACTGCACCACCTGCATGCCCATACGTAAACTTGAGGGGATTGGCTTGTCCAAAATTATCAAAAATTGTAGCTAAAATTGTTTTCTTATTAGATGATCAAAATCCCAACAACTCCATTATAGATTTGTACACAAATTAAGCTTAGATAATGAGAGAGAGAGAGAGAGAGAGAGAGAGAGAGAGATTACACAATGCAAAGGTGCAAGTGAGAGCAGCAAATGCAGCCCTCTTGAGGAAACTCAAGCACAGACCAGTTGCAGCAGCAGCCACCTCCCTCAACTGCCCTTCCATACCTAAACCCCTAAAAACCCTTCCGCAGACAACCCTACCAACTAACATTTATATTCTGGATTTTATACCACATAAAGAGTTTTAAGTCCTAGCATGTCCAATTGAATAATTTGGACCCTATATTTTTATTTTTATTTTTCATTATACACTCCTTTTAAACATGTGTTAGTTATTGCCCTTGTACTCTTGTTCAAGGTATAGTGAAAAAAAAGAAAACAAAAATAAAAATTCAGACTGTAAAATTTTCAATTGGATATGTAAGTACTTAAACTCTAAACTATATATATATATATATATATATATGGTGCGACCTCTTGTGGTATCCATGCCTATTACATTAGGTTCAATAATTGTGTAAAACCAATGTTTACAGTGTTAATCCCCTCAAAGATACGGCTGTTGTGTTCTTTCCACGCGTGCCAAACTGTGGCAGCTAGTCTGGTACACGCCTCCCGAAACCACAATAATCCTCGACTATGTACGTTCCTGATACCACACATCACCTCGTCTATACCATGGTCGTCTCCCAGTCTGAGTTGTATTATATCCTGCCGTTTGCTCCATATCTCCCTAGTGATCGGGCAACAGAAGAATATATGCCCCATTGTTTCACCCATGTTCCCGCATTGGACACATGCATGATCCCCTGTTATTATGCCAAACCTCGCAAGCCTGTCTCTCATTAGTAGTCTCCCTAACGTCAGCTTATACGAGCAAAACTATGTCTTCTTGGCCACGCCCTTCACCCATACGGTTTTCGCGTTAGCCATCTTCTCATGCTCCTCCCGAACTTGATTATACGTGACCTTAAACCTGAACTGACCATCGCTCATGTTGTCTCAGGCCCAATTATCCTCTTAGAAGCTATAATCAATGGGGATCGACTTGTTCTCCTCTCCAAAGTACCTAGCCTGTGGATGTTCCTCCACCCGCCATCCCTGATGACAACGCTCACTTTGACCCGCTTGGAGGCATCGACAAACATATGATTGCCCACCCTATCCATCAGACTACAGTGTTGCACCCAAGGGTCAAGCCATAAGTCGGTGAACTCCCTGTCTTGAATCCTCCTAGAGATGGACTGTCGTACAACCTGTCGGAGAAGAATGATTTGTTTAAAGCATATTGAGTCGTTATTATTATCACGGTATGTCCAGAAGCTCTTCCCTTTTAAGTATCTACTAGTCATCCATCTTGCCCACGTCGACTCCCCCTTGAGCAATCTCCAAATGAGCTTCATACCTGCCACTTTCTACAGGGTCCGTATAGGCCATAGCCCGACGCCCCCTCATTTCGCAGCCGACACAGCACCTCCTACGATATTTCATGCAAACCGCATCGCCGTATGAAGTCAACACATATCTTTTCCACTATGCGAATAGTTGCCAATGGAGACATGATGGATTGAAGCCAAAATATGACAATAACCAATAAAACTGTCCTCACCAGCTTGATGCACCCTCCGAACGACAAATACTGGGCCTGCCATCGATTCTTGAGCACTAGAGCCCTCTTGCTGCTACCCTTTTGTCCTCCACAACGTTCGTGAGCAAGAGGCTTAGTAAGTTTTCCTATCCTTTTCTCAACTAGTGAATGGAGCATAACTTCACACATCGATCGAGTTCTCTATCGCTCATAAAATCTAGAATCTTTTATTGTACTTAGAATTTTATTGTAATTATAAGAGTATTGTAATTAGAAATTATTTATATTATTTTTTTTTGTTAAAGAAAGTATACTTCCTTTTCTAAACGAAAACAAAATAGTGACTCTGTTGGAGACCACCTTTACCACCGATAAGAAGGCAGTAACACATTTCAACGTCGCAATAATGGAAACAATACGATAAACGCTGGTCGTAGAGTTCGATTAGCAAGCTTTCAAGGAGATGCTCTCTGAAAGGTTCTCAAGCTCCACTTCTATGCTCAAGCTACGGAAGAGTCGCAAGGTTTGGCTACCGAAGTCATGATTCTCCTACACCAACATCGTATATTAAAAGGGAAAAGACGTGTTACTCAGTGACTGTTTGTCATTTAAATCAAAAAGGAGAACTAAAAGAACTTGATTTGATTAACAAACTAAGAAAAAGTACAGAGAAGTCCTAGAAGACAATCTAAGTAAAAAAATTGTGTTTTAGGGGTGACGATGGAGGGTTAGGAGTGTAACAACTTTCTTTACTCCGTGGACGATCCGATGTAGAAGCTCTTCTCTCTTGCTCGAGTGTAGATCCGCAGGAAGCCAGCCAGGTCTGTTGTATAGGGGTAGTACCATGTTATTTATAGCTGCGATGTGGCCGCATGGATTTGGGCCACATGGACGTTGGGAGTTGCCACGTGTCTTCCCCTAACAACAAGTAGTTACAACTGTGCACAAGAATCCGGGCTTCAGCTGCCACGTGGATATTTATTAAGATTTTCTTGTTGCTGAATATCTGGATGGTTTCTCATCCTTTGTGGGCGCGACTTGGTCAATTGGACACGTGGCCTACCACTTGGTTGGAGGGGATCACCTTGTTACCATATTACGATTTGGTTTGCTGGGGGCATATGGGGCATAAGAAACCAAGAATCGCGGAGGACGCATGGAGTCTGGGATGCATGGGGCCAGAGATGCATTGGGCGCATGGAGTTTGGGACACATGGGCCAGAGCCGCATGTGACGCATGGAGTCTGGGACGCATAGGCCAGAGCCGCATGGGAGTCTTTTGCCGTGTTGTACACGTAGTACTGCACAGTTTCTGAGACTTCTGTCTTTTAGCGAGTTCACACCTTTCGAGACGTTCAAAAAATCCTCCTCTGTCAGAATTCAGTGTTAGATGTAATCTTGTTGTCAGAGCATGATGTTAGATCCATCTGCGGCCGAAACTGCCTTCGGTTGTTTGGTCCACATAGCTCTCGCTTAATTGGGCCGTATGGTGATCATGCGGTCCATTTCCTGCTGAACTTTTTTTTGAGCCGCATGATTGTTGAACGCATCGATCCAGCTTTTTTATGCTTCTATAAGACCCCTTCAAAGTTTTCAAACTGATAAGTTTGAAATACTTTGAATAAGAAGAGTGAACGGGGTATACTTTGAGTCGCATGGACGGGCTATACTTTGAGTCGCATGGACATTAGGTCACATGGCCATTAGGTCGCATGGCCGCATGGATGGGCACTGCCAGGCTGCCACCCCCTCATTAAATACCTTGATTTGATTAGATCTTTCTAGGATTCTGGACTATCTCCTCTCACGA